>JASUUG010000238.1:0-249789 GCA_030449905.1 Luvunga scandens
ATGTACTGCTTTCCGCTCGAAGAAATGGCGAAAATAATGCGGGAGGCCCTGCGCCCATTTTTCCCCAGGAAAAGTTCAAAATCCGTGAGCTATAGCACACGGATTGTGGCCAAATTTCGCGTTTCGGGGGCGTCGTGGGATTTTGGGCTGGCGTGGTCGGGTTTGGTGGGAGTCGGTGGCAGGAGAAAACGGAATCCAATTCCGAGCTCCGAAACTCGTTTTACGGCCATCTTACCGGCAGCGAACGGGTGCCCAAACGGGTGGGCCAACTCATTCGATTCAGGCAAAACCGGAGAAAGAAGTGGAAGGTAGGTGAGGATCTCAGTTTTTGGTCCAAGAATACGAAGAAACGGCGAGGACCGTGTGCTCACATTTTGGCCAAATGCTCGCCCGCGGCCTAGGCGAAGCCACACAGCCACCCCGCGGCCAACCCCAAGGCACAGGGCCACGCTTGAGCTCCCTATCCTTGCATCGGGAGCGCGGCCCGAGTGTGTGTTGTGTGTGCGTGAGAGTGTGCGACCTGCCTTGGTCGCGAGCATGTGCTGCATTTCGAGCAAGGCACGGAACCAGCCCGCGGCCAAGTCCAAGGCCGACGCACGCAGCCACCCCTTGGCCAAGGCCAAGGCACGCGTCCAACCTGCTGCCAAGGCCATGGCACCCAGCCCGCGGCCAAGGCCTAGGCACCCAGCCCGTGGCCAAGGGCTAGGCACCCAGCCCGCGGCCTAGGCACCCAGCCCGCGGCCAAGGCCATGGCACCCAGCCACCCCGCGGCCAAGGCCATGGCACCCAGCCAGCCCGCGGCCAAGGCCTTGGCATACAGCCACCCGGTGGCCAAGGCCAAGGCTATGGCCCGCAGCCACCCCGCAGCCAAGGCCAAGGCCGTGTGCTGTCGCTCACGGATCTTGGCCAACTTTCGCGTTTCCGGGGCAGTGCGGGATTTTGGGGTGATGCATTAGATACGTGCGACAGTCGAACGTCGGAAAAGATGGGAGTCGATTTCCAGGTCCGAACCTCGTTTTACGGCCGATTTACCGAGGGTACGGGGGTGCGAAAAGGGGACGAAACGAGCCCTCGAATTGGTCCGATTCTGCTAGAACTGGGCCGGGGGCCTCCTCACGGCTCAAGTACTGCTTTCCGCTCGAAGAAATGGAAAAAATAATGCGGGTGGCCCAGCGCCCATTTTTCTGCAAGAAAAGGCCAAAATCCGTGAGCTATAGCACACGGATTGTGGCCAAATTTCGCGTTTCGGAGGCGGCGTGGGATTTTGGGCTGGCGTGGTCGGGTTTTTGTGGGAGTCGGTGGCGGGAGAAAACGGAATCCAATTCCGAGCTCCGAAACTCGTTTTACGGCCATCTTACCGACAGCGAACGGGTGCCCAAACAGGTGGGGCAACTCGTCCGATTCTGGCAAAACCGGAGAAAGAAGTGGAAGGTAGGTGTGGATCTCAGTTTTTGGTCCAAGAATACGAAGAAACGGCGAGGACCGTGTGCTCACATTTTGGCCAAATGCTCGCCCGCGGCCAAGGCCAAGCCACGCAGCCACCACGCGGCCAACGCCAAGGCACAGGGCCATGCTCGAGCTCCCAATCCTTGCCTCGGGAGCGCGGCCCGAGTGTGTGTTGTGTGTGCGTGAGAGTGTGCGACCTGCCTTGGTCGCAAGCATGTGCTGCATTTTGAGCAAGGCACGGAGCCAGCCCGCGGCCAAGGCACACAGCCACCCCGTGGCCAAAGCCAAGGCACGCGTCCACCCCACGGTCAAGGCCATGGCACCCAGCCAGCCCGCGGCCAAGGCCATGGCACCCAGCCAGCCAGCGGCCAGAGCCTAGGCACGCAGCCAGCCCGCGGCCAAGGCCATGGCACCCAGCCAGCCAGCGGCCAGAGCCTAGGCACGCAGCCAGCCCGTGGCCCAGGCCTTGGCACGCAGCCACCCCGAGGGCAAGGCCAAGGCCATGGCACGCAGGCACCCCGCCGCCGTGTGCTGTAGCTCACGGATCTTGGCCAACTTTCGTATTTCCGGGGTGGTGCGGGATTTTGGGGTGATGCATTAGATACATGCGACAGTCGAGCGTTGGAAAAGAGGGGAGTCGATTTCGAGGTCCGAACCTCGTTTTACGGCCGATTTACCGAGTGTACGGGGGTGCGAAAAGGGGATGAAACGTGCCCTCGAATTGGTCCGATTGTGGTAGAACTGGGCCGGGGGCCTCCTCACGGCGCAAGTACTGCTTTGCACTCGAAGAAATGGTAAAAATAATGCGGGTGGCCCAGCGCCCATTTGTCCGCCAGAAAAGGCCAAAATCCGTGAGCTATAGCACACGGATTGTGGCCAAATTTCGCGTTTCGGGGGCGGCGTGGGATTTTGGGCTGGCGTGGTCGGGTTTGGTGGGAGTCGGTGGCGGGAGAAAACGGAATCCAATTCCGAGCTCCGAAACTCGTTTTACGGCCATCTTACCGGCAGCGAACGGGTGCCCAAACGGGTGGGCCCACTCGTCCGATTCAGGCAAAACCGGAGAAAGAAGTGGAAGGTTGGTGTGGATCTCAGTTTTTGGTCCAAGAATACGAAGAAACGGCGAGGACCGTGTGCTCACATTTTGGCCAAATGCTCGCCTGCGGCCAAGGGCAAGCCACGCAGCCACCCCGCGGCCAACGCCAAGGCACGGGGCCACGCTCGAGCTCCCTATCCTTGCATCGGGAGCGCGGCCGGAGTGTGTGTTGTGTGTGCGTGAGAGTGTGCGACCTGCCTTGGTCGCGAGCATGTGCTGCATTTCGAGCAAGGCACGGAGCCAGCCCGCGGCCAAGGCCAAGGCTGAGGCACGCAGCCACCCCGTGGCCAAGGCCAAGGCACACGTCCACCCCGCGGCCAAGTCCATGGCACCCAGCCAGCCCGCGGCCAAGGCCATGGCACCCAGCCAGCCCGCGGCTAAGCCGTAGGCACGCAGCCAGCCCGCGGTCAAGGCCTTGGCACGCAGCCATCCCGCGGCCAAGGACAAGGCCATGGCACGCAGCCACCCCGAGGCCAAGGCCAAGGCCATGGCACGCAGCCACCCCGCGGGCAAGGCCAAGGCCGTGTGCTGTAGCTCACGGATCTTGGCCAACTTTCGCGTTTCCGGGGCGGTGCGGGATTTTGGGGTGATGCATTAGATACGCGCGACAGTCGAGCGTTGGAAAAGAGGGGAGTCGATTTTGAGGTCCGAACCTCGTTTTACGGCCGATTTACCGAGGGTGCGGGGGTGCGAAAAGGGGGCGAAATGTGCCCTCGAATTGGTCCGATTGTGGTAGAACTGGGCCGGGGGCCTCCTCACGGCGCAAGTACTGCTTTCCGCTCGAAGAAATGACAAAAATAATGCGGGAGGCCCTGCGCCCATTTTTCCGCCCGAAAAGGCCAAAATCCATGAGCTATAGCACACGGATTGCGGCCAAATTTCGCGTTTCGGGGGCGGCGTGGGATTTTTGGCTGGCGTGGTCGGGTTTGGTGGGAGTCGGTGGCGGGAGAAAACGGAATCCAATTCCGAGCTCCGAAACTCGTTTTACGGCCATTTTACCGCCAGAGAACGGGTTCCCAAACGGGTGGGCCAACTCGTCCGATTCAGGCAAAACCGGAGAAAGAAGTGGAAGGTAGGTGCGGATCTCAGTTTTTGGTCCAAGAATGCGAAGCAACCGCGAGGACCGCGACCTGACATTTTGGCCAAAGGCTCGCCCGCGGCCAAGGCCAAGGCCAAGGCACGCGGCCACCCTGCGGCCAAGGCCAAGGCCAAGGCACGCGGCCACCCTGCGGCCAAGGCCAAGGCACAGGGCCACGCTCGAGCTCCCTATCCTTGCCCCGGGAGCGCGGTCCAAGTGTGTGTTGTGTGTGCGTGAGAGTGTGCGATGTGCCTTGGTCGCGAGCATGTGCTGGATTTAGAGCAAGGCACACAGCCACCCCGCGGCCAAGGGCAAGGCCATGGCACCCAGCCACCCTGCGGCCAAGGCCTAGGCACGCAGCCACCCCGCGGCCAAGGCCAAGGCCATCGCACCGAGCCACCCCGCGGCCAAGGCCTAGGCACGCAGCCACCCCGTGGCCAAGGCCAAGGCCATGGCACCCAGCCACCCCGCGGCCAAAGTCTAGGCGCGCAGCCACCCCGCGGCCAAGGCCGTGTGCTGTAGCTCACAGATCTTGGCCAACTTTCGCGTTTCCGGGGCTGGACTGGATTTTGTGGTGATGCGTTAGATACGTGCGACAGTCGAATGTCGGAGAAGACGGGAGTTGATTCCGAGGTCCGAACCTCGTTTTACGTCTGATTTACCGAACGTGATGGGGTGCGAAAAGGGGACGAAACGTGCCCGCGAATTGGTCCGGTTATGGTAGAACTGGGCGGGGGCCTCCTCACGGTGCTAGTACTGTTTTCCTCTCGAAGAAATGGCGAAAATAATGCGGGAGGCCCGGCGGCCATTTTTCCGCCCGAAAAGGCCAAAATCCGTGAGCTATGCACATGGACTGCGGCCAAATTTCGCGTTTCGGGGGCGGCGTGGGATTTTTGGCGGGCATGGTCGGGTTTGGTGGGAGTCGGTGGCGGGAGAAAACGGAATCCAATTCCGAGCTCCCAAACTCGTTTTACGGCCATTTTACAGCCAGAGAACGGGCGCCAAAACGGGTGGGCCAACTCGTCGGATTCAGGCAAAGCCAGAGAAAGAAGTGGAAGGTAGGTGTGGATCTCAGTTTTTCGTCAAAGAATGCGAAGCAACGGCGAGGAGCGTGTGCTCACATTTTGGCGAAATGCTCGACCGCGGCCAAGGCCAAGGCACGCTGCCACCCCGCGGCCAAGGCCAAGGCACAGGGCCACGCTCGAGCTCCCTATCCTTGGCCCGGGAACGCGGTCCAAGTGTGTGTTGTGTGTGTGCGCGAGTGTGCGACGTGCCTTGGTCGCGAGCATGTGCTGCATTTCGAGAAAGGCACGCAGCCAGCCCGCGGCCAAAGCCAAGGCCATGGCACCCAACCACCCCGCGGCCAAGGCCTACGCACGCAGCCACCCCGCGGCCATGGCCTAGGCACACAACCACCCCGCAGCCAAGGCCAAGGCATGCAGCCACCCCGTGGCCAAGGCCAAGGCACGCAGCCACCCCGTGGCCAAGGCCAAGGCACGCAGCCACCCCGTGGCCAAGGCCAAGGCACGCAGCCACCCCGTGGCCAAGGCCAAGGCCATGGCACCCAGCCACGCCGCTGCCAAGGCCTAGGCACGCAGCCACCCCGCGGCCAAGGCCGTGTGCTGTAGCTCACGGATCTTGGCCAATTTTCGCGTTTCCAGGGCGGTGCGGGATTCTGGGGTGATGCATTAGATACGTGCGACAGTCGAATGTCGGAAAAGAGGGGAGTCAATTTCGAGGTCCGAACCTCGTTTTACGGCCGATTTACCGAGGGTGCGGGGGTGCGAAAAGTTGACGAAACGTGCCCTCGAATTGGTCCGATTGTTGTAGAACTGGGCCGGGGGCCTCCTCACGGCGCAAGTACTGCTTTCCGCTCGAACAAATGGCAAAAAGAATGCGGGAGGCCCTGCGCCCATTTTTCCGCCAGAAAAGGCCAAAATCCGTGAGCTATAGCATACGGATTGTGGAAAAATTTCCCGTTTCGGGGGCGGCGTGGGATTTTGGGCTGGCGTGGTCGGGTTTGGTGGGAGCCGGTGGCGGGAGAAAACGGAATCCAATTCCGAGCGCCGAAACTCGTTTTACGGCCTTCTTACCGGCAGCGAACGGGTGCCCAAACGGGTGGGCCAACTCGTCCGATTCAGACAAAACCGGAGATAGAAGTGGAAGGTAGGTGTGGATCTCAGTTTTTGGTCCAAGAATACGAAGAAACGGCGAGGACCGTGTGCTCACATTTTGGCCAAATGCTCGCCCGCAGCCAAGGCCAAGCCACACAGCCACCCTGCGGCCAACGCCAAGGCACAGGGCCACTCTCGAGCTCCCTATCCTTGCCTCGGGAGCGCGGCCGGAGTGTGTGTTGTGTGTGCGTGAGAGTGTGCGACCTGCCTTGGTCTCGAGCATGTGCTGCATCTCGAGCAACGCACGGAGCCAGCCCGCGGCCAAGGCCAAGACCGAGGCACGCAGCCACCCGGTGGCCAAGGCCAAGGCACGCGTCCACCCCGCGGCCAAAGCCATGGCACCCAGCCAGCCTGCGGCCAAGGCCATGGCACCCAGCCAGCCTGCAGCCAAGGCCTAGCCACGCAGCCAGCCCGCGGCCAAGGCCTTGGCACGCAGCCACCCCGAGGCCAAGGCCAAGGCCATGGCACGCAGCCACCCCGAGGCCAAGGCCAAGGCCATGGATTGTAGCCACCCCGCGGCCAAGGCCAAGGCCAAGGCCAACTCGTCCGATTCGGAGAAAGAAGTGGAAGGTAGGTGTGGATCTCAGCTTTTGGTCCAAGAATACGAAGAAACGGCGAGGACCGTGTGCTCACATTTTAGCCAAATGCTCGCCCGCGGCCAAAGCCAAGCCACACAGCCACCCAGCTGCCAACGCCAAGGCACAGGGCCACGCTCGAGCTCAGTATCCTTGCCACGGGAGCGCGGCCGGAGTGTGTGTTGTGTGTGCGTGAGAGTGTGCGACCTGCCTTGGTCGCGAGCATGTGCTGCATTTCGAGCAAGGCACGGAGCCAGCCCGCGGCCAAGGCCAAGGCCGAGGCACGCAGCCACCCCGTGGCCAAGGCCAAGGCACGCGTCCACCCCGCGGCCAAGGCGATGGCACCCAGCCAGCCCGTGGCCAAGGCCAAGGCCGTGTGCTGTAGCTCACGGATCTTGGCCAACTTTCGCGTTTCCGGGGCGGTGCGGGATTTTGGGGTGATGCGTTACATACGTGCGACAGTCGAGCATTGGAAAAGAGGGGAGTCGATTTCGAGGTCCGAACCTCGTTTTACGGCCGATTTACCGAGGGTGCGGGGGTGCGAAAAGGGGACGAAACGTGCCCGCAAATTGGTCCGATTGTGGTAGTACTGGGCCGGGGCCTCCTCACGGCGCAAGTACTGTTTTCCGCTCGAAGAAATGGCGAAAATAATGCGGGAGGCCCTGCGGCCATTTTTCCCCCGGAGAAGGCCAAAATCTGTGAGCTATAGCACACGGATTGTGGCCAAATTTCGCGTTTCGGGGGCGGCGTGGGATTTTAGGCTGGCGTGGTCGGGTTTGGCGACAGTCGAACGTCGGAAAAGACGGGAGTCGATTCCGAGGTCCGAATCTCGTTTTACGGCCGATTTACCAAACGTGCAGGGGTACGAAAAGGGGACGAAACGTGCCCTTGAATCAGTCCGATTGTGGTAGAACTGGTCCGGGGGGCCTCCTAACGGTGCAAGTACTGTTTTCCGCTCGAAGAAATGGCAAAAATAATGCGGGAGGCCCTGCGCCCATTTTTCCACCCGAAAAGGCCAAAATCCGCGAGCTATAGCACACGGATTGTGGCCAAATTTCGCGTTTCGGGGGCGGCGTGGGATTTTGGGCGGGCGTGGTCGGGTTTGGTGGGAGTCGGTGGCGGGAGAAAACGGAATCCAATTCGGAGCTCCGAAACTCGTTTTACAGCCATTTTACCGGCAGCGTACGGGTGCCCAAACGGGTGGGCCAACTCGTCCGATTCAGGCAAAACCGGAGAAAGAAGGTAGGTGTGGATCTCAGTTTTTGGTCCAAGAATACGAAGAAATGGCGAGGACCGTGTGCTCACATTTTGGCCAAATGCTCGCCCGCGGCCAAGGCCAAGCCACGCAGCCACCCCTTGGTCAAGGCCAAGGCACATGTCCACCCTGAGGCCAAGGCCATGGCACCCAGCCAGCCCGTGGGCCACAGCACAGGGCCTTCGCCTTGGCCGCGTGGTGGCTGCGTGCCTAGGCCTTGGCCGCGGGCTGGCTGCGTGCCATGGCCTTGGCCATGGCCGCGGGCTGGACGCAAGCCTTGGCCTTCGCCACGGGGTGGCTGCACACTCTCACGCACGAACATCACACATTCGGGCCACGATCCCGAGGCAAGCATAGGGAGCTTGAGTGTGGCCCTGTGCCTTGGCCTTGGCCGTGGGGTGGCTACGTGGCTTGGCCTTGGCCGCTGGCGAGCATTTGGCCAAAATGTGAGCACGCAGTCCTTGCCATTTCTTCGTATTCTTGGACCAAAAACTGAGATCCACACCTACCTTTCACTTCTTTCTCCGGTTTTGCCTGAATCGGACGAGTTGGCCCACCCATTTGGGCACCCGTTCGCTGCCGGTGCAATGGCCGTAAAATGAGTTTCGGAGCTCGGAATTGGATTCCGTTTTCTCCCGCCACCGACTGCCACCAAACCAGACCACGCCAGCCAAAAATCCCACGCCGCCCCCGAAACGCGAAATTTGGCCACAATCCGTGTGCTTTAGCTCACGGATTTTGGCCTTTTCCGGCGGAAAAATGGGCGTAGGGCCTCCCGCATCATTTTCGCCATTTCTTCGGGTGGAAAACAGTACTTGCACCGTGAGGAGGCCCCCGGCCCAGTTCTACCACAATCGGACCAATTCACGGGCACGTTTTGTGCCCTTTTCGCACCCTGCACGTTCGGTAAATCGGCCGTAAAACGAGGTTCGGACCTCGGAATCGACTTCCGTCTTTTCCGACGTTCGACTGTCGAGCGTATCTCCCGCACCGCCGCAAAATCCCGCACCGCCCCAGAAACGCGAAAGTTGGCCAAGATCCGCGGGCCACAGCACACGACCATGGCCTTGGCCGCAGGGTGGCTGGGTGCCTAGGCCTTGGCCTTGGGGTGGTTGGGTGCCCTGGCCTTGGCCTTGGGGTGGCTGCGTGCCTTGGCCTTGGCCGCGGGCTGCCTGCGTGCCTAGGCCGTGGCCGCGGGCTGGCTGGGTGCCTTGGCATTGGCCGCGGGGTGGACGAATGCCTTGGCCTTGGCCACGGGGTGGCTGCGTGCCTTGGCCGCGGGGTGGCTGCGTGCCTTGGCCGCGGGCTGGCTCCGTGCCTTGCTCGAAATGCAGCACATGCTCGTGACCAAGGCACGTCGCACACTCTCACGCACACACAACACAAACTCGGGCCGCGCTCCCGAGGCAAGGATAGGGAGCTCTAGCGTGGCCCTGTGCCTTGACCTTGGCCACGGGGTGGCTGTGTGGCTTGGCCTTGGCCGCGGGCAAGCATTTGGCCAAAATTGTAGCACACGGTCCTCGCCGTTTCTTCGTATTCTTGGACCAAAAACTGAGATCCACACCTACCTTCCACTTCTTTTTCCGGTTTTGCCTGAATCCGACGAGTTGGCCCACCAGTTAGTTGCCGGTAAAATGGCCGTAAAATGAGTTTCGGAGCTCAAAATTGGATTCTTTTTTCTCCCGCCATTGACTCCCACCAAACCCAACGACGCTAGCCAAAATCCCACGCCGTCCCCGAAACGAAAAATGTGGCCACAATCAGTGTGCTATAGATCAGTTGGCCCACCAATTTGGGCACCCGTTCGCTGCCGGTAAAATGGCGTAAAATGAGTTTCGGAGCTTGGTATTGGATTCCGTTTTCTCCCGCCACCGACTGCCACCAAACCAGACCACGCCAGCCAAAAATCCCACGCCGCCCCCGAAACATGAAATTTGGCCACAATCCGTGTGCTATAGCTCACGGGTTTTGGCCTTTTCCGGCGTAAAAATGGGCGCAGGGCCTCCCGCATTATTTTCGCCATTTCTTCGAGCGGAAAACAGTACTTGCGCCGTGAGGAGGCCGCCGGCCCAGTTCTACCAGAATCGGACCAATTCGCTGGCACGGTTCATCCCCTTTTCGCACCCCTGCACGTTCGGTAAATCGGCCGTAAAACGAGGTTCGGACCTCGAAATCGACTCCCGTCTTTTCCGATGTTCGACTGTCGCACGTATCTAGTGCATCACCACAAAATCCCGCAACTCCCCGGAAACGCGAAAGTTAGCCAATATCCGTGAGCCACACCACACGGCCTTGGCCTTGGCCGCGGGGTGGCTGCGTGCCTAGGCCTTGGCCTTAGGGTGGCTGCGTGCCTTGGCCTTGGCCGCGGGCTGGCTGGGTGCATAGCCTTGGCCTTGGGTGCCTTGGACATGGCCGCGGGGTGGACGCATGCCTTGGCCTTGGCCACAGGGTGGCTGCGTGCCTTGGCCGCGGGCTGGCTGCGTGCCTTGCTCGAAATGCAGCACATGCTCGTGACCAAGGCACGTCGCACACTCTCACGCACACACAACACACACTCGGGCCGCGCTCTCGAGGCAAGGATAGGGAGCTCGAGCGTGGCCCTGTGCCTTGGCCTTGGCCGCGGGGTGGCTGCGTGGCTTGGCCTTGGCCGCGGGCGAGCATTTGGCCAAAATGTGAGCACCCGGACCTCGCCATTTCTTCGTGTTCTTGGACAAAAAACTGAGATCCACACATACCTTCCACTTCTTTCTCCGGTTTTGACTGAATCGGACGAGTTGGCCACCCGTTTGGGCACCCGTTCGCGGCCCGTAAAATGGGTGTAAAACGAGTTTCGGAGCTCAGAATTGCATTCCGTTTTCTCCCGCCATCGACTCCCAGCAAACCCGACCACGCCAGCCAAAAATCCCACGCCACCCCCGAAACGCAAAATTTGGCCACAATCCGTGTGCTATAGCTCATGGGTTTTGGCCTTTTCCGGCGTAAAAATGGTTGCAGGGCCTCCCGCATTATTTTCGCCATTTCTTCGAGCGGAAAACAGTACTTACGCCCTGATGAGGCCCCCGGCCCAGTTCTACCACAATCGGACCGATTCACGGGCAGGTTTCGTCCCCTTTTCGCACCCCCGCACCCTCGGTAAATCGGCCGTAAAATGAGGTTCGGACCTCGAAATCGACTCCTGTCTTTTCCGACGTTCAACTGTCGCACGTATCTAATGCATCACCCCAAAATCCCGCACCGCCCCGGAAACACGAAAGTTGGCCAAGATCCGTGAGCTACAGCACACGGCCTTGGCCTCGGCCGCGGGGTGGATTCGTGTCTAGTCCTTGGCTGCGGGGTGGCTGGGTGCCATGGCCTTGGCCTTGGCCTCGGGGTGGCTGCATGCCCAGGCCTTGGCCGCGGGCTGGCTGCGTGCCTAGGCCTTGGCCGCAGGCTTGCTGGGTGCCATGGCCTTGGCCGCAGGGTGGCTGCGTGCCTCGCCGTTGGCTGTGACCGCGGGCTGGCTCCGTGCCGTGCTCGAAATGAAGCACATGCTCACGACCAAGGCAGGTCGCACACTCACACACACGCATATCACCCACTCGGGCCATGATCCCGAGGCAAGGATAGGGAGCTCGAGCGTGCCCTGTGCCTTGGCCTTGGCCTTGGCCGTGGGGTGGCTACGTGGCTTGGCCTTGGCCGCGGGGGAGCATTTGGCCAAAATGTGAGCACGCGGTCCTTGCCATTTCTTCGTATTCTTGGACCAAAAACTGAGGTCCACACCTACCTTCCACTTCTTTCTCCGGTTTTGCCTGAATCGGATGAATTGGCCCAACCGTTTGGGCACCTGTTCGCTGCCGGTAAAATGGCCGTAAAACGAGTTTCGGAGTTCGGAATTGGATTCCGTTTTCTCCCGCCACCGACTCCCACCAAACCTGACCACGCCAGCCCAAAATCCCACGCCGACCCGAAACACGAAATTTGGCCACAATCCGTGTGCTATAGCTCACGGATTTTGGCCTTTTCCGGCGGGTTGGCTGGGTGCATGGCCTTGGCCGCGGGCTGGCTGGGTGCATGGCCTTGGCCGCGGGGTGGACGCATGCCTTGGCCTTGCCCACGGGGTGGCTGCGTGCCTTGGCGGTGGGGTGGCTGCGTGCCTAGGCCTTGGCCGCGGGCTGGCTGGGTGCATGGCCTTGGCCGCGGGCTGGCTGGGTGCATGGCCTTGGCCGCGGGCTGGCTGGGTGCATGGCCTTGGCTGCGGGGTGGACGCATGCCTTGGCCTTGGCCACAGGGTGGCTGCGTGCCTTGGCCGCGGGCTGGCTCCGTGCCAAGCTCGAAATGCAGCACATGCTCGTGAGCAAGGCACGTCGCACACTCTCACGCATACACAACACGCACTCGGGCCGCGCTCCTGAGGCAAGGATAACGAGCTCGAGCGTGGCCCTGTGCCTTGGCCTTGGCCACGGGGTGGCTGCGTGGCTTGGCCTTGGCCGCGGGCGAGCATTTGGCCAAAATGTGAGCGGATGGTCCTCGCCGTTTCTTCGTATTCTTGGACCAAAAACTGAGAGCCACACCTACCTTCCACTTCTTTCTCTTGTTTTGCCTGAATCGGACGAGTTGGCCCACCCGTTTGGGCACCCGTTTGCTGCCGGAAAAATGGCCGTAAAACGAGTTTCGGAGCTCAGAATTGGATTCCGTTTTCTCCCACCACCGACTCCCACCAAACCCGACCACGCCAGCCCAAAATCCCACGCCGCCCCTGAGACGCAAAATTTGGCCACAATCCGTGCGCTATAGCTCACGGATTTTGGCCTTTTCCGGCTGAAAAATGGGCGCAGGCCCTCCCGCATTATTTTTGCCATTTCTTCGAGCGGAAAACAGTACTTGCGCCGTGAGGAGGCCCCCGGCCCAGTTCTACCACAATCGGACCGATTCGCAGGCATGTTTCGTCCCCTTTTCGCACCCCCGCAACCTCGGTAAATCGGCCGTAAAACGAGGTTCGGACCTCGGATCGACTCCCATCTTTTCCGACGTTCGACTGTCGAACGTATCTAATGCATCACCCCAAAATCCCGTACCGCCCCGGAAATGCGAAAGTTGGCCAAGATACGTGGGCTACAGCACACGGCCTTGGGCTTGGCCGCAGGGTGGCTGCGTGCCTAGGCCTTGGCCTTGGCCACGGGGTGGCTGCGTGCCTTGGCCTTGGCCGCGGGCTGGCTACGTGCCTAGGCCTTTGCCACGGGCTGGCTGCGTGCCTAGGCCGTGGCCACGGGCTGGCTGGGTGCCCAAACCTTGGCCGCGAGTTGCTGGGTACCATGGCCTTGGCCGCGGGATGGACGCGTGCCTTAGCCTTGCCCACGGGGTGGCTGCGTGCCTCGGCCTTAGCCTTGGCCGCGTGCTGGCTCCATGCCTTGCTCGAAATGCAGCACATGCTCGCGACCAAGGCAGGTCACACACTCTCACGCACACATAACACACACTCGGGCTGCCATCCCGAGGCAAGGATAGGGAGCTCGAGCGTGGCCCTGGGCCATAGCCTTGGCCGCAGGCGAGCATTTGGCCAAAATTTAAGCACACGGTCCTCGCCGTTGCTTCATATTCTTGGACCAAAAACTGAGATCCACACCTACCTTCCACTTCTTTCTCCGGTTTTGCCTGTATCGGACGAGTTGGCCCACCCGTTCGCTGCCGGTAATATGGCCGTAAAACGAGTTTCGGAGCTCGGAATTGGATTCCGTTTTCTCCGGCCACCGACTCCCACCAAACCCGACCACGCCAGCCGAAAGTCACACGCCGCCCCCGAAACGCGAAATTTGGCCACAATCCGTGTGCTTAAGCTCACGGATTTTGGCCTTTTCCGTCGGAAAAATTGGCGCAGGGCCTCCCGAATTATTTTCGCCATTTCTTCGAGTGGAAAACAGTACTTACGCCGTGAGGAGCCCCCGGCGCAGTTCTACCACAATCGGACCAATTCACGGGCACGTTTTGTGCCCTTTTCGCACCCTGCACGTTCGGTAAATCGGCCGTAAAACGAGGTTCGGACCTCGGAATCGACTCCCGTCTTTTTCGACGTTCGAATGTCGCACGTATCTAATGCATCGCCGCAAAATCTTGCACCATCCCGGAAACGTGAAAGTTGGCCAAGATCCGCGGGCCACAGTACATGGCCTTGGCCTTGGCTGCGGGGTGGCTGGGTGCTTGGGCCTTGGCCTTGGGGTGGTTGGGTGCCCTGGCCTTGGCCTTGGGGTGGCTGCGTGCCTTGGCCTTGGCCGCGGGCTGGCTGCGTGCCTAGACTTTGGCCGCAGGCTGGCTGGGTGCCTTGGCCTTGGCTGCGGGGTGGACGCGTGCCTGGGCCTTGGCCACGAGGTGGCTGCGTGCCTTAGCCGCGGGCTGGCTCCTTGCCTTGCTTGAAATGCCGCACATGCTCATGACCATGGCACGTCGCACACTCTCACGCACACACAACACACACTCGGGCTGCGATCCCGAAGCAAGGATAGGAAGCTCGAGCGTGGCCCTGTGCCTTGGCCTTGGCCACAGGGTGGCTGTGTGGCTTGGCCTTGGCCGCGGGCTAACATTTGGCCAAAATTGTAGCACACGGTCCTCGCTGTTTCTTTGTATTCTTGGACCAAAAACTGAGATCCGCACCTACTTTCCACTTCTTTCTCCAGTTTTTCCTCAATCGGACAAGTTGGCCCACCCATTTGGGCACCCGTTTGCTGCCGGTAAAATGGCGTAAAATGAGTTTCGGAGCTCGGAATTGGATTCAGTTTTCTCCCGCCACCGACTGCCACCAAACCTGACCACGCCAGCCAAAAATCCAATGCCGCCCCTGAAACGCGAAATTTGGCCACAATCCGTGTGCTATACCTCACGGATTATTTTCGCCATTTCTTCGAGTGGAAAACAGTACTTGCGCCGTGAGGAGGCCCCCGGCCCAGTTCTACCACAATCGGACCAATTCGCGGGCACGTTTCGTCCCCATTTCGTACCCCCGCACCCTCGGTAAATCGGCCGTAAAACGAGGTTCGGACCTCGAAACCGACTTCCCTCTTTTCAGACGTTCGACTGTCGCACGTATCTAATGCATCACCCCAAAATCCTGCACCGCACCGGAAACGCGAAAGTTGGCCAAGATCCGTGAGCTACACCCCTTGGTCGCAGGGTGGCTGGGTGCCATGGCCTTGGCCTCGGCCTCGGGGTGGCTGCGTGCCAAGGCCTTGGCCGCGGGCTGGCTGCGTGCCTAGGCCTTGGCCGAGGGGTTGCTGCGCGCCTAGGCCTTGGCCGCGGGCTGGCTGGGTGCCATGGCCTTGGCCGCGGGGTGGACGCGTGCCTTGACCTTGGCCATGGGGTGGCTGCGTGCCTCGGCCTTGGCCTTCGCCGCAGGCTGGCTCCGTGCCTTGGTCGAAATGCAGCACATGCTCGCGACCAAGGCAGGTCGCACACTCTCACGTACACACAACACACACTCGGGCAGCGCTCCCGAGGCAAGGATAGGGAGCTCGAGCGTGGCCCTGTGCCTTGGCCTTGGCCGCGCGGTGGCTGCCTTGGCCTCGCCGTTTCTTCGTATTCTCGGACCAAAAACTGAGATCCACACCTACCTTCCACTTCTTTCTCCGGTTTTTCCTCAATCGGACGAGTTGGCCCACCTGTTTGGGCACCCGTTCGCTGCCGGTGAAATGTCCGTAAAACGAGTTTCGGAGCTCAGAATTGGATTCCATTTTCTCCCGCCACCGACTCCCACCAAACCCAACCACGCCAGAACAAAATCCCACGCCGCCCCCGAAACATGAAATTTGGGCACAATCCTTGTGCTATAGCTCATGGATTTTGGCCTTTTCCGGCGGAAAAATGGTCGCAGGGTCTCCCGCATTATTTTCGCCATTTCTTCGAGACACAGCACACGGCCTTGGCCTTGGCCGTGGGGTGGCTGGGTGCCATGGCCTTGGCCGCGGGCGAGCATTTGGCCAAAATGTGAGCACACGGTGCTCGCCGTTGCTTCGTATTCTTGGACCAAAAACTGAGATCCACACCTACCTTCCACTTCTTTCTCCGGTTTTGCCTGAATCAGACGAGTTGGCCCACCCATTTGGGCACCCGTTCGCTGCCGGTAAAATGGCCGTAAAATGAGTTTCGGGGCTCAGAATTGGATTCCGTTTTCTCCCACCACCGTCTCCCACCAAACCCAACCACGCCAGGCCAAAATCCCATGCTGTCCCCGAAACGCAAAATTTGGCCACAATCCGTGTGCTATAGCTCATGGATTTTGGCCTTTTCCGGCGGAAAAATGGGCGCAGGGCCTCCCTCATTATTTTTGCCATTTCTTCGAGCGGAAAACAGTACTTGCGCTGTGAGGAGGCCCCCGGCCCAGTTCTACCACAATCAGGCCAATTCACGGGCACGATTCGTCCCCTTTTCGTACCCCTGCACATTCGGTAAATCGGCCGTAAAATGAGGTTCGGACCTCGGAATTGACTCCCGTCTTTTCCGACGTTTGACTGTCGCACGTATCTAATGCATCACCCCAAAATCACGCACCACCCCGGAAATGCGAAAGTTGGCCAAGTTCCGTGAGCTACAGCAGACGGCCTTGGCCTTGGCCGCGGGGTGGCTGCCTGCTTAGGCCTTGGCCTTGGGGTGGCTGCGTGCCTTGGCCTTGGCCGCGGGCTGGCTGGGCGCATGGCTTTGGCCTTGGGTGCCTTGGCCTTGGCCGCGGGGTGGACGAGTGCCTTGGCCTTGGCAACGGGGTGGCTGCGTGCCTTGGCCGCGGGCTGGCTCCGTGCCTTGCTCGAAGTGCATAACATGCTCGCGACCAAGGCACGTCGCACACTCTCATGCACACACAACACACACTCAGGCAACGCTCCTGAGGAGAGGATAGGGAGCTCGAGCGTGGCGCTGTGCTTTGGCCTTGGCCGCGGGGTGGCTGCGTGGCTTGGCCTTGGCCGCGGGCTAGCATTTGGCCTAAATGTGAGCACACGGTCCTCGCCTTTTCTTCGTATTCTTGGACCAAAAACTGAGATCCACACCTACCTGCCACTTCTTTCTCCGGTTTTGCCTGAATCGGACGAGTTGGCCCACCCGTTTGGGCACCCATTCGCTGCCGGTAAAATGGCCACAAAACGAGTTTCGGAACTCATAATTGGATTGAATTTTCTCGTGCTGACGACTCCCTCCAAACCCGACCACGCCAGCCAAAAATCCCACGCCGCCCCCGAATCGCGAAATTTGGGCACATTCCATGTGCTATAGCTCATGGATTTTGGGCTTTTCCGGCGGAAAAAAGGGCGCAGGGCCTGCCGGATTATTTTCGCCATTTCTTAGAGCGGAAAACAGTACTTGCGCCATGAGGAGGCCCCCGGCCCAGTTCTACCACAATCGGACCAATTCGCGGGCACGTTTCGTCCCCTTTTTGCACCCCCGCACGTTCGGTAAGTCGACCGTAAAACGAGGTTCGGACCTCGGAATTGGTTCCCGTCTTTTCCGACGTTCGACTGTCTCACGTATCTAATGGATCACCTGAAAATCCCGAACCGGCCCAGAAACGCGAAAGTTGGCCAATATCTGCGAGCCACAGCACACGGCCTTGGCCTTGGCCGCCGGGTGGCTGGGTTCCATGGCCTTGGCCGCAGGGTGACTGGGTGCCTTCGTCGTGGCCGCGGGCTGGCAGCGTGCCTAGCCCTTGGCCGCCGGCTGGCTGGGTGCCATGGCCTTGGCCTTGGGTGCCTTGGCCGCAGGGTGGCTGCCTGCCTAGGCCTTGGCCTTGGGGTGGCTGCGTGCCTTGGCCTTGGCCGCGGGCTGGCTGCGTGCCTAGGCCTTGGCTGCGGGCTGGCTGGGTGCATGGCTTTGGCCTTGGGTGCCTTGGCCTTGGCCGCGGGGTGGACGCGTGCCTTGGCCTGGGCCGCGGGGTGGTTGCGTGCCTTGGCCGCGGGCTGGCTCCGTGCCTTGCTCGAAATGAAGCATATGCTCGCGACCAAGGCACGTCGCACACTCTCACGCACACACAACACACACTCGGGCAGCGCTCCCGAGGCAAGGATAGGGAGCTCGAGCGTGGCCCTGTGCCTTGGCCATGGCCGCGGGGTGGCTGCGTGGCTTGGCCTTGGCCGCGGGCTAGCATTTGGCCTAAATGTGAGCACACGGTCCTCGCCGTTTCTTCGTATTCTCGGACCAAAAACTGAGATCCACACCTACCTTCCACTTCTTTCTCCGGTTTTGCCTGAATTGGACGAGTTGGCCCACCCGTTCGCTGCCGGTAAAATGGCCGTAAAACGAGTTTCGGAGCTCGGAATTGGATTCCGTTTCCTCCCGCAACCGACTCCCACCAAACCCGACCACGCCAGCCCAAAATCCCATGCCGCCCCCGAAACGCGAAATTTGGCCACAATCCGTGCGCTATAGGTCACGGATTTTGGGCTTTTCCGGTGGAAAAATGGGCGCAGGGCCTCCCGTATTATTTTTGCCATTTTTTCGAGCGGAAAACAGTACTTGCACAGTGAGGAGGCCCCCGGCCCAGTTCTACCACAATCGGACCAATTTGCGGGCATGTTTCGTCCCCTTTTCGCACCCCTGCACGTTCGGTAAATTGGCCGTAAAATGAGGTTCGGACCTCGGAATCGAATCCCTTCTTTTCCGACGTTCAACTGTCGCACATATCTAATGCATCACCCAAAAATCCCGCACCGCCCCAGAAACGCGAAAGTTGGCCAAGACCCGCGAGCCGCAGCACACGGCCTTGGCCAAATGCTCACATTTTGGCCAAATGCTCGCCCGCGGCCAAGGGCAAGCAACGCAGCCACCCCGCGGCCAAGGCCAAGGCACAGCCCCACGCTCGAGCTCCCTATCCTTGCCTCGGGAGCGCGGCCCGAGTGTGTGTTCTGTGTGCGTGAGAGTGTGCGACGTGCCTTGGTCGCGAGCATGTGCTGCATTTCGAGCAAGGCACGCAGCCTTCCCGCGGCCAACCCATGCAGCCACCCTGTGCCCAAGGCCAAGGCACGCGTCCACCCCGCGGCCAAGGCCAAGGCCATGCACCCAGCCAGCCCGCGGCCAAGGCCTAGGCATGCAGCCAGCCCACGGCCAAGGCCAAGGCACGCTGCCACCCCGTGGCCAAGGCACACAGCCACCCCAAGGCCAAGGCCTAGGCACGCAGCCACCCCGCGGCCAAGGGCAAGGCCGTGTGCTGTAGCTCACGTATCGTGGCCAACTTTCGCGTTTCTGGGGCGGTGCAGGATTTTTGGGTGATGCATTAGATACGTGCGACAGTCGAACGTCGGAAAAGACGGGAGTCGATTCCGAGGTCCGAACCTCGTTTTACGGCCGATTTACCGAACGTGCGGGGGTGTAAAAAGGGGACGAAACGTGCCCGCGAATTGGTCCGATTGTGGTAGAACTGGGCCAGCAGCCTCCTCACAGCGCAAGTACTGTTTTCCGCTCGAAGAAATGGCAAAAATAAAGCGGGAGGCCCTGTGCCCATATTTCCGCCGGAAAAGGCCAAAATCCGTGAGCTATAGCACACGGATTGTGGCCAAATTTTGGGTCTCGGGGGCGGCGTGGGATTTTGGGATGCCGTGGTCGGGTTTGGTGGGAGTCAGTGGCGGTAGACAACGGAATCCAATTCCGAGCTCCGAAAATCGTTTTACGGCCATTTTACTGGCAGCGAACGGGTGCCCAAACGGGTGGGCGAACTCGTCCGATTCAGGCAAAACTGGAGAAAGAAGTGGAAGGTAGGCGTGGATCTCAGTTTTTGGTCCCAGAATACGAAGCAACGGCGAGGACCGTGTGCTCACATTTTGGCCAAATGCTCGCCCGCGGCCAAGGCCATGGCACCCAGCCACCCCGCGGCCAAGGCCAAGGCCGTGTGCTATGTCTCAAAGAAATGGCGAAAATAATGCGGGAGACCCTGCGCCCATTTTTCCGCCGGAAAACGCCAAAATCCGTGAGCTATAGCACAAGGATTGTCCCCAAATTTCGTGTTTCGGGGGCGGCGTGGGATTTTGTGCCGGCGTGGTCGGGTTTGGTGGGAGTCGGTGGCGGGAGAAAATGGAATCCAATTCTGAGCTCCGAAACTCGTTTTACGGCCATTTTACCGGCAGCGAACGGGTGCCCAAATAGGTGGGCCAACTCATCTGATTCAGGAAAAATCGGAGAAAGAAGTGGAAGGTAGGTGTGGATCTCAGCTTTTGGTCCAAGAATACGAAGAAACGGTGAGGACCGTGTGATAACATTTTGGCCAAATGCTCGCCCGCGGCCAAGGCCAAGCCCCGTAGCCACCCAGCAGCCAAGGCGAAGGCACAGGGCCAGGCTCGAGCTCCCTATCCTTGCCTCGGGAGCGCGGCCGAGTGTGTGTTGTGTGTGCGTGAGAGTGTGTGACCTGCCTGGGTCGCGACCATGTGCTGCATTTCGAGCAAGGCACGGAGCCAGCCCGCGGCGAAGGCCGAGGCCGAGGCACGCAGCCACCCCGCGGCCAAGGCCATGGCACCCAGCTAGCCCGCGGCCAAGGCCATGGCACCCAGCCAGCCCGCGGCCAAGGCCATGGCACACAGCCAGCCCGCGGCCAAGGGCTAGGCGCGCAGCCAGCCCGCGGCCAAGGCCATGGCATGCAGCCACCCCGAGGCCGTGGCCAAGGCCATGGCACCCAGCCACCCCGCGGCCAAGGCCAAGGCCATGTGGTGTAGCTCACGGATCTTGGCCAATTTTCGCGTTTCCGGTGCGGTGCGGCATTTTGGGGTGATGCATTAGATACGTACGACAGTCGAACGTCAGAAAAGAGGGGTGTCGGTTTCGAGGACCGAACCTCGTTTTACGGCCGATTTACCGAGGGTGCGGGGGTGCGAAAAGGGAAGAAACGTGCCCGCGAATTGGTCCGATTGTGGTAGAACTGGGCTGGGGACCTCCTCACGGCGCAAGTACTGTTTTCCGATCGAAGAAATGGCGAAAATAATGCGGGAGGCCCTGCGCCCATTATTCCGCCGGAAAAGGCCAAAATGCGTGAGCTATAGCACACGGATTGTGGCCAAATTTCGCGTTTTCGGGTCGGCGTGGGATTTTGGGCTGGCGTGGTCAGGATTGGTGGGAGTCGGTGGCGGGAGAAACGGAATCCAATTCCGAACTCCGAAACTCGTTTTACGGCCATTTTATTGGCAGCGAACAGGTGCCCAAACGGTTGGGCCAACTCGTCCGATTCAGGCAAAACCGGAGAAAGAAGTGGAAGGTAGGTGTGGATCTCAGTTTTTCGTCCAAGAATACGAAGAAATGGCAAGGACCGCGTGCTCACATTTTGGCCAAATGCTCGCCCGCGGCCAAGGCCAAGCCACGTAGCCACCCCACAGCCAAGGCCAAGGCACAGGTGAGAGTGTGAGAGTGTGCGACCTGCCTTGGTCGCGAGCATGTGCTGCATTTCGAGCACGGCACGGAGCCAGCCCGCGGCCACCGCCATCGCCGAGGCAAGCAGCCACCCTGCGGCCAAGGCCATGGCACCCAGCCCGCCCGCGGCCAAGACCATGGCAGCCAGCCAGCCCGCGGCCAAGGCCTAGGCACGCAGCCAGCCCGCGGCCAAGGCCTGGGCATGCAGCCACCCCGAGGCCAAGGCCAAGGCCATGGCACCCAGCCACCCCGCAGCCAAGGCCTAGGCACGCAGCCACCCCGCGGCCAAGGCCAAGGCCGTGTGCGGTAGCTCACGGATCTTGGCCAACTTTCGCGTTTCCGGGCCGGTACGGGATTTTGGGGTGATGCATTAGATACGTGCGACAGTCGAATGTCGGAAAAGACGGGAGTCGATCCGAGGTCCGAACCTAGTTTTACGGCCGATTTACCGAAAGTGCAGGGGTGCAAAAAAGGGACGAAACGTTCCCGCGAATCGGTCCGATTGTGGTAGAACTGGGCCGGGGGCCTCCTCACGGCGCAAGTACTGTTTTCCGCTCGAAGAAATGGCAAAAATAATGCGGGAGGCCCTGCGCCCATTTTTCCGCCGGGAAAGGCCAAAATCCGTGAGCTATCGCGCACGGATTGTGGCCAAATTTTGCGTTTCAGGGGCGGAGTTGGATTTTGGGCTGGCGTGGTCGGGTTTGGTGGGAGTCGGTGGCGGGAGAAAACGGAATCCAATTCCGTGCTCCAAAACTCGTTTTACGGCCATTTTTCCGGCAGCGAACGGGTGCCCAAACGGGTGGGCCAACTCGTCCGATTCAGGCAGAACCAGAGAAACAAGTGGAAGGTAGTTGTGGATCTCAGTTTTTGGTCCAAGAATACGAAGAAACGGCGAGGACCATGTGCTTACATTTTGGCCAAATGCTCGCCCGCGGCCAAGGGCAAGCCACGCAGCCACTCCGCAGCCAAGGCCAAGGCACAGGGCCACGCTCGAGCTCCCTATCCTTGCTTCGGGAGCGCGGCCCGAGTGTGTGTTGCGTGTGCGTGAGGGTGTGCGACGTGCCTTGGTCGCGAGCATGTGCTGCATTTCGAGCAAGGCACGGAGCCAGCCCGCGGGCAACGCACCAAAGGCCAAGGCCATGCACCCTGCTAGCCCGAGGCCAAGGCCTAGGCATGCAGCCACGCCGCGGCCAAGGCCAAGGCCGTGTCCTGTAGCTCACGGATCTTGGCCAACTTTCGCGTTTCCGGGGTGGTGCATTAGATACGTGCGACAGTCGAACGTCGGAAAAGACGGGAGTCGATTCCGAGGTCCGAACCTCGTTTTACGGCCGATTTACCGAACATGCAGGGGTGCGAGAAGGGGACGAAATGTGCCCGCGAATTGTTCAGATTGTGGTAGAACTGGGCCGGGGGCCTCCTCACGGCGGAAGTACTGTTTTCCGCTCGAAGAAATGGCGAAAATAATGCGGGAAGCCCTGCGCCCATTTTTACGCCGAAAAAGGCCAAAATCCGTGAGCTATAGCACACGGATTGTGGCCAAATTTCGCGTTTGGGGGGCGGCGTGGGATTTTGGGCTGGCGTGGTTGGGTTTGGTGGGAGTCGGTGGCGGGAGAAAACGGAATCCAATTCCGAGCTCCGAAACTCGTTTTACGGCCATTTTACCGGCAGAGAACGGGTGCCCAAACGGGTGGGGCAACTCCTCCGATTCAGGCCAAACCGGAGAAAGAAGTTGAAGATAGGTGTGGATGTCAGTTTTTGGTCCAAGAATACGAGGGAACGGCGAGGACCATGTGCTCACATTTTGGCCAAATGCTCGCCCGCGGCCAAGGCCAAGGCACGCAGCCACCCAGCGGCCAAGGCCAAGGCACAGGGCCACGCTCGAGCTCCCAGTCCTTGGCTCGGGAGCGCGGCCCGAGTGTGTGTTGTGTGTGCGTGAGAGTGTGCGACGCACATTTTAAATTAAATGTGAAATTTTCAGATATGTTGTTTTGGAAATTAGTGTAATAATATGTGAAGAGAATATTCGTAGCTTTAGCTCCAGCTTGAACCCTTAACATGGAGGTTGAAAATGCAAATAAATTTTCAAGCCTACCATTGAGACAACTTAAAATATCAATATGCAACTGACAAATAAAATTTATATTTGGATCTAAGATACAAATTAATTATAAATCAAATAATTAACGATTTCACATCACAATTGGACATTTAAGTTGCTGCTTTCTGTGGTCAAATCCAAATAAAAATGTCTTATTGTTGAAAAAAGTTAGGGTTAAAAAATTCATGCTACAAAATATGTGTGAAAACATAAGAGAAACACAAAATTAAGGGTCGGGAAAGCCCCCCAAGCTCCTACAGAACTTGACCGCCGCTATTGTCTCGAAAAGTTATGCAGTTTAAAAAAAAAACACCTCAATCGGACCTCCAAACGAAAAGTTATCGCATTTCGAAGATTTCGACCCTTTCCAAATGGTCCCCCACGCGCCAATGACGCTAGAACGCACCATTTCTTTTAACTTAGTATAAAAGGGACCTTCAGTGCGTATTCCCACACAAATGAAGCACACTTCAAAGGTTCTTGTTAACATGAGTAACTGATAAACTTGTCGTGCTGGCGTCATAGTGCTCCCATATATGGTTACTTTAGTTGGCACTTCTTAGTTTTGCTTAAAATTAACTGCCAGATCTTTTCAGTTGCAATCTTATAGAAATTGTGAGCACACGGTCCTCGCCGTTTCTTCGTATTCTTGGAAACAAAAACTGAGATCCACACCTACCTTCCACTTCTTTCTCCGGTTTTGCCTGAATCGGATGAGTTGGCCCACCCTTTTGGGCACCTGTTCGCTGCCGGTAAAATGGCCGTAAAAAGGGTTTCAGAGCTCGGAA
Organism: Luvunga scandens; assembly: GCA_030449905.1. Classification (NCBI taxonomy): domain Eukaryota; kingdom Viridiplantae; phylum Streptophyta; class Magnoliopsida; order Sapindales; family Rutaceae; genus Luvunga; species Luvunga scandens. Next base: position 23,846 of record JASUUG010000238.1, read on the forward strand.
TTGGATTCCGTTTTCTCCCGCCACTGACTCCCACCAAACCCGACCACGCCAGCCCAAAATCCCATGCCGCCCCCGAAACGCGAAATTTAGCCACAATCCGCATGCTATAGCACACGGATCTAGGCCTTTTCCGGCGGAAAAATGGGCGCAGGGCCTCCCGCATTATTTTTGCCATTTCTTCGAGCAGAAAACAGTACTTGCACCGTGAGGAGGCCCCCGGCCCAGTTCTACCACAATCGGACCAATTCGCGGGCACGTTACCTCCCCTTTTCGCACCCCTGCACGTTTGGTAAATCGGCTGTAAAATGAGGTTCGGACCTCGGAATCGACTCCCGTCGTTTCCGACGTTCGACTGTCGCACGTATCTAATGCATCACCCCAAAATCACACACCGCCCCGGAAACGCGAAAGTTGGCCAATATCCGTGAGCTACAGCACACGGCCATGGCCTTGGCCGCGGGGTGGATGCGTGCCTAGGCCTTGGCCTTGGGGTGGCTGCGTGCCTAGGCCTTGGCCTTGGCCACGGGGTGGCTGCGTGCCTTGGCCTTGGCCGCGGGCTGGCTGCGTGCATGGCCTTGGCCCTGGCCGCGGGGTAGACGCGTGCCTTCGCCTTGGCCACGGGGTATCTGCGTGCCTTGGCCGCGGGCTGGCTCCGTGCCTTGCTCGTAATGCAGCACATGCTCGTGACCAAGGCACGTCGCACACTCTCACGCACACACAACACACACTCGGGCCGCACTCCCGAGGCAAGGATAGGGAGCTCGGGCATGGCCCTGTGCCTTGGCCTTGGCCGCGCGGTGGCTGCGTGGCTTGGCCTTGGCCGCAGGTGAGCATTTGGCCAAAATGTGAGCACACAGTCCTCGCCGTTTCTTCGTATTCTTGGACCAAAAACTGAGATGCACACCTACCTTCCACTTCTTTCTCCGGTTTTGCCTGAATCGGACGAGTTGGCCCACCCGTTTGTGCACCCGTTCGCTGCCGGTAAAATGGCCGTAAAACGAGTTTCGGAGCTCGGAATTGGATTCTGTTTTCTCCCGCCACCGACTCCCACCAAACCCGACCACGCCAGCCCAAAATCCCACGCCGCCCCCGAAACGCGAAATTTGGCCACAATCCGTGTGCTATAGCTCACGGATTTTGGCCTTTTCCGGCGAAAAAATGGGTGCAGGGCCTCCCGCGTTATTTTTGCCATTGCTTCCAGCGGAAATCAGTACTTGCGCCGTGAGGAGGCCCCCGGCCCAGTTCTACCACAATCGGACCAATTCGCGGGCACATTTCGTCCCCTTTTCGCACCACCGCACCTTCCGTAAATCGGCCGTAAAACGAGGTTCGGACTTCGAAATCAACTCCCCTCTTTTCCGACGTTTGACTGTCGTACGTATCTAATGCATCACCCCAAAATCCCGCACCGCCCTGGAAACGCGAAAGTTGGCCAAGATCCGTGAGCTACAGCACACGGCCTTGGCCTTGGCCGCGGGGTGGCTGCGTGCCTAGGCCTTGGCCGCGGGGTGGATACGTGCCATGGCCATGGCCTCGGCCTCGGGGTGGCTGCGTGCCAAGGCCATGGCCGCGGGCTGGCTGCGTGCCTAGGCCTTGGCCGCAGGCTGGCTGCGGGCCTTGGCTGCAGGCTGGCTGCGTGCCTAGGCCTTGGCCGCAGGCTTGCTGCGTGCCTAGGCCTTGGCCGCGGGCTGGCTGGATGCCATGGCCTTGGCCGCGGGGTGGACGTGTGCCTTAGCCTTGGCCACGGAGAGGCTGCGTGCGTCGGCCTTGGCCTTGGCCACGGGCTGGCTCCATGCCTTCCTCGAAATACAGCACATGCTCCGAAACTCGTTTTACGGCCATTTTACCGTCAGCGAACAGGTGGGCCATCTCGTCCGATTCAGGAAAAACCGGAGAAGGAAGTGGAAGGTCGGTGTGGATCTCAGTTTTTGGTCCAAGAATACGAAGCAACGGCGAGGACCGTTTGCTCACATTTTGGCCAAATGCTCTCCCGCGGCCAAGGCTATGGCACAGGGCCACGCTCGAGCTCCCTATCCTTGCCTCTGGATCACAGCCGAGTGTGCGTGAGAGTGTGCGACGTGCCTTGGTAGCGAGCATGTGCTGCATTTCGAGCAAGGCACGGAGCCAGCCCGGGGCCAAGACACGTAGCCACCCCGGGGCCAAGGCCAAGGCACGCGTCCACCCTGCGGGCAAGGCCATGGCATGCAGCCGACCCGCGGCCAAGGCCTAGGAACACAGACACCCCACGGCCAAGGCCAACGCACCCAGCCACCCCGCGGCCAAGGCCATGGCACCCAGCCACCCCGCGGCCAAGGCCATGGCACCCAGCCACCCCGCGGCCAAGGCCAAGGCCGTGTGCTGTGGCTCGCGGATCTCGGCCAACTTTTGCATTTCCGGGGCAGTGCGTGATTTTGCGGTGATGCATTAGATACGTGCGACAATCGAACGTCAAAAAAGACGGGAGTTGATTCCGAATTCCGAACCTCATCTTACGGCCGATTTACCGAACGTGCAGGGGTGCGAAAAGGGGACGAAACGTGCCCACGAATTGGTCCGATTGTGGTAGAACTGGGCCGGGGGCCTCCTCACGGCGCAAGTACTGTTTTCCGCTCGAACAAATGGCAAAAATAATGCGGGAGGGCCTGCGCCCATTTTTCCGCCGGAAAAGGCCAAAATCCGTGAGCTATAGCACAGGGATTGTGGCCAAATTTCGCGTTTCGGGGGCGGCGTGGGATTTTGGGCTGGCGTGGTCGGGTTTGGTGGGAGTCGGTGGCGGGAGAAAACGGAATCCAATTCGGAGCTCCGAAACTCGTTTTACGGCCATTTTACCGGGAGTGAACGGGTGCCCAAACGGGTGGGCCAACTCATCCGATTCAGGCAAAACCGGAGAAAGAAGTGGAAGGTAGGTGTGGATCTCAGTTTTTGTTTCCAAGAATACGAAGAAATGGCAAGGACCGTGTGCTCACATTTTGGCCAAATGCTCGCCCGCGGCCAAGGATATGGCACAGGGCCATGCTCGAGATCCCTATCCTTGCCTCGGGATCGCAGGCCGAGTGTGTGTTGTGTGTGCGTGAGAGTGTGTGACGTGCCTTGGTCGCGAGCATGTGCTGCATTTCGAGCAAGGCACGGAGCCAGCCCGCGGCCAAGGCACGCAGCCACTCCGTGGCCAAGGCCAAGGCATGCGTCCACCCCGCGGCCAAGGCCAACGCACCCAAGGCCGAGGCCATGCACTCAGCCAGCCCGCGGCCAAGGCCTAGGCACGCAGCCAGCCCGCGGCCAAGGCCAAGGCACAGGGCCACGCTCGAGCTCCCAATCCTTGACTCGGGAGCGCGGCGCGAGTATGTGTTGTGTGTGCGGAAATAGCCCGCGGCCAAGGCACGCAGCCACCCCGTGGCCAATGCCAAGGCACGCGTCCACCCCGCGGCCATGGCCATGGCACCCAGCCAGCCCGCAGCCAAGGCCTAGGCACGCAGCCAGCCCGCGGCCAAGTCCAAGGCACCCAGCCACCCCGCGGCCGAGGCCATGGCACCCAGCCAACCCGCGGCCAAGGCCAAGGCCAAGGCACCCAGCCAGCCCGCAGCCAAGGCCTAGGCACGCAGCCAGCCCGCGGCCAAGTCCAAGGCACCCAGCCACCCCGCGGCCAAGGCCATGGCACCCAGCCAACCTGCGGCCAAGGCCAAGGCCGTGTGCTGTGGCTCGCGGATCTCGGCCAACTTTTGCATTTCCGGGGCAGTGCGGGATTTTGCGGTGATGCATTAGATATGTGCGACAATCGAACGTCGGAAAAGACGGGAGTTGATTCCGAATTCCGAACCTCATCTTACGGCCGATTTACCGAATGTGCAGGGGTGCGAAAAGGGGACGAAACGTGCCCACGAATTGGTCCGATTGTGGTAGAACTGGGCCGGGGGCCTCCTCACGGCGCAAGTACTGTTTTCCGCTCGAAAAAATGGCAAAAATAATGCGGGAGGGCCTGCGCCCATTTTTCCGCCGGAAAAGGCCAAAATCCGTGAGCTATAGCACACGGATTGTGGCCAAATTTCGCGTTTCGTGGGCGGCGTGGGATTTTGGGCTGGCGTGGTCGGGTTTGGTGGGAGTCGGTGGCGGGAGAAAACGGAATCCAATTCCGAGCTCCGAAACTCGTTTTACGGCCATTTTACCAGCCGCGAACCGGTGGTCTAACACATCCGATTCAGGCAAAACCGGAGAAAGAAGTGGAAGGTAGGTGTGGATCTCAGTTTTTGGTCCAAGAATCCGAAGCAACGGCGAGGACCGTGTGCTCACATTTTGGCCAAATGCTCACCCGCGGCCAAGGCTATGGCACAGGGCCACACTCGAGCTCCCTATCCTTGCCTCGGGATCGCAGCCCGAGTGTGTGTTGTGTGTACGTGAGAGTGTGCGACGTGCCTTGGTCGCGAGAATGTGCTGCATTTCGAGCAAGGCACGGAGCCAGCCTGCAGCCAAGGCACGCAGCAACCCCGTGCCCAAGTCCAAGGCACACGTCCACCCCGCGGTCAAGGCCAAGGCCATGGACCCAGCCAGCCCGCGGCCAAGGCCTAGGCACGCAGTCAGCCTGCGGCCAAGGCCAAGGCACGTAGCCACACCGTGGCCAAGGCCAAGGCCAAGGCACGCAGCCACCCCAAGGCCAAGGCCTAGGCACGCAGCCACCCCGCGGCCAAGGGCAAGGTACCCAGCCACCCCGCGGCCAAGGCCAAGGCTGTGTGCTGTGGCTCGCGGATCTTGGCCAACTTTCGCGTTTCCGGTGCGGTGCGGGATTTTTGGGTGATGCAATAGATACATGCGACAGTCTAACGTCGGAAAAGACGGGAGTCGATTCTGAGGTCCGAACCTCATTTTACGGTCGATTTACCGAACGTGCGGGGGTGCGAAAAGGGGACGAAACGTTCCCGCGAATTGGTCCGATTGTGACAGAACTGGGCCGTGGGCCTCCTCACGGCACAAGTACTGTTTTCCGCTCGAAGAAATGGTGAAAATAATGCGGGAGCCCCTGCGCCCATTTTTCCGCCGGAAAAGGCCAAAATCCGTGAGCTATAGCACACGGATTGTGGCCAAATTTCGCGTTTCCGAGGCGGCGTGGGATTTTGGCTGGCGTGGTCGGGTTTCGTGGGAGTCGGTTGCTGGAGAAAACGGAATCCAATTCCGAGCTCCGAAACTCGTTTTACGGCCATTTTACCGGCAGCGAACGGGTGGGCCAACTCGTCCGATTCAGGCAGAACTGGAGAAAGAAGTGGAAGGTAGGTGTGGATCTCAGTTTTTGGTCCAAGAATACGAAGAAACGGTGAGGACCGTGTGCTCACATTTTGGCCAAATGCTCGCCCGCGGCCAAGGCTATGGCACAGGGCCACGCTAGAGCTTCCTATCCTTGCCTCGGGATCGCAGCCCAAGTGTGTGTTTTGTGTGCATGAGAGTGTGCGACGTGCCTTGGTCACGAGCATGTGCTGTATTTCAAGCAAGGCATGGAGCCAGCCCGCGGGGTGGCTGCGTGCCATGGCCTTGGCCTTGGCCTCGGGGTGGCTGCGTGCCAAGGTCTTTGCCGCGGGCTGGCTGCGTGCCTAGGCCATGGCCGCTGGCTGGCTGGGTGCCATGGCCTTGGCCGCGGGCTGGCTGGGTGCCATGGCCTTGGCCGCGGGGTGGACGCGTGCCTTGGCCTTGGCCACGGGGTGGCTGCGTGCCTCAGCCTTTGCCTTGGCCACGGGCTGGCTCCGTGGCTTGCTCGAAATGCAGCACATGCTCGTGACCAAGGCAGGTCACACACTCTCACGCACACACAACACACACTCCGGCCGCGCTCCCGAGGCAAGGATAGGGAGCTCGAGCGTGGCCCTGTGCCTTGGCGTTGGCCGCGGGGTGGCTGCGTGCCTTGGCCTTGGCCACGGGCGAGCATTTGGCCAAAATGTGAGCACACGGCCCTCGCCGTTACTTTGTATTCTTGGACCAAAAACTGAGATCCACACCTACCTTCCACTTCTTTCTCCGGTTTTGCCTGAATCGGACGAGTTTGCCAACCTGTTTGGGCACCCGTTCGCTGCCGGTAAGATGGCGGTAAAACCAGTTTCGGAGCTCGGAATTGGATTCCGTTTTCTCCCGCCACCGACTCCCATGAAACCCGACGACGCCAGCCCAAAATCCCACGCCGCCCCCGAAACGCGAAATTTGGCCACAATCCGTGTGCTAGCTCACGGATTTTGGCCTTTTCTGGCGGAAAAATGGGCGCAGGGCCTCCCGCATTATTTTTGCCATTTCTTTGAGCGGAAAGCAGTACTTGCGCCGTGAGGAGGCCCCCGGCCCAGTTCTACCAGAATCGGACCAATTCCAGGGCACGTTTCGTCCCCTTTTCGCACCCCCGCACCCTCGGTAATCGGCCGTAAAACGAGGTTCGGACCTCGAAATCGACTCCCCTCTTTTCCGACGTTCGACTGTCGCAAGTATCTAATGCATCACCCCAAAATCCCGCACCGCCCCGGAAACGCGAAAGTTGGCCAAGATCCGTGAGCGACAGCACACGGTCTTGTCCTTGGCCGCGGGGTGGCTGCGGGCCATGGCCTTGGCCTTGGCCTCGGCCTCGGGGTGGCTGCGTGCCTCGGCCTTGTCCTTGGCCGCGGGCTGGCTCCGTGCCTTGCTCAAAATGCAGCACATTCTCGTGACCAAGGCAGGTCGCACACTCTCACGCATACACAACACACACTCGGGCCGCGCTCCCGAGGCAAGTATAGGGAGCTCGAGCGTGGCCCTGTGCCTTGGCGTTGGCCGCGGGGTGGCTGCGTGGCTTGGCCTTGGCCATGGGCGAGCATTTAGCCAAAATGTGAGCACACGGTCCTCGCTGTTTCTTCGTATTCTTGAACCAAAAACTGAGATCCACACCTACCTTCCACTTCTTTCTCCGGTTTTGCCTGAATTGGACGAGTTGGCCCACTCATTTGGGCACCCGATCGCTGCCGGTAAGATGGCCGTAAAATGAGTTTCGGTGTTCGGAATTGGATTCTGTTTTCTCCCGCCACCGACTCCCACCAAACCTGACGACGCCAGCGCAAAATCCTACGCCGCCCCCGAAACGCGAAATTTGGCCACAATCCGTGTGCTATAGCTCACGGATTTTGGCCTTTTCTGGCGGAAAAATGGGCGCAGGGCCTCCCGCATTACTTTTACCATTTCTTCGAGCGGAAAGCAGTACTTGCGCCGTGAGGAGGCCCCCGGCCCAGTTCTACCAGAATCGGACCAATTCGAGGGCACGTTTCGTCCCCTTTTCGCACCCCCGCACCCTCGGTAAATCGGCCGTAAAACGAGGTTCGGACCTCGAAATCGACTCCCCTCTTTTCCAACGCTTGACTGTCGCACGTATCTAATGCATCACCCCAAAATCCCGCACCGCCCCGGAAACGCGAAAGTTGGCCATGATCCGTGACCTACAGCACACGGCCATGGCCTTGGCCGCGGGTTGGCTGCGTGCCATGGCCTTGGCCGTGGCCTCGGGGTGGCTGCGTGCCAAGGTCTTTGCCGCGGGCTGGCTGCGTGCCTAGGCCTTGGCCGCTGGCTGGCTGGGTGCCATGGCCTTGGCCGCGGGCCGGCTGGGTGCCATGGCCTTGGCCGCGGGGTGGACGCGTGCCTTGGCCTTGGCCACGGGGTGGCTGCGTGCCTCAGCCTTTGCCTTGGCCACGGGCTGGCTCCGTGCCTTGCTCGAAATGCAGCACATGCTTGCGACCAAGGCAGGTCGCACACTCTCACGCACACACAACACACACTCAGGCCGCGCTTCCGAGGCAAGCATAGGGAGCTCGAGCGTGGCCCTGTCCCTTGGCGTTGGCCGCGGGGTGGCTGCGTAGCTTCGCCTTGGCCGCGGGCGAGCATTTGGCAAAAATGTGGGCACACGGTCCTCGCCGTTTCTTCGTATTTTTGGACCAAAAACTGAGATCCACACCTACCTTCCACTTCTTTCTCCGGTTTTGCCTGAATCGGAGGAGTTGGCCCACCCGTTTGGGCACCCGTTCACTCCCGGTAAGATGGCCGTAAAACGAGTTTTGGAGCTCGGAATTGGATTCCGTTTTCTCCCACCACCGACTCCCACCAAACCCGATGACGCCAGCCCAAAATCCCACGCAGCCCCCAAAACACGAAATTTGGCCACAATCCGTGTGCTATAGCTTACGGATTTTGGCCTTTTCTGGCGGAAAAATGGGCGCAGGGCCTCCCGCATTATTTTTGCCATTTCTTCGAGCGGAAAGCAGTACTTGCGCCGTGAGGAGTCCCCCGGCCCAGTTCTACCACAATCGGACCAATTTGAGGGCACGTTTCGTCCCCTTTTCGCACCCCCGCACCCTCGGTAAATCTGCCGTAAAACGAGGTTCGGACCTCGAAATCGACTCCCCTCTTTTCCGACGTTCGACTGTCGCACGTATCTAATGCATCACCCCAAAATCCCGCACCGCCCCGGAAACGCGAAAGTTGGCCAAGATCCGTGAGCGACAGCACACGGCCTTGGCCTTGGCCGCGGGGTGGCTGCGTGCCTAGGCCTTCGCCGCGGGGTGGCTTGGTGCCATGGCCTTGTCCTTGGCCACCGGGTGGCTGTGTGCCAAGGCCTTGGCCTCGGGGTGGCTGCATGCCTAGGTCTTGGCCGCGGGCTGGCTGGGTGCCATGGCCTTGGCCGCGGGGTGGACGCGTGCCTAGGCCTTGGCCACGGGGTGGACGCGTGCCTAGTCCTTGGCCACGGGGTGGCTGCGTGCCTCGGCCTTGGCCTTGGCCGCGGGCTGGCTACGTGCCTTTCTCGAAATGCAGCATATGCTCGCGACCACGGCAGGTCTCACACTCTCACGCACACACAACACACACTCCGGCCGCGCTCCCGAGGCAAGGATAGGGAGCTCGAGCGTGGCCCTGTGCCTTGGCGTTGGCCGCGGGGTGGCTGTGTGCCATGGCCTTGGCCTTGTCCGCGGGGTGGCTGCGTTCCTAGACCTTGGGCGCGGCTGGCTGGGTGCCATGGCCTTGGCCTTGTCCGCGGGGTGGCTGCGTTCCTAGACCTTGGGCGCGGCTGGCTGGGTGCCATGGCCTTGGCCGCGGGGTGGACGCGTGCCTAGGCCTTGGCCACGGGGTGGCTGCGTGCCTCCGCCTTGGCCTTGGCCGCGGGCTGGGTTCGTGCCTTGCTCGAATTGCAGCACATGCTCGCGACCAAGGCACGTCGCATACTCTCGTGCACACACAACACACACTTGGGCCGCGCTCCCGGGGCAAGGATAGGGAGCTCGAGGCTTACCCTGTGCCTAGGCCTTGGCCGCGGGCGAGCATTTGGCCAAAATGTGAGCACACGGTCCTTGCCGTTGCTTCGTATTCTTGGACCAAAAATTGAGATCCACACCTACCTTCCACCTCTTTCTCCGGTTTTGCCTGAATTGTACGAGTTGGCCCACCCGTTTGGGCACCCGTTCTCTAGCGGTAAAATGGCCGTAAAACGAGTTTCGGAGCTCGCAATTGGATTCCGTTTTCTCCCGCCACCGAATACCACCACACCCGACCACGCTAGCCAAAAATCCCACGCCGCCCCCGAAACGCGAAATTTGGCCGCAATCTGTGTGCTATAGCTCACGGATTTTGGCCTTTTCGGGCGGAAAAATGGGCGCAGGACCTCCCGCATTATTTTCACCATTTCTTTGAGAGGAAAACAGTACTAGCACCATGAGGAGGCCCCCGGACCAGTTCTACCACAACTGGACCAATTCACGGGCACGTTTCGTCCCCTTTTCGCACTCCCGCACGTTCGTTAAATCTGACGTAAAACGAGGTTCGGACCTCGGAATTGACTCCCGTCTTCTCCGACGTTCGACTGTCGTACGTATCTAATGTATCACCCAAAAATCCCGCCCCGCCCCGGAAACGCGAAAGTTGGCCAAGATCCGTGTGCTACAGCACACGGCCTTGGCCGCGGGGTGGCTGGGAGCCATGGCCTTGGCCTTGGCCACGGGGTGGCTGCGTGCCTTTGACTTCGCCACGGGGTGGCTGCGTGCCGAGGCCTTAGCCGCGGGGTGGCTGGGTGCCATGGCCTTGGCCTTGGCCGCGGGGTGGCTGGGTGCCATGGCCTTGGCCTTGGCCGCGGGGTGGCTGGGTGCCATGGCCTTGGCCTTGGCCACGGGGTGGCTGCGTGCCTTTGACTTCGCCACGGGGTGGCTGCGTGCCGAGGCCTTGGCCGCGGGGTGGCTTCGTGCCTAGGCCTTGTCCGCGGGGTGGCTGGGTGCCATGGCCTTGGCCTTGGCCGCGGGGTGGCTGCGTGCCTTGGCTTTGGCCGCGGGCTGGCTGCGTGCCTTGCTCGAAATGCAGCACATGCTCGCAACCAAGGCACGTCGCACACTCTCGCGCACACACAACACAAACTTGGGCCGCGCTCCCGGGGCAAGGATAGGGAGCTCGAGCGTGGCCCTGTGCCTTGGCCTTGGCCGCGGGGTGGCCGCGGGCGAGCATTTGGCCAAAAAGTGAGCACACGGTCCTCGCCGTTGCTTCGTATTCTTGGACCAAAAACTGAGATCCACACCTACCTTCCACTTCTTTCTCCGGTTTTCCTTGAATCGGACGAGTTGGCCCACCCGTTCTCTGGCGGTAAAATGGCCGTTAAACGAGTTTAGGAGCTCGGAATTGGATTCCGTTTTCTCCCGCCACCGACTCCCACCAAAGCCAACCACGCCAGCCAAAAATCCCACGCCGCCCCCGAAACACGAAATTTGGCCGCAATCCGTGTGTTATAGCTCACGGATTTTGCCCTTGTCGGGCGGAAAAATGGGCACAGGGCCTCCCGCATTATTTTCTTCATTTCTTCGAGCGCAAAACAGTACTAGAACCGTGAGGAGGCCCCCGGCCCAGTTCTACCACAACCGGACCAATTCGCAGGCACGTTTCGTCCCCTTTTCGCACCCCCGCACGTTCGGCAAATCAGCCGTAAAACTAGGTTCGGACCTCGGAATCGACTCCCGTCTTCTCCGACGTTCGACTGTCGCAGGTATCTAATGCATCACCCCAAAATCCCGCACCGCCCCGGAAATGCGAAAGTTGGCCAAGATCCGTGAGCTACAGTACACGGCCTTGGCCGCGGGGTGACCGCGTGCCTAGGCCTTGGCAGCGGCGTGGCTGGGTGCCATGGCCTTGGCCTTGGCCGCGGGGTGGCTGCGTGCCTAGGCCTTGGCCGTGGGGTGGCTGGGTGCCATGGCCTTGGCCTTGGCCGTGGAGTGGCTGCGTGCCTAGGACTTGGCCGCGGGGTGGCTGGGTGCCATGGCCTTGCCCTTGGCTGTGGGGCGGCTGCGTGCCTTGCCTTGGCCGCGGGCTGGCTGCGTGCCTTGCTCGAAATGCAGCACATGCTCGCGACCAAGGCACGTCGCACAATCTCGCGCACACATAACACACACTTGGGCCGCGCTCCCATGGCAAGGATAGTGTGCTCGAGCGTGGCCCTGTGCCTTGGCCTTGGCCGCGGGGTGGCCGCGTGCCTTGGCCTTGGCCTTGGCCGCGGGCGAGCTTTTGGCCAAAATGTGAGGACACGGTCCTCGCCGTTGCTTCGCATTCTTGGACCAAACACTGACATCCACACTTACCTTCCACTTCTTTCTCCGGTTTTGCCTGAATTGAACGAGTTGGCTCACCCGTTTGGGCACCCGTTCTCTGGCGATAAAATGGCCGTAAAACGAGTTTCGGAGCTCGGAATTGGATTCCGTTTTCTCCCACCACCGACTCCCACCAAACCCGACCACGCCAGCCAAAAATCCCACGCCGCCCCCGAAACACGAAATTTGGCCGCAATCCGTGTGCTACATAGCTCACGGATTTTGGCCTTTTCGGGCGGAAAAATGGGCGCAGGGCCTCCCGCATTATTTTTGCCATTTCTTCGAGCGTAAAACACTACTAGCACCATGAGGAGGCCCCCGGCCCAGTTCTACCACAACCGGACCAATTCACGGGCACATTTCGTCCCCTTTTCGCACCCCCGCACGTTCGGTAAATCGACCGTAAAACGACGTTCGGACCTCGGAATCGACTCCCGTCTTCTACGACGTTCGACTGTCGCACGTATCTAATGCATCACCCCAAAATCCGGCACCGCCCTGGAAACGCGAAAGTTGGCCAAGATCCGTGAGCTACAGCACACGGCCTTGGCCGCGGGGTGGCTGCGTGCCTAGGCCTTGGCAGCGGCGTGGCTGGGTGCCATGGCCTTCGCCTTGTCCACGGGGTGGCTGCGTTCCTTGGCCTTTGCCACGGGGTGGATGCTTGCCTTGGCCTTGGCCACGGGGTGGCTGCGTGCCTTGGCCTTGGCCACGGGGTGGCTGCGTGCCTTGGCCTTGGCCGCGGGGTGGCTGGGTGCCATGGCCTTGGCCGCCGGGTGGCTGGGTGCCATGGCCTTGGCCTTGGCCGCGGGGTGGCTGCGTGCCTACGCCTTGTCCACGGGGTGGCTGGGGGCCATGGCCTCAGTCTTGGCCGCGGGGTGGCTGCGTGCCTTGGCTTTGGCGGCGGGCTGGCTGCGTGCCTTGCTCGAAATGCAGCACATGCTCGCGACCAAGGCACGTCGCACACTCTCGCGCACACACAACACAAACTTGGGCCGCGCTCCCGGGGAAAGGATAGGGAGCTCGAGTGTGGCCCTGTGCCTTGGCCTTGGCCGCGGGGTGGCCGCGTGCCTTCGCCGCGGGCGAGCATTTGGCCAAAATGTGAGCACACGGTCCTCGGCGTTGCTTCATATTCTTGGACAAGAAACTGAGATCCACACCTACCTTCCACTTCTTTCTCCGGTTTTGCCTGAATCGGACGAGTTGGCACATCCGTTTGGGAACCCGTTCTCTGGCGGTAAAATGGCCGTTAAACGAGTTTCGGAGCTGGGAATTGCATTCCGTTTTCTCCTGCCACCGACTCCCACCAAACCCGACCACGCCAGCTAAAAATCCCACGGCGCCCCCGAAACACGAAATTTGGCCGCAATCCGTGTGCTATAGCTCACGGATTTTGGCCTTTTCGGGCGGAAAAATGGTCGCAGGGCCTCCCGCATTATTTTCGCCATTTCTTCGAGCGCAAAACAGTACTAGCACCGTGAGCAGACCCCCGGCCCAGTTTTACCACAAGCGAACCAATTCGCGGGCACGTTTCGTCCCCTTTTCGCACCCCCGCAAGTTCGGTAAATCAGCCGTAAAACGAGGTTCGGACCTCGGAATCGACTCCCGTCTTCTCCGACGTTCGACTGTCGCACGTATCTAATGCATCACCCCAAAATCCCGCACCGCCCCGGAAACGCGAAAGTTGGCCAAGATCCGTGAGCTACAGCACACGGCCTTGGCTGCGGGGTGGCTGCGTGCCTAGGCCTTGGCTGCGGCGTGGCTGGGTGCCATGGCCTTGGCCTTGGCTCCGGGGTGGCTTCGTGCCTAGGCCTTGGCCGCGGGGTGGCTGGGTGCCATGGCCTTGCCCTTGGCCGCGGGGTGGCTGCGTGCCTTGCCTTGGCCGCGACTGGCTGTGTGCCTAGGCCATGGCCGCGGGGTGGCTGCGTGCCTAGGCCATGGCCGCGGGGTGGCTGCGTGCCTAGGCCATGGCCGCGGGGTGGCTGCGTGCCTAGGCCTTGGCCGCGTGGTGGCTGCGTGCCTAGGCCTTGGCCGCGGGGTGGCTGGGTGCCATGGCCTTGGCTTTGGCCGCGGGGAGGCTGCGTGCCTTGGCTTTGGCCGCGGGCTGGCTGCGTGCCTTGCTCGAAATGCAGCACATGCTCGCGACCAAGGTAGGTCGCACACTCTCGCACACACACAACACACACTTGGACCGCACTCCCGGGGCAAGGATAGGGAGCTCGAGCGTGGCCCTGTGCCTTGGCCTTGGCCGCGGGGTGGCCGCGTGCCTTGGCCTTGGCCTTGGCCGCGGGCGAGCATTTGGCCAAAATGTGAGGACACGGTCCTCGCCGTTGCTTCGCATTCTTGGACCAAATACTGACATCCACACCTACCTTCCACTTCTTTCTCCGGTTTTGCCTGAATCGAACGAGTTGGCCCACCTGTTTGGAACCCGTTCTCTGGCGGTAAAATGGCCGTAAAACTAGTTTCGGAGCTCGTAATTGGATACCGTTTTCGCCCGCCACCGACTCCCACCAAACCCGACCACGCCAGCCAAAAACCCCACGCCGCCCCCGAAACACGAAATTTGGCGGCAATCCGTGTGCTATAGCTCACGGATTTTGGCCTTTTCGGGCGGAAAAATGGGCTCATAGCCTCCCGCATTATTTTCGCAATTTCTTCGAGCGTAAAACAGTACTAGGACCGTGAGGAGGCCCCCGGCCCAGTTCTACCACAACCGGACCAATTCGCGGGCACTTTCGTCCCCTTTTCGCACCCCTGCACGCTCGGTAAATCGGCCGTAAAACGAGGTTCGGACCTCAGAATCGACTCCCGTCTTCTCTGACATTCGACTGTTGCACGTATCTAATGCATCACCCCAAAATCCCGCACCGCCCCGGAAATGCGAAAGTTGGCCAAGATCCGCGAGCTACAGCACACGGCCTAGCCCGCGGGGTGGCTGCGTGCCTAGGCAACGGCCGCAGGGTGGCTGCGTGCCTAGGCGATGGCCGCGGGGTGGATGCGTGCCTAGGCCTTGGCCGCGGGGTGGCTGCGTGCCTAGGCCTTCGCCGCAGGGTGGCGGGGTGCCATGGCCTTGGCTTTGGCCGCGGGGTGGCTGCGTGCCTTGGCTTTGGCTGCGGGCTGGCTGCGAGCCTTGCTCGAAATGCAGCACATGCTCGCGACCAAGGCACGTCGCACACTCTCGCACACACACAACACACACTTGGACAGCGCTCACGGATTTTGGACTTTTCGGGCGGAAAAATGGGCGCAGGGCCTCCTGCATTATTTTCGCCATTTCTTCGAGAGGAAAACAGTACTAGCACCGTGAGGACGCCCCCGGCTCAGTTCTACCACAACCGGACCAATTCGCGGGCACGTTTCGTTCCCTTTTCGCAACCCCGCACGTTCGTTAAATTAGACGTAAAATGAGGTTCGGACCTCGGAATCCACTCCCGTCTTCTCCGACGTTCGACTGTCGCACATATCTAATGCATCACCCCAAAATCCTGCCCCGCCCCGGAAACGCGAAAGTTGGACAATATCCGTGAGCTACAGCACATGACCTTGGCCTAGGGGTGGCTGCGTGCCTAGGCCTTGGCCGCGGGGTGGCTGGGTGCCATGACCCTGGCCTTGGCCGCGGGGTGGCTGCGTGCCACGCTCGAAACGCAGCACATTCTCGGGACCAAGTCACGTCGCACACTCTCGCGCACACACAATACACACTTTGGCCGCTCTCCCGGGGCAAGGATAGGGAGCTCGAGCGTGGCCCTGTGCCTTGGCCTTCGGCGCGGGGTGGCCGCGTGCGTTGGCCGCGGGCGAGCATTTGGCCAAAATGTGAGCACACGGTCCTCGCCGTTGCTTCGTATTCTTGGACCAAAAACTGAGATCCACACCTACCTTCCACTTCTTTCTCCGGTTTTGCCTGAATCGGATGAGTTGGCCCACCCGTGTGGGCACCCGTTCTCTGGCGGTAAAATGGCCGTAAAACGAGTTTCGGAGCTCGGAATTGGATTCTGTTTTCTCCCGCCACCGACTCCCACCAAACCCGACCAAGCCGGCCAAAAATCCCACGCCGTCCCCGAAGCGCGAAATTTGATCGCAATCCGTGTGCTAAAGCTCACGGATTTTGGCCTTTTCGGGCGGAAAAATGGGCGCAGGGCCTCCCGCATTATTTTCGCCATTTCTTCGAGTGGAAAACAGTACTAGCACCGTGAGCAGGCCCCCGGCCCAGTTCTACCACAACCGGACCAATTCGCGGGCACGTTTCGTCCCCTTTTCGCACCCCCGCACGTTCAGTAAATCGGCCGTAAAACGAGGTTCGGACCTCGGAATTGACTCCCGTCTTCTCCAACGTTCGACTGTCGCACGTATCTAATGCATATCCCCAAAATCCCTCACCGCCGCGGAAACGCGAAAGTTGGCCAAGATCCATGAGCTACAGACACGGCCTTGGCTGCGTGGTGGCGGCCTGCCTAGGCCTTGGCTGCGGCGTGGCTGGGTGCCATGGCCTTGGCCGTGGCCACGGGGTGGCTGCGTGCCTAGGCCTTGGCCTCGGGGTGGCTGCGTGCCTAGCACTTGGCCACGGGGTGGCTGGGTGCCATGGCCTTGGCGTTGGCCGCGGGGTGGCTGCATGCCTTGGCTTTAGCCGCGGGCTGGCTGCGTGCCTTGCTCGAAATGCAGCACATGCTCGCGACCAAGGCACGTCGCACACTCTCGCACACACACAACACACACTTGGACCGCCCTCCCGGGGCATGGATAGGGAGCTCGAGCGTGGCCCTGTGCCTTGGCCTTGGCCTTGGCCGCGGGCGAGCTTTTGGCCAAAATGTGAGGACACGGTCCTCGCCGTTGCTTCACATTCTTGGACCAAAAACTGAGATCCACACCTACCTTCCACTTCTTTCTCCGGTTTTGCCTGAATCGGACGAGTTGGCCCACCCATTTGCGAACCCGTTCTCTGGCGGTAAAATGGCCGTAAAAGGAGTTTCGGAGCTCGGAATTGGATTCCTTTTTCTCCCGCTACCGACTCCCACCAAACCTGACCATGCCAGCCAAAAATTCCAAGCCGCCCCCGAAACACGAAATTTGGCCGCAATCCATGTGCTATAGCTCACGGATTTTGGCCTTTTCGGGCGGAAAAATGGGCGCAGGGCCTCCCGCATTATTTTCGCCATTTCTTCGAGAGGAAAACATTACTAGAACCGTGAGGAGGCCCCCGGCCCAGTTCTACCACAACCGGACCAATTCGCGGGCACGTTTCGTCCCCTTTTCGCACCCCCGCACGTTCGCTAAATCAGACGTAAAATGAGGTTCGTACCTCGGAATCGACTCCCGTCTTCTCTGACGTTCGACTGTCGCACGTATCTAATGCATCACCCCAAAATCCCGCCCCGCCCCGGAAACGCGAAAGTTGGGCAAGATCCGTGAGCTACAGCACACGGCCTTGCCTGCGGGGTCGCTGCGTGCCTATGCCTTGGCAGTGGCGTGGCTGGGTGCCATGGCCTTGGCCTTGGCCACGGGGTGGCTGCGTGCCTTGGCCTTGGCCACGGGGTGGCTGCATACCTCGGCCTTGGCCGCTGGGTGGCTGGGTGCCAAGGCCTTGGCCTTGGCCGCGGGGTGGCTGCGTGCCTTGGCCTTGGCCGCGGGCTGGCTGCGTGCCTTGCTCGAAATGCAGCACATGCTCGCGACCAAGGCACGTCGCACACTCTCGCACACACACAACACACACTTGGACCGCCCTCCCGGGGCATGGATAGGGAGCTCGAGCGTGGCCCTGTGCCTTGGCCTTGGCCTTGGCCGCGGGCGAGCTTTTGGCCAAAATGTGAGGACACGGTCCTCGCCGTTGCTTCGCATTCTTGGACCAAAAACTGAGATCCACACCTACCTTCCACTTCTTTCTCCGGTTTTGCCTGAATCGGACGAGTTGGCCCACCCATTTGGGAACCCGTTCTCTGGCGGTAAAATGGCCGTAAAACGAGTTTCGGAGCTCGGAATTGGATTCCTTTTCCTCCCGCTACCGACTCCCACCAAACCCGACCATGCCACCCAAAAATTCCACGCCGCCCCCGAAACACGAAATTTGGCCGCAATCCGTGTGCTATAGCTCACGGATTTTGGCCTTTTCGTGCGGAAAAATGGGCGCAGGGCCTCCCGCATTATTTTCGCCATTTCTTCGAGAGGAAAACAGTACTAGAACCGTGAGGAGGCCCCCGGCCCAGTTCTACCACAACCGGACCAATTCGCGGGCACGTTTCGTCCCCTTTTCGCACCCCCGTACGTTCGCTAAATCAGACGTAAAATGAGGTTCGTACCTCGGAATCGACTCCCGTCTTCTCTGACGTTCGACTGTCGCACGTATCTAATGCATCGCCCCAAAATCCCGCCCCGCCCCGGAAACGCGAAAGTTGGGCAAGATCCGTGAGCTACAGCACACGGCCTTGGCTGCGGGGTCGCTGCGTGCCTATGCCTTGGCAGTGGCGTGGCTGGGTGCCATGGCCTTGGCCTTGGCCACGGGGTGGCTGCGTGCCTTGGCCTTGGCCACGGGGTGGCTGCGTACCTTGGACTTGGCCACGGGGTGGCTGCATACCTCGGCCTTGGCCGCTGGGTGGCTGGGTGCCATGGCCTTGGCCTTGGCCGCGGGGTGGCTGCATGCCTTGGCCTTGGCCGCGGGCTGGCTGCGTGCCTTGCTCGAAATGCAGCACATACTTGCGACCAAGGCACGTCGCACACTCTCGCGCACACACAACACACACTTGGGCCGCGCTCCCGGGGCAAGGATAGGGAGCTCGAGCGTGGCCCTGTGCCTTGGCCTTGGCTGCGGGGTGGCCGCGTGCCTTGGCCGTGGGCGAGCATTTGGCCAAAATGTGAGCACACGGTCCTTGCCGTTGCTTCTTATTCTTGGACCAAAAACTGAGATCCACATCTACCTTCCACTTCTTTCTCTGGTTTTGCCTGAATCCGACGAGTTGGCCCACCCGTTTGGGCACCCGTTCTCTGGCGGTAAAATGGCCGTAAAACGAGTTTGGGAGCTCGGAATTGGATTCTGTTTTCTCCCGCCACCGACTCCCACCAAACCCGACCACGCCAGCCAAAAATCCCACGCCGCCCCCGAAACGCGAAATTTGGCCGCAATCCGTGTGCTATAGCTCACGGATTTTGGCCTTTTCCGGCGGAAAAATGGGCGCAGCGCTTCCCGCATTATTTTTGCCATTTCTTCGCGAGGAAAACAGTACTAGCACCGTGAGGAGGCCCCGGCCCAGTTCTACCACAACCGGACCAATTCGCGGGCACGTTTCGTCCCCTTTTCGCACCCCCGCACGTTCGGTAAATCAGAGGTAAAACAAGGTTCGGACCTCGGAATCGACTCCCGTGTTCTCCGACGTTCGACTGTCGCACGTATCTAATGCATCACCCCAAAATCCAGCGCCGCCCCGGAAACACGAAAGTTGGCCAAGATCCGTTAGCTACAGCACACGGCCTTGGCTGCGCGGTGGCTGCGTGCCTAGGCCTTGGCCGCGGGGTGGCTGGGTGCGATGGCCTTGGCCTTGGCCGCGGTGTGGCTGCGTACCTTGGCTTTGGCCGTGGGCTGGCTGCGTGCCTTGCTCGAAATGCAGCACATGCTCGCGACCAAGCACGTCGCACACTCTCGCGCACACACAACACAAACTTGGGCCGCGCTCCCGGGGCAAGGATAGGGAGCTCGAGCGTGGCCCTGTGCCTTGGCCTTGGCCGCGGGCGAGCATTTGGCCAAAATGTGAGCACACGGTCCTCGCCGTTGCTTCGTATTCTTTGACCAAAAACTGAGATCGACACCTACCTTCCACTTCTTTCTCCGGTTTTGCCTGAATCGGACGAGTTGGCCCACCCGTTTGGGAACCCGTTCTCTGGCGGTAAAATGGCCGCTAAACGAGTTTCGGAGCTCGGAATTGGATTCCGTTTTCTCCCGCCACCGACTCCCACCAAACCCGACCACGCCAACCAAAAATCCCACGCCGCCCCTGAAACATGAAATTTGGCCGCAATCCGTGTGCTGTAGCTCACGGATTTTGGCCTTTCCAGGCGGAAAAATGGGCGCAGGGCCTCCCGCATTATTTTCGCCATTTCTTCAATCGCAAAACAGTACTAGCACCGTGAGGAGGCCCCCGACCCAGTTCTACCACAACCGGACCAATTCGCGGGCAAGTTTCGTCCCCTTTTCGCACTCCCGCACGTTCCGTAAATCGGCCGTAAAATGAGGTTCGGACCTCGGAATTGACTAAAGTCTTCTCCGACATTCGACTGTCGCACGTATCTAATGCATCACCCAAAATCCTGCACCGCCCCGGAAACGCAAAAGTTGGCCAAGATCCGTGAGCTACAGCACAAGGCCTTCGCCGCGGGGTGGCTGCGTGCCTAGGCCTTGGCAGCGGCGTGGCTGGGTGCCATGGCCTTGGCCTGGGCCACGGGGTGGCTGCGTGCCTTGGCCTTGGCCACGGGGTGGCTGCGTACCTTGGCCTTGGTGGTGGGGTGGCTGGGTGCCATGGCCTTGGCCTTGGCCGCGGGGTGGCTGTGAGCCTTGGCCTTGGCCGCTGGCTGGCTAAGTGCCTTGCTCGAAATGCAGCACATGCTCGCGACCAAGGCACGTCGCACACTCTCGCGCACACACAACACACACTTGGGCCGCGCTCCCGGGGCAAGGATAGGGAGCTCGAGCATGGCCCTGGGCCATGGCCTTGGCCGCGAGGTGGCCGCGTGCCTTGGCCGCGGGCGAGCATTTGGCCAAAATGTGAGCACACGGTCCTCGCCGTTGCTTCGTATTCTTGGACCAAAAACTGAGATCCACACCTACCTTCCACTTCTTCCTTTGGTTTTCCCTGAATCCGACGGGTTGGCCCACCCGTTTGGGCACCCGTTCTCTGACGGTAAAATGGCCGTAAAACGAGTTTGGGAGCTCGGAATTGGATTCCGTTTTCTCCGTGAAAGTTGGCCAAGATCCGTGAGCTACAGCACACGGCCTTGGCTTTGGCCGAGGGTGGCTGCGTGCCCTGGCCTTGGCCTGGGCCGCGGGGTGGTTGCGTGCCATGGCCTTGGCCTTGGCCTCGGGGTGGCTGCGTGCGAAGGCCTTGGCCTTGGCCGCGGGCTGGCTGGGTGCCATGGCCTTGGACGCAGGTTGACGCGTGCCTTGGCCTTGGCCACGTGGTGGCTGCGTGCGTTGGCCTTGGACTTGGCCGCGGGCTGGCTCCGTGCCTTGCTCGAAATGCAGCACATGCTCGCGACCAAGGCAGGTCGAACACTCTCACGCACACACAACACACACTCCGGCCGCGCTCCCGAGGCAAGGAGAGAGAGCTCGAGCGTGGCCTGTGCCTTGGCGTTGGCCGCGGGGGTGGCTGCGTGGCTTGGCCTTGGCCGCGGGCAAGCATCTGGCCAAAATGTGAGCACACGGTCCTCGCCATTTCTTCATATTCTTGGAACAAAAACTGAGATCCACACCTACCTTCCACTTATTTCTACGGTTTTGCCTGAATTGGACGAGTTGGCCCACCCGTTTGGGCACCCGTTCGCTGCTGGTAAGATGGCCGTAAAACGATTTTCGGAGCTCGGAATTGGATTCCATTTTCTCCCGCCACCGACTCCCACCAAACCCAACGACGCCAGCCCAAAATCCCTCACCGCCCCGAAACGCGAAATTTGGCCACAATCCGTGCGCTATAGCTCACGGATTTTGGCCTTTTTCTGGGGAAAATGGGCGCAGGGCCTCCCGCATTATTTTGCCATTTCTTCGAGCGGAGAGCAGTACTTGCGCCGTGAGGAGGCCCCGGCCCAGTTCTACCAGAATTGGACCAATTCGAGGGGACATTTCATCCCCTTTTCGCACCCCCGCCCTCGGTAAATCGGCAAAAAACGAGGTTCGACCTCAAATCGCTCCCCTCTTTTCCGACGTTCGACTGTCGCACGTATCTAATGCATCACCCCAAAATCCCGTACAGCCACGGAAACGCAAAAGTTGGCCAAGATCCGTGAGCGACAGCACACGGCCTTGGCCTTGGCCGCGGGGTGGCTGCGTGCCTAGGCCTTGGCCGCGGGGTCTCTGGGTGCCATGACCTTGGCCTTGGCCACCGGGTGGCTGTGTGCCATGGCCTTGGCCACGGGGTGGCTGCGTGCCTAGGCCTTGGCCGCGGGCTGGCTGGGTGCCATGGCCTTGGCCGCGGGATGGATGCGCGCCTAGGCCTTGGCCCACGGGTGGCTGCGTGCCTCGGCCTTGGCCTTGGCCCCGGGCTGGCTACGTGCCTTTCTCGAAATGCAGCATATGCTCGCGACCAAGGCAGGTCGCACACTCTCACGCACACACAACACACACTCCGGCCGCGCTCCCGAGGCAAGGATAGGGAGCTCGAGCGTGGCCCTGTGCCTTGGCGTTGGCCGCGGGGTGGCTGCATGGCTTGGCCTTGGCCGCGGGCGAGCATTTGGCCAAATGTGAGCACACGGTCCTCGCCGTTTCTTCGTATTCTTGGACCAAAAACTGAGATCCACACCTACCTTCCACTTCTTTCTCCGGTTTTGCCTGAATCGGACGAGTGGGCCCACCCGTTTGGGCACCCGTTCGCTGCCGGTAAGATGGCCGTAAAACGAGTTTCGGAGCTCGGAATTGGATTCCGTTTTCTCCCGCCACCGACTCCCACCAAACCCGACCACGCCAGCCCAAAATCCCACGCCGCCCCCGAAACGCGAAATTTGGCCACAATCCGTGTGCTATACTCTAACCTTCCCGACCACGCTTTTACCTTTTGTCGGGGCATTGGAAAGAAAATAGTAAAAAAAAAAACGAAAGTAGTAAATAGATAAAGATATTGTGGGTTCCGTCGTCTCTATGATTACTTCTTAAACGGTGAGGCCCTCTCTATACACCGGAGCCACTTCCTTCATTTAATCAATTCTATTGGTAACTTGTACAGTTACCACTCTTCCGCTCTACCCATGAATTTTCTAGTAATAGGTCTTTCATAACGAGATAGACCTTATACAGTAACGGTATTTAATTATGAAGATTGTTGGGGTAGCTGACCTTGTTAGTCCGTTCTTGCAAGAGTCGAAAGATAAACTTTCTGCTTTTTATAGTATTTCCCCGCTTAATGGATAACTATTTGTTACCAATGGGGAATTCTTTCTCACCTTAAATTGCAAATTGAGGTGGTGGAATTTGTGCCAGTGGAAACCATAAATTATAGCTCACGGATTTTGGCCTTTTCCGGGGGAAAATGGGCGCAGGGCCTCCCGCATTATTTTCGCCATTTCTTCGAGCGGAAACAGTACTTGCGCCTTGAGGAGGCCCCGCCCAGTTCTACCACAATCGGACCACCTCAAGCGGGCACGCGGGTTTGTGCCCCTTTTCGCACCCCCGCACCGGTAAATGGGGGCCGAAACGAGGTTCGACCTTGAAATCGACTCCCTCTTTTCCAACGTCCCGACTGTAACACGATCTAATGCATCACCCAAAGTTCACCCCCAAAGTCGAAAGTTGGACAAGATCCGCTGCATTACAGCACCTTGGCCTTGCGTGCCTGGCCTTGGCCGCGCGGGTGGCATGTGCGTGCCTTGGCCTTGGCCGCGGGCGGGCTGGTGCCTTGGCCTTGGCCGCTGGGTGGATGGGTGCCTTGGCCTTGGCCGCGGGCGGGCTGGTGCCTTGGCCTTGGCCGCGGGGTGGCTGCGTGCCTTGGCCTTGGCCCCGGGCTGGCTGCGCGCCTTGGCCTTGGCCGCGGGCTGGCCGGTGCCTTGGCCTTGGCCCCGGGCTGGCTGCGTGCCTTGGCCTTGGCCACAAAACGGGATTCGCAGCCCGGAATCGGTTTCCGTTTTCTCCCGCGGCCACACGGAAACGCG
The DNA here is from genome assembly GCA_030449905.1 of Luvunga scandens. Lineage (NCBI taxonomy): Eukaryota > Viridiplantae > Streptophyta > Magnoliopsida > Sapindales > Rutaceae > Luvunga > Luvunga scandens. The sequence continues at coordinate 47,275 of JASUUG010000238.1, forward strand.
AAATTTGACCGCAATCCGTGTGCAATAGCTCACGGATTTCGGCCATTCCGGGCGGAAACGTGGGCCCAGGGCCCCCCGCATTATTCTCGCCATTTTCTTCGAGCGCAAAACAGTACTTGCGCCCAGAGGAGGCCCGCGGCCGAGTTGTGCCAGGATCGGACCAATTCGCGGGCACGTTTCGTCCCCTTTTCGCACCCCCGCACAACTGGTAAATCGGCCGTAAAACGAGATTCGGACCTCGGAATCGACTGCCGTCTTTTCCGACGTTTGACTCTCGCACGTATCTAATGCATCACCCCAAAATCCCGCACCGCCCCGGAAACGCGGAAGTTGGCCCAGATCCGTGGGCTACAGCACACGGTCTTCGGCCATTCTGGACCAAAAAATGGGGCCCGGAGCTCACGGCCTGTTTCCCCCACTTTTAAGTCCCGTAAGATAATTTCAGTCGAAATACGGCACCTGCTGAAAGTTCAGCCCAAACAAAGTCGGACAGACGCTTGGGCGCTGCATTGGCCCTGGATGCGTGCATTGGCCTTGGCCGCGGGGCATGTGCGTGCCTTGGCCTTGGCCACGGGGAGACTGCGTGGCTTGGCCTTGGCCGCTGGGTGGATGGGTGCCTTGGCCTTGGCCGCGGGCGGGCTGGTGCCTTGGCCTTGGCCGCGGGGTGGCTGCGTGCCTTGGCCTTGGCCCCGGGCTGGCTGCGCGCCTTGGCCTTGGCCGCGGGCTGGCCGGTGCCTTGGCCTTGGCCCCGGGCTGGCTGCGTGCCTTGGCCTTGGCCACAAAACGGGATTCGCAGCCCGGAATCGGTTTCCGTTTTCTCCCGCGGCCAACCCCCGCCAATACCGGCAACACCAGCCCAAAATCCCACGGCGCCACGGAAACGCTGAATTTGACCGCAACCGGTGCTATAGCTCACGGATTTCGCCATTCCGGCGGAAACGTGGGCCCAGGGCCCCCGCATTATTCTCGCCATTTTCTTCGAGCGCAAAACAGTACTTGCGCCCAGAGGAGGCCCGCGCCGAAGTTGTGCCAGGATCGACCACCCGCGGGCACGCTTTCGCCCCTTTTCGCACCCGCACAACTGGTAAATCGGCCGTCAAAACGAGATTCGACTCGGAATCGACCGCCGCCTTTTCCGACGCTTGACTCTCGTGACGATCTAATGCATCACCCCAAAATCCCGCACCGCCCGAAACGCGGAAGTTGGCCCAGATCCGTGGCTACAGCACACGGCCTTCGCCATTCTCGACCAAAAATGGGGCCCGAGCTCACGGCCTGTTTCCCCACTTTTAAGTCCTGTAAGATAATTTCAGTCGAAATACGGCACCTGCTGAATGTTCAGCCCAAACAAAGTCGGACAGACGCTTTGGCGCTGCATTGGCCCTGGATGCGTGCATTGGCCTTGGCCGCGGGGCATGTGCGTGCCTTGGCCTTGGCCACGGGGAGACTGCGTGGCTTGGCCTTGGCCGCTGGGTGGATGGGTGCCTTGGCCTTGGCCGCGGGCGGGCTGGTGCCTTGGCCTTGGCCGCGGGGTGGCTGCGTGCCTTGGCCTTGGCCCCGGGCTGGCTGCGCGCCTTGGCCTTGGCCGCGGGCTGGCCGGTGCCTTGGCCTTGGCCCCGGGCTGGCTGCGTGCCTTGGCCTTGGCCACAAAACGGGATTCGCAGCCCGGAATCGGTTTCCGTTTTCTCCCGCGGCCAACCCCCGCCAATACCGGCAACACCAGCCCAAAATCCCACGGCGCCACGGAAACGCGAAATTTGACCGCAATCCGTGTGCAATAGCTCACGGATTTCGGCCATTCCGGGCGGAAACGTGGGCCCAGGGCCCCCCGCATTATTCTCGCCATTTTCTTCGAGCGCAAAACAGTACTTGCGCCCAGAGGAGGCCCGCGGCCGAGTTGTGCCAGGATCGGACCACCGCGGGCACGCTTTGGCCCCTTTTCGCACCCCGCACAACTGGTAAATCGGCCGTGAAAAACGAGATTCGACCTCGAATCGACCGCCGCCTTTTCCGACGCTTGACTCTCGTGACGATCTAATGCATCACCCCAAAATCCCGCACCGCCCGAAACGCGGAAGTTGGCCCAGATCCGTGGCTACAGCACACGGCTTCGCCATTCTCGACCAAAAATGGGGCCCGGAGCTCACGGCCTGTTTCCCCCACTTTTAAGTCCCGAAGATAATTTCAGTCAAATACGGCACCTGCTGAAAGTTCAGCCCAAACAAAGTCGGACAGACGCTTGGGCGCTGCATTGGCCCTGGATGCGTGCATTGGCCTTGGCCGCGGGGCATGTGCGTGCCTTGGCCTTGGCCACGGGGAGACTGCGTGGCTTGGCCTTGGCCGCTGGGTGGATGGGTGCCTTGGCCTTGGCCGCGGGCGGGCTGGTGCCTTGGCCTTGGCCGCGGGGTGGCTGCGTGCCTTGGCCTTGGCCCCGGGCTGGCTGCGGGCGCTTGGCCTTGGCCGCTGGCTGGCCGGGTGCCTTGGCCTTGGCCCCGGCTGGCTGGCTGCGTGCCTTGGCCTTGGCCACAAAACGGGATTCGCAGCCCGAATCGGTTTCGCTTTTCTCCCGCGCCAACCCCGCCAATACCGGCAACACCAGCCCAAAATCCCACGGCGCCACGGAAACGCGAAATTTGACCGCAATCCGTGTGCAATAGCTCACGGATTTCGGCCATTCCGGGCGGAAACGTGGGCCCAGGGCCCCCCGCATTATTCTCGCCATTTTCTTCGAGCGCAAAACAGTACTTGCGCCCAGAGGAGGCCCGCGCCGAAGTTGTGCCAGGATCGACCACCGCTGGGCACGCTTTCGGCCCCTTTTCGCACCCCCGCACAACTGGTAATCGCCGTAAAACGAGATTCGACCTCGAATCGACCGCCGCCTTTTCCGACGCTTGACTCTCGACGATCTAATGCATCACCCCAAAATCCCGCACCGCCCGAAACGCTGAAGTTGGCCCAGATCCGTGGGCTACAGCACACGGTCTTCGCCATTCTCGACCAAAAATGGGGCCCGAGCTCACGGCCTGTTTCCCCCACTTTTAAGTCCCGTAAGATAATTTCAGTCGAAATACGGCACCTGCTGAAAGTTCAGCCCAAACAAAGTCGGACAGACGCTTGGGCGCTGCATTGGCCCTGGATGCGTGCATTGGCCTTGGCCGCGGGGCATGTGCGTGCCTTGGCCTTGGCCACGGGGAGACTGCGTGGCTTGGCCTTGGCCGCTGGGTGGATGGGTGCCTTGGCCTTGGCCGCGGGCGGGCTGGTGCCTTGGCCTTGGCCGCGGGGTGGCTGCGTGGCTTGGCCTTGGCCGCTGGGTGGATGGGTGCCTTGGCCTTGGCCGCGGGCTGGCCGGTGCCTTGGCCTTGGCCCCGGGCTGGCTGCGTGCCTTGGCCTTGGCCACAAAACGGGATTCGCAGCCCGGAATCGGTTTCCGTTTTCTCCCGCGGCCAACCCCCGCCAATACCGGCAACACCAGCCCAAAATCCCACGGCGCCACGGAAACGCGAAATTTGACCGCAACGCGGTGCAATAGCTCACGGATTTCGCCATTCCGGCGGAAACGTGGGCCCAGGGCCCCCGCATTATTCTCGCCATTTTCTTCGAGCGCAAAACAGTACTTGCGCCCAGAGGAGGCCCGCGCCGAAGTTGTGCCAGGATCGACCACCCGCGGGCACGCTTTGGCCCCCTTTTCGCACCCGCACAACTGGTAAATCGCCAGAAACGAGATTCGACTCGAATCGACCGCCGCCTTTTCCGACGCTTGACTCTCGTGACGATCTAATGCAACACCCCAAAATCCCTCTGCGCCCCGGAAACGCGGAAGTTGGCCCAGATCCGTGGGCTACAGCACACGGCCTTCGCCATTTCGACCAAAAATGGGGCCCGGAGCTCACGGCCTGTTTCCACTTTTAAGTCCCGTAAGATAATTTCAGTCGAAATACGGCACCTGCTGAAAGTTCAGCCCAAACAAAGTCGGACAGACGCTGGGCGCTGCATTGGCCCTGGATGCTAGCATTGGCCTTGGCCGCTGGTCATGTGCGTGCCTTGGCCTTGGCCACGGGGAGACTGCGTGGCTTGGCCTTGGCCGCTGGGTGGATGGGTGCCTTGGCCTTGGCCGCGGGCGGGCTGGTGCCTTGGCCTTGGCCGCGGGGTGGCTGCGTGCCTTGGCCTTGGCCTTGGCCCCGGGCTGGCTGCGCGCCTTGCCTTGGCCGCTGGCTGGCCGGGTGCCTTGGCCTTGGCCCCGGCTGGCTGCGTGCCTTGGCCTTGGCCACAAAACGGGATTCGCAGCCCGAATCGGTTTCGCTTTCTCCCGCGCCAACCCCCGCCAATACCGGCAACACCAGCCCAAAATCCCACGGCGCCACGGAAACGCGAAATTTGACCGCAATCCGTGTGCAATAGCTCACGGATTTCGGCCATTCCGGGCGGAAACGTGGGCCCAGGGCCCCCCGCATTATTCTCGCCATTTTCTTCGAGCGCAAAACAGTACTTGCGCCCAGAGGAGGCCCGCGCCGAGTTGTGCCAGGATCGACCACCAAGGGCACGCTTTCGCCCCTTTTCGCACCCCCGCACAATGGTAAATCGGCCAGAAAACGAGATTCGACCTCGAATCGACCGCCGCCTTTTCCGACGCTTGACTCTCGTGACGATCTAATGCATCACCCCAAAATCCCGCACCGCCCCGGAAACGCGGAAGTTGGCCCAGATCCGTGGGCTACAGCACACGGTCTTCGGCCATTCTGGACCAAAAAATGGGGCCCGGAGCTCACGGCCTGTTTCCCCCACTTTTAAGTCCCGTAAGATAATTTCAGTCGAAATACGGCACCTGCTGAAAGTTCAGCCCAAACAAAGTCGGACAGACGCTTGGGCGCTGCATTGGCCCTGGATGCGTGCATTGGCCTTGGCCGCGGGGCATGTGCGTGCCTTGGCCTTGGCCACGGGGAGACTGCGTGGCTTGGCCTTGGCCGCTGGGTGGATGGGTGCCTTGGCCTTGGCCGCGGGCGGGCTGGTGCCTTGGCCTTGGCCGCGGGCGGGCTGGTGCCTTGGCCTTGGCCGCGGGGTGGCTGCGTGCCTTGGCCTTGGCCGCGGGCTGGCCGGTGCCTTGGCCTTGGCCCCGGGCTGGCTGCGTGCCTTGGCCTTGGCCACAAAACGGGATTCGCAGCCCGGAATCGGTTTCCGTTTTCTCCCGCGGCCAACCCCCGCCAATACCGGCAACACCAGCCCAAAATCCCACGGCGCCACGGAAACGCGAAATTTGACCGCAACCGCGGTGCAATAGCTCACGGATTTCGCCATTCCGGCGGAAACGGGCCCAGGGCCCCGCATTATTCTCGCCATTTTCTTCGAGCGCAAAACAGTACTTGCGCCCAGAGGAGGCCCGCGCCGAGTTGTGCCAGGATCGACCACCCGCGGGCACGCTTTGGCCCCTTTTCGCACTCCCGCACAACTGGTAAATCGGCCGTGCAAAACGAGATTCGACTCGAATCGACCGCCGCCTTTTCCGACGCTTGACTCTCGACGATCTAATGCATCACCCCAAAATCCCGCACCGCCCCGGAAACGCGGAAGTTGGCCCAGATCCGTGGGCTACAGCACACGGTCTTCGGCCATTCTGGACCAAAAAATGGGGCCCGGAGCTCACGGCCTGTTTCCCCCACTTTTAAGTCCCGTAAGATAATTTCAGTCGAAATACGGCACCTGCTGAAAGTTCAGCCCAAACAAAGTCGGACAGACGCTTGGGCGCTGCATTGGCCCTGGATGCGTGCATTGGCCTTGGCCGCGGGGTGGCTGCGTGCCTTGGCCTTGGCCCCGGGCTGGCCGCGCGCCTTGGCCTTGGCCACTGGGTGGATGGGTGCCTTGGCCTTGGCCGCGGGCGGGCTGGTGCCTTGGCCTTGGCCGCGGGGTGGCTGCGTGCCTTGGCCTTGGCCGCGGGGTGGCTGCGTGCCTTGGCCTTGGCCGCGGGGTGGCTGGGTGCCATGGCCTTGGCCCCGGCTGGCTGCGTGCCTTGGCCTTGGCCACAAAACGGGATTCGCAGCCCGAATCGGCTCGCTTTCTCCCGCGCCAACCCCGCCAATACCAGCAACACCAGCCCAAAATCCCACGGCGCCACGGAAACGCGAAATTTGACCGCAATCCGTGTGCAATAGCTCACGGATTTCGGCCATTCCGGGCGGAAACGTGGGCCCAGGGCCCCCCGCATTATTCTCGCCATTTTCTTCGAGCGCAAAACAGTACTTGCGCCCAGAGGAGGCCCGCGGCCGAGTTGTGCCAGGATCGACCACGCGGGCACGCTTTCGGCCCCTTTTCGCACCCCGCACAACTGGTAAATCGGCCAAAACGAGATTCGACCTCGGAATCGACCGCCGCCTTTTCCGACGCTTGACTCTCGTGACGATCTAATGCATCACCCCAAAATCCCGCACCGCCCGAAACGCGCGGAAGTTGGCCCAGATCCGTGGGCTACAGCACACGGTCTTCGCCATTCTCGACCAAAAAATGGGGCCCGAGCTCACGGCCTGTTTCCCCCACTTTTAAGTCCCGTAAGATAATTTCAGTCGAAATACGGCACCTGCTGAAAGTTCAGCCCAAACAAAGTCGGACAGACGCTTGGGCGCTGCATTGGCCCTGGATGCGTGCATTGGCCTTGGCCGCTGGGCATGTTCGTGCCTTGGCCTTGTCCACGGGGAGACTGCGTGTCTTGGCCTTGTCCTCTGGGTGGATGGGTGCATTGGCCTGTGGCCGCGGGCGGGCTGGTGCCTTGGCCTTGGCCGCGGGGTGGCTGCGTGCCTTGGCCTTGGCCCCGGGCTGGCTGCGCGCCTTGGCCTTGGCCGCGGGCTGGCCGGTGCCTTGGCCTTGGCCCCGGGCTGGCTGCGTGCCTTGGCCTTGGCCACAAAACGGGATTCGCAGCCCGGAATCGGTTTCGCTTTCTCCCGCTGCCAACCCCGCCAATACCGCAACACCAGCCCAAAATCCCACGGCGCCACGGAAACGCTGAATTTGACCGCAACTCCCGTGCAATAGCTCACGGATTTCGCCATTCCGGCGGAAACGGGCCCAGGGCCCCCGCATTATTCTCGCCATTTTCTTCGAGCGCAAAACAGTACTTGCGCCCAGAGGAGGCCCGCGCCGAAGTTGTGCCAGGATCGACCACCCGCGGGCACGCTTTCGGCCCCTTTTCGCACCCCCGCACAACTGGTAATCGGCCAGAAAAACGAGATTCGACCTCGAATCGACCGCCGCCTTTTCCGACGCTTGACTCTCGTGACGATCTAATGCATCACCCCAAAATCCCGCACCGCCCGAAACGCGAAGTTGGCCCAGATCCGGGCTACAGCACACGGTCTTCGCCATTCTCGACCAAAAATGGGGCCCGAGCTCACGGCCTGTTTCCCCCACTTTTAAGTCCCGTAAGATAACTTCAGTCGAAATACGGCACCTGCTGAACTTTCAGCCCAAACAAAGTCGGACAGACGCTTGGGCGCTACATTGGCCCTGGATGCGTGCATTGGCCTTGGCCGCGGGGTGGCTGCGTGCCTCGGCCTTCGCCACGGGGATATTGCGTGGCTTGGCCTTGGCCGCTGGGTGGAAGGGTGCCTTGGCCTTGGCCGCGGGCGGGTTGGTGCCTTGGCCTTGGCCGCGGGGTGGCTGCGCGCCTTGGCCTTGGCCCCGGGCTGGCTGCGCGCCTTGGCCTTGGCCTTGGCCGCGGGCTGGCTGTGCGCCTTGGCCTTGGCCTTGGCCACGGGGTGGCTGCGTGCCTTGGCCTTGGCCACAAACGGGATTCGCAGCCCGAATCGGTTTCGCTTTCTCCCGCTGCCAACCCCGCCAATACCGCAACACCAGCCCAAAATCCCACGGCGCCACGGAAACGCTGAATTTGACCGCAACCGGTGCAATAGCTCACGGATTTCGCCATTCCGGCGGAAACGTGGGCCCAGGGCCCCGCATTATTCTCGCCATTTTCTTCGAGCGCAAAACAGTACTTGCGCCCAGAGGAGGCCCGCGCCGAAGTTGTGCCAGGATCGACCACCCGCGGGCACGCTTTCGCCCCTTTTCGCACCCCCGCACAACTGGTAATCGGCCAAAAACGAGATTCGACTCGAATCGACCGCCGCCTTTTCCGACGCTTGACTCGACGATCTAATGCCTCACCCCAAAATCCCGCACCGCCCCGGAAACGCGGAAGTTGGCCCAGATCCGTGGGCTACAGCACACGGTCTTCGGCCATTCTGGACCAAAAAATGGGGCCCGGAGCTCACGGCCTGTTTCCCCCACTTTTAAGTCCCGTAAGATAATTTCAGTCGAAATACGGCACCTGCTGAAAGTTAAGCCCAAACAAAGTCGGACAGACGCTGGGGCGCTGCGTTGGCCCTGGATGCGTGCATTGGCCTTGGCCGCGGGGCATGTGCGTGCCTTGGCCTTGGCCACGGGGAGACTGCATGGCTTGGCCTTGGCCGCTGGGTGGATGGGTGCCTTGGCCTTGGCCGCGGGCGGGCTGGTAACTTGGCCTTGACCGCGGGGTTGCTGAGTGCCTTGGCCTTGGCCCCGGGCTGGCTGCGTGCCTTGGCCTTGGCCGCTGGCTGGCCGGGTGCCTTGGCCTTGGCCCCGGCTGGGCTGGCTGCGTGCCTTGGCCTTGGCCACAAAACGGGATTCGCAGCCCGAATCGGTTTCGCTTTCTCCCGCTGCCAACCCCGCCAATACCGCAACACCAGCCCAAAATCCCACGGCGCCACGGAAACGCTGAATTTGACCGCAACGCGGTGCAATAGCTCACGGATTTCGCCATTTCGGCGGAAACGTGGGCCCAGGGCCCCCGCATTATTCTCGCCATTTTCTTCGAGCGCAAAACAGTACTTGCGCCCAGAGGAGGCCCGCGCCGAAGTTGTGCCAGGATCGACCACCGCGGGCACGCTTTGGCCCCCTTTTCGCACCCCGCACAACTGGTAAATCGGCCGAAAACGAGATTCGACTCGGAATCGACCGCCGCCTTTTCCGACGCTTGACTCTCGCGACGATCTAATGCATCACCCCAAAATCCCGCACCGCCCGAAACGCTGAAGTTGGCCCAGATCCGTGGGCTACAGCACACGGTCTTCGCCATTTCGACCAAAAATGGGGCCCGAGCTCACGGCCTGTTTCCCACTTTTAAGTCCCGTAAGATAATTTCAGTCGAAATACGGCACCTGCTGAAAGTTCAGCCCAAACAAAGTCGGACAGACGCTTGGGCGCTGCATTGGCCCTGGATGCGTGCATTGGCCTTGGCCGCTGGGCATGTGCGTGCCTTGGCCTTGGCCACGGGAGACTGCGTGGCTTGGCCTTGGCCGCTGGGTGGATGGGTGCCTTGGCCTTGGCCGCGGGCGGGCTGGTGCCTTGGCCTTGGCCGCGGGTGGCTGCGTGCCTTGCCTTGGCCTTGCCCCGGCTGGCTGCGCGCCTTGGCCTTGGCCGCTGGCTGGCCGGGTGCCTTGGCCTTGGCCCCGGCTGGCTGCGTGCCTTGGCCTTGGCCACAAAACGGGATTCGCAGCCCGAATCGGTTTCGCTTTCTCCCGCTGCCAACCCCGCCAATACCGCAACACCAGCCCAAAATCCCACGGCGCCACGGAAACGCTGAATTTGACCGCAACTGCGGTGCAATAGCTCACGGATTTCGCCATTCCGGCGGAAACGTGGGCCCAGGGCCCCGCATTATTCTCGCCATTTTCTTCGAGCGCAAAACAGTACTTGCGCCAGAGGAGGCCCGCGCCGAAGTTGTGCCAGGATCGACCACCCGCGGGCACGCTTTCGGCCCCCTTTTCGCACCCCGCACAACTGGTAAATCGGCCGTCAGAAACGAGATTCGACCTCGAATCGACCGCCGCCTTTTCCGACGCTTGACTCTCGACGATCTAATGCATCACCCCAAAATCCCGCACCGCCCGAAACGCGGAAGTTGGCCCAGATCCGTGGGCTACAGCACACGGTCTTCGCCATTCTGACCAAAAATGGGGCCCGAGCTCACGGCCTGTTTCCCCCACTTTTAAGTCCCGTAAGATAATTTCAGTCGAAATACGGCACCTGCTGAAAGTTCAGCCCAAACAAAGTCGGACAGACGCTTGGGCGCTGCATTGGCCCTGGATGCGTGCATTGGCCTTGGCCGCTGGGTGGATGGGTGCCTTGGCCTTGGCCGCGGGCGGGCTGGTGCCTTGGCCTTGGCCGCTGGGTGGATGGGTGCCTTGGCCTTGGCCGCGGGCGGGCTGGTGCCTTGGCCTTGGCCGCGGGGTGGCTGCGTGCCTTGGCCTTGGCCCCGGGCTGGCTGCGCGCCTTGGCCTTGGCCGCTGGCTGGCCGGGTGCCTTGGCCTTGGCCCCGGGGTGGCTGCGTGCCTTGGCCTTGGCCACATAACGGGATTCTCAGCCCGAATCGGTTTCGCTTTCTCCCGCGCCAACCCCGCCAATACCGCAACACCAGCCCAAAATCCCACGGCGCCACGGAAACGCTGAATTTGACCGCAACCGCGGTGCAATAGCTCACGGATTTCGCCATTCCGGCGGAAACGGGCCCAGGGCCCCCGCATTATTCTCGCCATTTTCTTCGAGCGCAAAACAGTACTTGCGCCCAGAGGAGGCCCGCGCCGAGTTGTGCCAGGATCGACCACCAAGGGCACGCTTGGCCCCTTTTCGCACCCCGCACAACTGGTAAATCGGCCCAGAAACGAGATTCGACTCGGAATCGACCGCCGCCTTTTCCGACGCTTGACTCTCGTGACGATCTAATGCATCACCCCAAAATCCCGCACCGCCACGGAAAAGAGAAAGTTGGACCAGATCCGTGGGCTACAGCACACGGTCATCGGACATTATTGACCAAAAAATGGGGCCCGGAGGTCACGGCCTGTTTCCCCCACTTAAAAGTCCCGTAAGATAAATTAAGTCGAAATACTGCACCAGCTGAAAGATCAGCCAAAACAAAGACGCACACACGCAAGGGCGCTGCATTGGACCGGGATGCGTGCATTGGCCTTGGCCGCGGGCGTGGTGCGTGCCTTGGCCTTGGCCACGTGGTGACTGCGGTGCTGGGCCTTGGCCGGGGGGTGGATGGGTGCCTTGGCCTTGGCCGCGGGCGGGCTGGTGCCTTGGCCTTGGCCGCGGGGTGGCTGCGTGCCTTGGCCTTGGCCCCGGGCTGGCTGCGCGCCTTGGCCTTGGCCGCGGGCTGGCCGGTGCCTTGGCCTTGGCCCCGGGCTGGCTGCGTGCCTTGGCCTTGGCCACAAACGGGATTCGCAGCCCGGAATCGCTTTCGCTTTCTCCCGCTGCCAACCCCGCCAATACCGCAACACCAGCCCAAAATCCCACGGCGCCACGGAAACGCTGAATTTGACCGCAACCGCGGTGCAATAGCTCACGGATTTCGCCATTCCGGCGGAAACGGGCCCAGGGCCCCCGCATTATTCTCGCCATTTTCTTCGAGCGCAAAACAGTACTTGCGCCCAGAGGAGGCCCGCGCCGAGTTGTGCCAGGATCGACCAATTGCGGGCACGCTTTCGCCCCCTTTTCGCACCCCGCACAACTGGTAAATCGGCAGAAACGAGATTCGACCTCGGAATCGACCGCCGCCTTTTTCCGACGCTTGACTCTCGCGACGATCTAATGCATCACCCCAAAATCCCGCACCGCCCGAAACTCGGAAGTTGGCACAGATCCGAGGCATACAGCACACGGACTTCGCCATTCTGGACCAAAAATGGGGCCCGAGCTCACGGCCTGTTTCCCCCACTTTTAAGTCCCGTAAGATAATTTCAGTCGAAATACGGCACCTGCTGAAAGTTCAGCCCAAACAAAGTCGGACAGACGCTTGGGCGCTGCATTGGCCCTGGATGCGTGCATTGGCCTTGGCCGCGGGGCAGGTGCGTGCCTGGGCCTTGGCGACGGGCAGTGTGCGTGGCTTGGCCTTGGCCGCTGGGTGGATGGGTGCCTTGGCCTTGGCCGCGGGCGGGCTGGTGCCTTGGCCTTGGCCGCGGGGTGGCTGCGTGCCTTGGCCTTGGCCTTGGCCCCGGGCTGGCTGCGCGCCTTGGCCTTGGCCGCGGGATGGCTGCGTGCCTTGGCCTTGGCCCCGGCTGGCTGCGTGCCTTGGCCTTGGCCACAAACGGGATTCGCAGCCCGAATCGGTTTCGCTTTCTCCCGCTGCCAACCCCGCCAATACCGCAACACCAGCCCAAAATCCCACGGCGCCACGGAAACGCTGAATTTGACCGCAACCGTGCAATAGCTCACGGATTTCGCCATTCCGGCGGAAACGTGGGCCCAGGGCCCCGCATTATTCTCGCCATTTTCTTCGAGCGCAAAACAGTACTTGCGCCCAGAGGAGGCCCGCGGCCGAGTTGTGCCAGGATCGACCACCTCAAGGGCACGCTTTCGGCCCCTTTTCGCACCCGCACAACTGGTAATCGGCCAAAACGAGATTCGACCTCGGAATCGACCGCCGCCTTTTCCGACGCTTGACTCTCGTGACGATCTAATGCATCACCCCAAAATCCCGCACCGCCCGAAACGCGGAAGTTGGCCCAGATCCGTGGGCTACAGCACACGGTCTTTCGCCATTCTCGACCAAAAATGGGGCCCGGAGCTCACGGCCTGTTTCCCACTTTTAAGTCCCGTAAGATAATTTCAGTCTTAAATACGGCACCTGCTGAAAGTTCAGCCCAAACAAAGTCGGACAGACGCTTGGGCGCTGCATTGGCCCTGGATGCGTGCATTGGCCTTGGCCGCTGGGTGGATGGGTGCCTTGGCCTTGGCCGCGGGCGGGCTGGTGCCTTGGCCTTGGCCGCGGGGTGGCTGCGTGCCTTGGCCTTGGCCGCGGGCGGGCTGGTGCCTTGGCCTTGGCCCCGGGCTGGCTGCGTGCCTTGGCCTTGGCCTTGGCCCGGGCTGGCTGCGCGCTTGGCCTTGGCCGCTGGCTGGCCGGGTGCCTTGGCCTTGGCCCCGGCTGGCTGCGTGCCTTGGCCTTGGCCACAAAACGGGATTCGCAGCCCGAATCGGTTTCGCTTCTCCCGCGCCAACCCCGCCAATACCGCAACACCAGCCCAAAATCCCACGGCGCCACGGAAACGCTGAATTTGACCGCAACTCCGCGGTGCAATAGCTCACGGATTTCGCCATTCCGGCGGAAACGTGGGCCCAGGGCCCCCGCATTATTCTCGCCATTTTCTTCGAGCGCAAAACAGTACTTGCGCCCAGAGGAGGCCACCAAACGCCGAGTTGTGCCAGGATCGACCACCCGCGGGCACGCTTTGGCCCCCTTTTCGCACCCGCACAACTGGTAACGTGAAAAACGAGATTCGACCTCGGAATCGACCGCCGCCTTTTCCGACGCTTGACTCTCGTGACGATCTAATGCATCACCCCAAAATCCCGCACCGCCCGAAACGCTGAAGTTGGCCCAGATCCGTGGGCTACAGCACACGGCCTTCGCCATTCTCGACCAAAAAATGGGGCCCGAGCTCACGGCCTGTTTCCACTTTTAAGTCCCGTGAAGATAATGCATCACCCCAAAATCCAGCACCGCCCCGGAAATGCAAAAGTTGGCCAAGATCCGCGAGCCACAGCACACGGCCTTGGCCTTGGCCTTGGCCGCGGGGTGGCTGGGTGCCTTGGCCTTGGCCGCGGGGTGGCTGGGAGTCTCGGGCTTGGCCGCAGGTTGGCTAGGTGCATGGCCATGGCCTTGGGTGCCTTGGCCAAGGCCGCGGGGTGGACGTGTGCCTTGGCCTTGGCCAGAGGGTGGCTGCGTGGCTTGGCCGCAGGCTGCCTCCGTCCCTTGCTCGAAATCCAGCACATGCTCGCGACCAAGTCACGTCGCACACTCTCACGTACACACAACACACACTCGGGCTGCGATCCCGAGGCAAGGATAGGGAGCTCGAGCGTGGCCCTGTGCCATAGCCTTGGACACGGGCGAGCATTTGGCCAAAATGTGAGCACACGGTCCTCACCGTTGCTTCGTATTCTTGGACCAAAAACTGAGATCCACACCTACCTTCCACTTCTTTCTCCGGTTTTGCCTGAATCGGATGAGTTGGCCCACCCGTTCGCTGCTGGTAAAATGGCCGTAAAACGAGTTTCAGAGCTCGGAATTGGATTCCGTTTTCTCCCGCCACCGACTCCCACCAAACCCGAGCACGCCTGCCCAAAATCGTGTGCCGCCCCCGAAACGCGAAATTTGGCCACAATCCGTGTGCTACAGGTCATGGATTTTGGCCTTTTCCGGTGGAAAAATGGGCGCAGGGCCTCCCGCATTATTTTCGTGATTTTCTTCAAGCGGAAAACAGTACTTGCACCGTGAGGAGGCCCTCGGCCCAGTTCTACCACAATCAGACCAATTCGCAGGCACGTTTCGTCCCCTTTTCGCACCCCTGCACGTTCGGTAAATCGGCCGTAAAACGAGCTTCGGACCTCGGAATCAACTCCTGTCTTTACCGACGTTCGACTGTCTCATGTATCTAAAGCATCACCCCAAAATCCTGCACCGCCCTGGAATCGCGAAAGTTGGCCAAGATCTGTGAGCTACAGCACACGGCCTTGGCCTTGGCCGCGGGGTGGCTGCGTGCCTAGGCCTTGGACTTGGGCTGGCTGCGTGCCTTGGCCTTGGCATTGGCCACGGGCTGGCTGCGTGCCTTGGCCTTGGCCGCGGGCTGGCTGCGTGGCTAGGCCTTGGCCGCGGGCTGGCTGGGTGCCTTGGCCTTGGTCCCGGGCTGGCTGGGTACCTTGGCCTTGGCCGCGGGCTGGCTGGGTGCCTTGGCCTTGGCCGCGGGGTGGCCCCATGCCTTACTCCAAATGCAGCACATGCTCGCGACCAAGGCAGGTCGTACACTCTCACGCACACTCAGGCCGCGCTCCCGAGGCAAGGATAGGCAGCTCGAGCGTGGCCCTGTGCCTTGGCCTTGGCCGCGGGGTGGCTGCGTGGCTTGGCCTTGGCCGCGGGCGAGCATTTGGCCAAATGTGAGCACACGGTCCTCGCCGTTGCTTCGTATTCTTGGACCAAAAACAGAGATCCACACCCACCTTCCACTTCTTTGTCCGGTTTCGCCTGAATCGGACGAGTTGGCCCACCAATTCGCTGCCGGTAAAATGGCCGTAAAACGAGTTTCGGAGCACGGAATTGGATTCTGTTTTCTCCCGCCATGGATGCCGACCAAACGCAACCACGCTATCCCACAATCCCACGCCGCCCCCGAACGCGAAATTTGGCCACAATCCATGTGCTATAGCTCACGGATTTTGGCCTTTTCCGGCGGAAAAATGGGCGCAGGGCCTCCCGCATTATTTTCGCCATTTCTTCGAGCGGAAAACAGTACTTGCGCTGTGAGGAGGCCCCCGGCCCAGTTCTACCACAATCGGACCAATTCGCAGGCACGTTTCATCCCCTTTTCGCACCCCTGCACGTTCGGTAAATCGGCCGTAAAATGAGGTTCGGGCCTCGGAATCAACTCCTTTCTTTTCCGACGTTTGACTGTAGCACGTATCTAATGCATCACCCCAAAATCCCGCACCGCCCCGGAAACGGGAAAGTTGGCCAAGATCCGTGAGCTACAGCACACGACCTTGGCCTTGGCCGCGGGCGAGCATTTCGCCAAAATGTGAGCACACGGTCCTCGCCGTTTCTTCGTATTCTTGGACCAAAAACTGAGATCCACACCTAACTTCCACTTCTTTCTCCGGTTTTGCCTGAATCGGACGAGTTGGCCCACACTTTGGGCAGCCGTTCGCTGCCGGTAAAATGGCCGTAAAATGAGTTTCGGAGCTCAGAATTGGATTCCATTTTCTCCCGCCACCGAACCTCATATTATGGCCGATTTACCGAACGTTCGGGGGTGCGAAAAGGGGACGTGGCCTTGTCCGCGGGCTGCCTCCATGCCTTGCTCGAAATGCAGCACATGCTCGCAACCAAGGCAGGTCGTACAATCTCATGCACACACAACACACACTCGGGCCAAGCTCCTGAGGCAAGGATAGGCAGCTCAAGCGTGGCCCTATGCCTTGGCCTTGGCCACGGGGTGGCTGCGTGACTTGGCCTTGGCCGCGGGCTGGCTGCGTGCCTAGGCCTTGGCCACGGGCTGGCTGGGTGCATGGCCTAGGCCTTGGGTGCCTTGGGCTTGGCCGCGGGGTGGACGCGTGCCTTGGTCTTGGCCTCGCTCGAAATGCAGCACATGCTCGTGACCAAGGCACGTCGCACACTCTCACGCACACAGAACACACACTCGGGCCGCGCTCCCGAGGCAAGGATAGGGAGCTCGAGCGTGGCCCTGTGCCTTGGCCTTGTCCGCCGGGTGGATGTTGGCCAAAATGTGAGTTTCGGAGCTCGGAATTGGATTCCGTTTTCTCCCGCCACCGACTCCCACAAAACCCGACCACGCCAGCCGAAAATCCCACGCCGCCCCTGAAACGCAAAATTTGGCCACAATCCGTGTGCTATAGCTCACGGATTTTGGCCTTTTCTAGCGGAAAAATGGGTGCAGGGCCTCCCGCATTATTTTCACCATTTCTTCGAGCGGAAAACAGTACTTTTGCCGTGAGGAGGCCCCCGGCCCAGTTCTACCACAATCGGACTGATTCGCGGGCACGTTTCATCCCCTTTTCGCACCCCTGCATGTTCGGTAAATCGGCCGTAAAACGAGGTTCGGACCTCAGAATCAACTCTTGTCTTTTCCGACGTTCGACTGTCGCACGTATCTAATGCATCACCCCAAAATCCTGCACCGCCCCAGAATCGTGAAAGTTGGCCAAGATCCGCGAGCTACAGCACACGGCCTTGGCCTTGGCCGCGGGGTGGCTGCATGCCTAGGCCTTGGCCTTGGTCTGGCTGCGTGCCTTGGCCTTGGCCTTGGCCACGGGGTGGCTGCGTGCCTTGGCCTTGGCAGCGGGCTGGCTGCGTGGGTAGGCCTTGGCCGCGGGCTGGCTGGGTGCATGGCCTTGGCCGCAGGGTGGACGCGTGCCTTGGCCTTGGCCACGGGGTGGCTGCGTGCCTTGGCCGCGGGCTGGCTCCGTGCCTTGCTCGAAATGCAGCACATGCTCGCGACCAAATACTGTTTTCCGCTTGAAGAAATGGCGAAAATAATGCGGGAGGGCCGGCGCCCATTTTTCCGCCGGAAAAGGCCAAAATCCGTGAGCTATAGCACAAGGATTGT
The DNA here is from genome assembly GCA_030449905.1 of Luvunga scandens. Taxonomy (NCBI): domain Eukaryota; kingdom Viridiplantae; phylum Streptophyta; class Magnoliopsida; order Sapindales; family Rutaceae; genus Luvunga; species Luvunga scandens. The sequence continues at coordinate 64,413 of JASUUG010000238.1, forward strand.
GGCCAAATTTTGTGTTTCAGGGGCGGCGTGTGATTTTGGGCTGGCGTGGTCGGGTTTGGTGGGAGTCGGTGGCGGGAGAAAACGGAATCCAATTCCGAGCTCCGAAACTCATTTTACGGCCATTTTACTGGCAGCGAACGGGTGGGCCAACTCGTCCGATTCAGGCCAAACCGGAGAAAGAAGTGGAAGGTAGGTGTGGATCTCAGTTTTTGGTCCAAGAATACAAAGAAACGGCGAGGACCGTGTGCTCACATTTTGGCCAAATGCTCGCCCGCGGGCAAGGCAAAGCCACGCAGCCAGCCCGCGGCCAAGGCCAAGGCACAGGGCCACGCTCGAGCTCCCTATCCTTGTCTCGGGAGCGCGGCCCGAGTATGTGTTGTGTGTGCGTGAGAGTGTGCGACCTGCCTTGGTTGCGAGCATGTGCTGCATTTCGAGCAAGGCATGGAGCCAGCTCGCGGCCAAGGCCAAGGCCGAGGCACGCAGCCACCCCATGGCCAAGGCCAAGGCACGCGTCCACCCCGCGGCCAAGGCCATGTCACCCAGCTAGCCCGCGGCCAAGGCCATGGCACCCAACCAGCCTGCCCCCAAGGCCTAGGCACGCAGCCAGCCCGCGTCCAAGGCCTTGGCAAGCAGCCACCCCGTGGCCAAGGCCAAGGCACGCGTCCAACCCGCGGCCAGGGCCATGGCACCCAGCCAGCCCGCGGCCAAGGCCTAAGCACGCAGCCAGCCCACGGCCAAGGCCTTGGCACGCAGCCACCCCGAGGCCAAGGCCAAGGCCATGGCACCCTGCCACCCCGCGGCCAAGGCCAAGGCCGTGTACTGTAGCTCACGGATCTTGACCAACTTTCGCGTTTCCGGGGCGGTGCGGGATTTTGGGTTGATGCATTAGATACGTGCGACAGTCGAACGTCGGAAAATATGGGAGTCGATTCCGAGGTCCGAACCTCGTTTTACGGCCAATTTACCGAGGGTGCGGGGGTGCAAAAAGGAGACGAACCGTGCCCGCGAATTGGCCCGATTGTGGTAGAACTGGGCCGGGGGCCTCCTCACGGCGCAAGTATTGTTTTCCGCTCGAAGAAATGGCGAAAATAATGCGGGAGGCCCTGCGCCCATTTTTCCGCTGGAAAAGGGCAATATCCGTGAGCTATAGCAGACGGATTGCGGCCAAATTTCGCGTTTAGGGGGCGGCGTGGTATTTTGGGCAGGCGTGGTCGGGTTTGGTGGGAGTCAGTGGCGGGAGAAAACGGAATCCAATTCCGAGCTCCGAAACCCGTTTTACAGCAATTTTACCGGCAGCGAACGGGTGGGCCAACTCGTCCGATTCAAGGACAACCGGAGAAAGAAGTACAAGGTAGGTGTGGATCTCAGTTTTTGGTCCAAGAAAATGAACCAACGGCGAGGACCGTGTGCTCACATTTTGGCCAAATGCTCGCCCGCGGCCAAGTCTATGGCATAGGGCCACGCTCGAGCTCCCTATCCTTGCCTCGGGATCGCAGCCCGAGTGTGTGTTGTGTGCGCGTGAGAGTGTGCGACGTGCCTTGGTCGCGAGAATGTGCTGCATTTCAAGCAAGGCACGGAGCCAGCCCGCGGCCAAGGCACGCAGCCACCCCGTGGCCAAGGACAAGGCACGTGTCCACCCCGCGGCCAAGGCCATGGCACCCAGCCAGCCAGCGGCCAAGGCCTAGGCATGCAGCCAGGCCGCGGCCAAGGCCAAGGCACCCAGCCACCCCGCGGCCAAGGCCAAGGCCGTGTGCTGTAGTTCACGGATATTGGCCAAGTTTTGCGTTTCCGGGCGGTGCAGGATTTTGGGGTGATTCATTAGATACGTGCGACAGTCGAACGTCGGAAAAAAGGCGAGTCGATTTCGAGGTCCGAACCTCGTTTTACGGCCGATTTACCGAACGTACAGGGGTGCGAAAAGAGGACGAAACGTGCCTGCGAATTGGTCCAATTGTGGTAGAACTGGGCCGGGGGCCTCCTCACCGTGCAAGTACTGTTTTCCACCCGAAGAAATGGCGAAAATAATGCGGGAGGCCCTGCGCCCATTTTTCCGCTGGAAAAGGCCAAAATCCGTGAGCTATAGCACACGGATTGTGGCCAAATTTCGCGTTTTGGGGGCGGCGTGGGATTTTGGCCTGGAGTGGTCGGGTTTGGTGGGAGTCGGTGGCGGGAGAAAACGGAATCCAATTCCGAGCACCGAAACTCGTTTTACGGCCATTTTACCGGCAGCGAACGGGTGCCCAAACGGGTGGGCCAACTCGTCCGATTCAGGCAAAACCGGAGAAAGAAGTGGAAGGTAGGTGTGGATCTCAGTTTTTGGTCCATGAATACGAAGAAACGGCGAGGACCGTGTGCTCACATTTTGGCCAAATGCTCGCCCGCGGCCAAGGCCAAGCCACGCAGCCACCCCGCGGCCAAGGCCAAGGCACAGGGCCACGCTCGAGCTCCCTATCCTTGCCTCGGGAGCGCGGCCCGAGTGTGTGTTGTGTGTGCGGGAGAGTGTGTGACCTGCCTTGGTCGCGAGCATGTGCTGCTTTTCGAGCAACGCACGGAGCATGCCCGCGGCCAAGGCCTAGGCACGCACCCACCCCATGGCCAACGCCAAGGCACGCAGCCACCCCATGGCCAACGCCAAGGCCAAGGCACGCAGCCACCCCGCGGCCAAGGCCAAGGCCGTGTGCTGTAGCTCACGGTTATTGGCCAAGTTTCGCGTTTCCGGGCGGTGCGGGATTTTGGGGTGATGCATTAGATACGTGCGACAGTCGAACGTAGGAAAAGAGGGGAGTCGATTTCGAGGTCCGAACCTCATTTTACGGCCGATTTACCGAACGTGCAGGGGTGCGAAAAGGGGACGAAACGTGCCCACGAATATGGGCCAACTCGTCTGATTCAGGCAAAACCTGAGAAAGAAGTGGAAGGTAGGTGTGGATCTCAGTTTCTGGTCCAAGAATACGAAGAAACGGCGAGGACTGTGTGCTCCCATTTTGGCCAAATGCTCGCCCGCGGCCAAGGCCAAGCCACACAGCCACCCCGCGGCCAAGGCCAAGGCACAGGGCGACGCTCGAGCTCCCTATCCTTGCCTCGGGAGCGCGGCGCGAGTGTGTGTTGTGTGTGCGTGAGAGTGTGCGATGTGCCTTGGTCGCGAGCATGTGCTGCATTTCTAGCAAGGGACGCAGCCAGCCCGCGGCCAAGGCACGCAGCCACCCCGTTGCCAAGGCCAAGGGATGCGTCCACCCTGCGGCCAAGGCCAAGGCACCCAAGGCCAAGCCCATGCACCCAGCCAGCCCGCGGCCAAGGCATAGGCACGCAGCCAGCCCGTGGCCAAGGCCAAGGCACGCAGCCACCCCAAGTCCAAGGCCTAGGCACGCAGCCACCCCGCGGCCAAGGCCAAGGCCGTGTGCTGCAGCTCACGGATCTTGGCCAACTTTCGCATTTCCAGGGCGGTGCGGGATTATGGGGTGATGCATTAGATATGTGCGACACATGTGCTCACATTTTGGTCCAAGAATACGACGAAACGGCGAGGACCGTGTGCTCACATTTTGGCATAATGCTCGCCCGCGGCCAAGGCCAAGCCACGCAGCCACCCCGCGGCCAAAACCAAGGCATAGGGCCACGCTCGAGCCCCCTATCCTTGCCTCGGGAGCGCGGCCCGAGTGTGTGTTGTATGTGCGTGAGAGTTTGCGACCTGCCTTGGTCGCGAGCATGTGCTGCATTTCGAGCAAGGGACAGAGCCAGCCCTCGGCCAAGGCACGCAGCCACCCCATGACCAAGGCACGCGTCCACCCCGTGGCCAAGGCCAAGGCCATGCACCCAGCCAGCCCGCGGCCAAGGCCAAGGCACGCAGCCACCCCGTGGCCAGGGCCAATTCCAAGGCACGCAGCCACCCCAAGGCCAAGGCCTAGGCACGCAGCCACCCCGCGGCCAAGGCCAAGGCACAGGGCCGAGCTCGAGCACCCTATCCTTGCCTCCGGAGCGCGACCCGAGTGTGTGTTGTGTGTGCGTGAGAGTGTGCGACGTGCCTTGTTCGCGAGCATGTGCTGCATTTTGAGCAAGGCACGGAGCCAGCCCACGGGTAAGGCATGCAGCCACCCCGTGGCCAACGCCAAGGCATGCATCCACCCCGCGGCCAAGGCCAAGGCACCCAAGGCCAAGGCCACGCACCCAGCTAGCCCACGGCCAAGGCCTAGGCACGCAGCCAGCCCGCGGCCAAGGCCTAGGCACACAGCTACCCCGTGGCCAAGGCCAAGGCCAAGGCACGCTGCCACCCCAAGGCCAACGCCTAGGCACGCAGCCACCCCGCGGCCATGGCCAAGGCCGTGTGCTGTAGCTCACGGATCTTGGCCAACTTCCGCATTTCCGGGGCGGTGCGGGATTTTGGGGTGATGCATTAGATACGTGCGACAGTCGAACGTCGGAAAAGACGGGAGTCGATTCTGAGCTCCGAACCTCATTTTACGGCTGAAAAGGGGACGAAACGTTCAGGGGTGCGAAAAGGGGACGAAACGTGCCCGCGAATTGGTTCGATTGTGGTAGAACTGGGCCGGGGCCTCCTCACAGTGCAAGTACTGTTTTCCGCTCGAAGAAATGGTGAAAATAATGTGGGAGGCCCTGCGCCCATTTTTCTGCCGGAAAAGGCCAAAATCCGAGGGCTATAGCACACGGATTGTGGCCAAATTTTGAGTTTCGGGGGCGGCGTGGGATTTTGGGCTGGCGTGGTCGGGTTTGGTGGGAGTCGGTGGCGGGAGAAAACGGAATCCAATTCCGAGCTCCGAAACTCATTTTAAGGACATTTTTCCGGCAGCGAATGGGTAGGCTAACTCGTCCGATTCAGGGAAAACCGGAGAAAGAAGTGGAAGGTAGGTGTGGATCTCAGTTTTTGGTCCAAAAATACGAAGAAACGGCGAAGACCGTGTGCTCACATTTTGGCCAAATGCTCGCCCGCGGCCAAGGCCAAGCCACGCAGCCACCCCGTGGCCAAGGCCAAGGCACCCAGCCACCCCAAGGCCAAGGCCAAGCCACGCAGCCAGCCCGCGGCCAAGGCCAAGGTACAGGGCCACGCTCGAGCTCCCTATCCTTGCCTCGTGAGCGCGGCCCGACTGTGTGTTGTGTGTGCGTGAGAGCGTACGTCGTACCTTGGTCGCGAGCATGTGCTGCATTTCGAGCAAGGCACGGAGCGAGCCCACGGCCAAGGCCAAGGCCGAGGCACGCAGCCGCTCCGTGGCCAAGGCCAAGGCACGCATCCACCCCGCGGCCATGGCACCCAAGGCCAAGGCCATGCACCCAGCCAGCCCGCGGCCAAGGCCTAGGCACGCAGCCGGCCCACTGCCAAGCCCATGGCACGCAGCCACCCCGTGGCCAAGGCACCCAGCCACCCCAAGGCCAAGGCCTAGGCACCCAGCCGCCCCGCGGCCAAGGCCAAGACCGTGTGCTGTAGCTCACGGATCTTGGCCAACTTTCGCGTTTCCGGCCGGTGCGGGATTTTGGGGTGATGCATTAGATACGTGCGACAGTCGAACGTTGGAAAAGACAGGAGTCGATTCCGAGGTCCGAACCTCATTTTACGGCCGATTTACTGAACGTGCAGGGGTACGAAAAGGGGACGAAACATGCCCGAGAATTGCTCCGATTGTGGTAGAACTGGGCCGGGAGCCTCCTCACAACGCAAGTACTGTTTTCCGCTCGAAGAAATGGCAAAAATAATAATGCGGGAGGCCGTGCGCTCATTTTTCCGCCGGAAAAGGCCAAAATCCGTGAGCTATAGCACACGGATTGTGGCCAAATTTCGAGTTTCGGGGGTGGCGTGAGATTTTGGGCTGGCGTGGTCGGGTTTGGTGGGAGTCGTGGTGGGAGAAAACGGAATCCAATTCCGAGCTCTGAAACTGATTTTACAGCCATTTTACCGGCAGTGAATGGCTGCCCAAACGGGTTGGCTAACTCATCCGATTCAGGCAAAACCGGAGAAAGAAGTGGAAGGTAGGTGTGCATCTCAGTTTTTGGTCCAAGAATACGAAGCCACGGCGAGGACCGTGTGCTCACATTTTGGCCAAATGCTCACCCGCGGCCAAGGCTATGGCACAGGGCGACGCTCGAGCTCCCTATCATTGCCTCGGGATCGCAGCCCGAGTGTGTGTTGTGTGTGCGTGAGAGTGTGCGACGTGCCTTGGTCGCGAGCATGTGCTGCATTTCAAGCAAGGCACGGAGCCAGCCCGCAGCCAAGGCACGCAGCCACCCCGTGGCCGAGGCCAAGGCACGCAGCCACCCCGTGGCCGAGGCCAAGGCACGCAGCCACCCCGTGGCTGAGGCCAAGGCACGCTTCCACCCCGCGGCCAAGGCCAAGGCCATGGCACCGAGCCAGCCCGCGGCCAAGGTCAAGACACGCAGCCAGCACGCGGACAAGGCCTAGGCACGCAGCCAGCCCGCGGCCAAGGCATAGGCACGTAGCCAGCCCGCGGCCAAGGCCTAGGCACGCAGCCAGCCCGCAGCCAAGGCCGAGGCACCCAAGGCCAAGGCCATGCACCCAGCCAGCCCGCGGCCAAGGCCTAGGCACGCAGCCACCCCGCTGCCAAGGCCAAGGCCAAGGCACGCAGCCACCCCAACGCCAAGGCCTAGGCACGTAGCCATCCCTTGGCCAAGGCCGTGTTCTGTAGCTCACGGATCTTGGCCAACTTTCACGTTTCCGGGGCAGAGCGGGATTTTGGGGTGATGCATTAGATACGTGCGACAGTCAAACGTCGGAAAAGAGGGGAGTCGATTCCGCGGTGGGAGTCGGTGGCGGGAGAAAACAGAATCCAATTCCGAGCTCCGAAACTTGTTTTACGGACATTTTACCGGCAGCAAACGGGTGGGCCAACTTGTCTGATTCAGGCAAAACCGGAAAAAAAAGTGGAAGGTAGGTGTGGATCTCAGTTTTTGGTCCAAGAATACGAAGCAACGGCGAGGACTGTGCGCTCACATTTTGGCCCAATGCTCGCCCACGGCCAATGCTATGGCACAGGGCCACGCTCGAGCTACCTATCCTTGCCTTGGGAGGTGTTGTGTGTGCGTGAGAGTGTTCGACGTGCCTTGGTCGCGAGCATGTGCTGCATTTCGAGCAAGGCACACAGCCAGCCCGCAGCCAAGGCCAAGGCACCCAGCCACCCCACAGCCAAGGCCTAGGCACGCAGCCACCCCATGGCCAAGGCCAAGGCCGTGTGCTGTGGCTCGCGGATCTTGGCCAACTTTCACGTTTCCGGGGTGCTGCGGGATTTTTGGGTGATGCATTAGATACGTTCGAAAGTCGAACGTCGGAAAAGACGGGAGTCGATTCCGCGGTCCGAACCTCGTTTTACGGCCGATTTACCGAACGTGCCGGGGTGCAGAAAGGGGACGAAATGTGCCCGCGAATTGGTCCGATTGTGGTAGAACTGGGCCGGGGGCCTCCTCATGGTACAAGTACTGTTTTCCGCTCGAAGAAATGGCGAAAATAATGCGGGAGGCCCTGCGCCCATTTTTCCGCCGGAAAAGGCCAAAATCCGTGAGCTATAGCACACGGATTGTGGCCAAATTTCACGTTTCGGCGGCGGCGTGGTATTTTGGGCTGTCGTGGTCGGGTTTGGTGGGAGTCGGTGGCGGGAGAGAACGGAATCCAATTCCGAGCTCCAAAACTCGTTTGACGGCCATTTTACCGGCAGCGAACGGGTGGGCCAAATCGTCCGATTCAGGCAAAACCGGAGAAAGAAGTCGAAGGTAGGTGTGGATCTCAGTTTTTAGTCCAAGAATACGAAGCAACGGTGAGAACCGTGTGCTCACATTTTGGCCAAATGCTCGCCTGCGGCCAAGGCTATGGCACAGGGCCACGCTCGAGCTCCCTATCCTTGCCTAGGGATTGCAGCCCGAGTGTGTGTTGTGTGAGCGTGAGAGTGTGCGACGTGCCTTGGTCGCGAGCATGTACTGCATTTCGAGCAAGGCACGGAGCCAGCACGCGGCCAAGGCACGCAGCCTCCCCATGGCCAAGGCCAAGGCACGCGTCCACCCCGCGGCCAAGGCCAAGGCACCCACGGCCAAGGCCATGGGACCCAGCCAGCCCGCGGCAAAGGCCAAGGTACGCAGCCACCCCGTGGCCACCCCAAGGCCAAGGCACGCAGCCACCCCAAGGCCAAGGCACGCAGCCACCCCGCAGCCAAGGCCAAGGCCGTGTGCTGTATAGCTCACGGATCTTGGCCAACTTTCGCGTCTCCGGGGCGGTGCGGGATTTTGGGATGATGCATTAGATACGTGCGACAGTCGAACGTCGGAAAATATGGGTGTCGATTCCGAGGTCCGAACCTTGTTTTACGGCCGATTTACCGAGGGTGCGGGGGTGCGAAAAAGGGACGAAACGTGCCTACGAATTGGTCCGATTGTGGAAGCGCTGGGCCGGGGGCCTCCTCACGGCGCAAGTACTGTTTTCCGCTCGACGAAATGATGAAAATAATGCGGGAGGCCCTGTGCCCATTTTTCCGCCGGAAAAGGCCAAAATCCGTGAGCTGTAGCACACATATTGTGGCCAAATTACGCGTTTCGGGGGCGGCGTGGGGTTTTCGGCTTTCGTGGTCGGGTTTGGTGGGAGTCGCTGGCAGGAGAAAACAGAATCCAATTCCGAGCTCTAAAATGCGTTTTACGGCCATTTTACCGGCAGCGAACGGGTGCCCAAACGGGTGGGCCAACTCGTCCGATTCAGGCAAAACCGGAGAAAGAAGTGGAAGGTAGGTGTGGATCTCATTGTTTGGTCCAAGAATACGAAGAAACGGCGAGGACCGTGTGCTCACATTTTGGCCAAATGCTCGCCCGCCGCCAAGGCCAAGCCACGCAGCCACCCTGCGGCCACGGCCAAGGCACAGGGCGATCCTTGAGCTCCCTATCCTTGCCTCGGGGGCGCGGCCCGAGTGTGTGTTGTGTGTGCGTGAGAGTGTGCGACCTGCCTTGGTCCCGAGCATGTGCTGCATTTCGAGCAAGGCACGGAGCCAGCCCGCGGCCAAGGCACACAGCCACCCCGTGGCCAAGGCCAAGGCACGCGTCCACCCCGCGGCCAAGGCCAAGGCCATGGGACCCAGCCAGCCCCCGGCAAATGCCAAGGCACGCGGCCACCCCGTGGCCAAGGCCTCGCAGCCACCCCAAGGCCAAGGCCTAGGCACGCAGCCACCCCAAGGCCAAGGCCTAGGCACGCAGCCACCCCAAGGCCAAGGCCAAGGCCGTGTGCTGTAGCTCACGCATCTTGGCCAACTTTCGCGTTTCCGGGGTGGTGCGGGATTTTGGGGTGATGCATTAGATTCGTACGACAGTGAAACGTCGGAAAATATGGGAGTCGATTCCGAGGTCCGAACCTCGTTTTATGGCCCATTTACCGAACGTGCAGGGGTGCGAAAAGGCGACGAAACGTGCCCGCGAATTGGTCCGATTGTGGTAGAACTGGGCCGGGGGCCTCCTCACGGTGCATATACTGTTTTCCGCTCGTAGAAATGGTGAAAATAATGCGGGAGGCCCTGCTCCCATTTTTCCGCCGGAAAAGGCCAAAATCCGTGAGCTATAGCTCGCGGATTGTGGCCAAATTTTGCGTTTCGGGGGGGGCTTGGGATTTTTGGCTGGCGTGGTTGGGTTTGGTGGGAGTCGGTGGCGGGAGAAAACGGAATCCAATTCCGAGCACCAAAACTCGTTTTACGGCCATTTTACTGGCAGCGAACGGGTGGGCAAAGTTGTCCGATTCAGGCAAAACTGGAGAAAGAAGTGGAAGGTAGGTGTGGATCTCAGTTTTTGGTCCAAGAATATGAAGCAACGGCGAGGACAGTGTGCTCACATTTTGGCCAAATGCTCACCTACGGCCAAGGCCAATCCGCGCAGCCACCCCGCGGGCAACGCCAAGGCACAGGGCCACAATCAAGCTCCCTATCCTTGCCTCGGGAGCGCGGCCCGAGTGTGTGTTGTGTGTGCGTGAAAGTGTGCGATGTGCCTTGGCCGCAAGCATGTGCTGCATTTCGAACTAGGCACGGAGCCAGCCCGCGGCCAAGGCACGCAGCCACCCCGTGGCCAAGGCCAAGGCACGCGTCCACCCCGCGGCCAAGGCCAAGGCACCCAAGGCCAAGGCCATGCACCCAGCCAGCCCGCGGCCAAGGCCTAGGCACGCAGCCAGCCCGCGGCCAAGGCCAAGGCACGCAGCCACCCCGTGGCCAAGGCAAGCAGCCACCCCAAGGCCAAGGCCAAGGCCTAGGCACGCAGGCACCCCGCAGCCAAGGCCAAGGCCGTGTGCTGTTGGTCGCGGATCTTTGCCAACTTTCACGTTTCCGGGGCGGTCCGGATTTTTGGGGTGATGCATTAGATACGTACGACAGTCGAAAGTCGAAAAAGACGGGAGTCGATTCCGAGGTCCGAACCTTGTTTTACGACCGATTTACCGAGGGTGCGGGGGTGCGAAAAGGGGACGAAACGTGCCCGCGAATTGGTCCGATTGTGGTAGAACTGGGCCGGAGGCCTCCTCACGGCGCAAGTACTGTTTTCTGCTCGAAGAAATGGTGAAAATAATGCAGGAAGTCCTGCGCCCATTTTTCCGCCGGAAAAGGCCAAAATCTGTGAGCTATAGCACACACACGGATAGTGGCCAAATTTTGCATTTCGGGGGCGGCATGGGATTTTGGGCTGGCGTGGTCAGGTTTGGTGGGAGTCGGTGGCAGGAGAAAACGGAATCCAATTCCGAGCTCCGAAACTCGTTTTACGGCCATTTTACCGGCAGCGAACGGGTGCCCAAACGGGTGGGCCAACTCGTCCGATTCAGGGAAAACCAGACAAAGAAGTGGAAGGTAGGTGTGGATCTCAGTTTTTGGTCCAAGAATACGAACAAACGGCGAGGACCGTGTGCTCACATTTTGGCCAAATGCTCGCCCGCAGCCAAGGCCAAGCCACGCAGCCACCCCGCGGCCAAGGCCATGGCACAGGGCCATGCTCGAGCTCCCTATCCTTGCCTCGCGAGCGCGGCCCGAGTGTCTGGTGTGTGTGCGTTAAAGTGTGCGACCTGCCTTGGTCGCAAGCATGTGCTGCATTTCGAGCAAGGCACGGAACCAGCCAGGGGCCAAGGCCATGGCACCCAGCCAGCCCGCGGGCAAGGCCAAGGCACCCAGCCACCCCGCGGTCAAGGCCAAGGCCGTGTGCTGTGGCTCGCGGATCTTGGCCAACTTTCGCGTTTCCGGGGCGGTGCGGGATTTTGGGGTGATGCATTAGATACGTGCAACAGTCGAACTTCGGAAAAGACGGGAGTCGATTCCGAGGTCCAAAATTCATTTTACGGCCGATTTACCGAACGTGCGGGGGTGCAAAAAGGGGATGAAACGTGCCCGCGAATTGGTCCGATTGTGGTAGAACTGGCCCGGGGGTGCCCAAAGGGTTGGGCCAACTCGTCTGATTCAGGCAAAATCGGAGAATGGCTGCCCAAGGCCTAGGCACGCAGCCAGCCCGCGGCCAAGGACAAGGCACCCAGCCACCCCGCGGCCAAGGCCACTGTCGGGTTTGCCTGAATCGGACGAGTTGGCCCACCCGTTTGGGCACCCGTTCGCTGCCGGTAAAATGGCCGTAAAAAGAGTTTCGGAGCTCAGAATTGGATTCTGTTTTCTCCCGACACTGACTCCCACCAAACCCAACCACGCCAGCCCAAAATCCCACGCCGGCCCCGAAACGTAAAATTTGGCCGCAATCCGTGTGCTATAGCTCACGGATTTTGGCCTTTTCCAGCGGAAAAATGGCCGCAGGGCATCCCGCATTATTTTTGCCATTTGTTCGAGCGGAAAATGGTACTTGCTCCTTGAGGAGGCCCTCGGCCCAGTTCTACCACAATCGGACCAATTTACGGGCACGGTTTGTCCCCTTTTCGCACCCCCGCACGTTCGGTAAATCGGCCGTAAAATGAGGTTCGGACCTCCGAATCGACTCCCGTCTTTTCCGATCTTTGACTGTAGCACGTATCTAATGCATCACCCAAAAATCTCGCACCGCCCAGGAAACGAGAAAGTTGGCCAAGATCCGCGAGCCCCAGCACACGGCCTTGGCCTTGGCCTCGGGGTGGCTGGGTGCCATGGACTTGGCCGCGGAGTGGCTGGGTGCCTTGGCCTAGGCCGCGGGCTGGCTGCATGCCTAGGCCTTGGCTGCGGGATGGCTGGGTGCCATGGCCTTGGCCTTGGGTGCCTTGGCCTTGGCCGCGGGATGGACGCGTGCCTTGGCCTTGGCCGCGGGGTGGCTGCGTGCCTTGGCCGTGGGCTGGCTCCGTGCCTTGCTCAAAATGCAGCACATGCTCGCGACCAAGGCACGTCGTAAACCATCACGTACATAACACACACTTGGGCTGTGATCCCGAGGCAAGGATAGGGAGCTCGAGCGTGGCCCTGTGCCATAGCCTTGGCCGCGGGCTGGCTCCGTGCCTTGTTCGAAATGCAGCACATGCTCGCGACCAAGGCACGTCGCACACTCTCACGCACACACAACACACACTCGGGCTGCGATCCCTAGGCAAGGATAGGGAGCTCGATCGTGACCTACCTTCCATTTCTTTGCGATCCCTTTGGCCAAAATGTGAGCACACGGTCCTCGCCTTTGCTTCGTATTCTTGGACCAAAAACTGAGATCCACACCTACCTTCCATTTCTTTCTCCGGTTTTGCCTGAATCGGAAGAGTTGGCCCACCCGTTCGCTGCCGTTAAAATGGCCGCAAAATGAGTTTCGGAGCTTAGAATTGGATTCCGTTTTCTCCCACCACCGACTCCCACGAAACCCGACTACGCCAGCCCAAAATCCCACGCCGCCCCCGAAACACGAAATTTGGCCACAATCCGTGTGCTATAGCTCACGGATTTTGGTCCTTTCCGGCGGAAAAATGGGCGCAGGGCCTCCCGCATTATTTTTGCCATTTCTTCGAGCGGAAAACAGTACTTGCGCCGTGAGGAGGCCCCCAGTCCAGTTCTACCACAATCGGACCAATTCGCGGGCACGTTTCGTCCTCTTTTCGCACCCCCGCACGTTCGGTAAATCGGCCGTAAAACGAGGTTCAGACCTCGGAATCGACTCCAGTCTTTTCCGACGTTCGACTGTCGCACGTATCGATTGCATCACCCAAAAATCCCTCACCGCCCTAGAAATGCGAAAGTGTGCCAAGATCCACGAGCCACAGCACACGGCCTTGGCCTTGGCCGTGGGGTGGCTGGGTGCCATGGCCTTGGCCGCGGGGTGGCTGGGTGCCTTGGCCTTGGCCGCGGGCTGGCTGCATGGCTAGGCCTTGGCCGTGAGCAGGCTGGGTGCCATGGCCTTCGGCTTGGCCGCGGGGTGGACTCGTGCCTTGGCCTTGACCACGGGGTGGCTACGTGCCTTGGCCGCGGGCTGGCTCCATGCCTTGCTCGAAATGCAGCACATGCTCGCGACCAAGGCACGTCGCACACTCTCACACACACACAACACACACTCGGGCTGCGATCCCGAGGCAAGGATAGGGAGCTCGACCGTGGCCCTGTGCCATAGGCTTGGCCGCGGGCGAGCATTTGGCCAAAATGTGAGCACACGGTCCTCGCCGTTGCTTCGTATTCTTGGACCAAAAACTGAGATCCACACCTACCTTCCACTTCTTTCTCCGGTTTTGCCTGAATCAAACGAGTTGCCCCACCCGTTCGCTGTCGGTAAATCCCACCCGTTCGCTGCCGGTAAATCCCACCAAACCCAACCACGCCAGCCCAAAATCCCACGCCGCCCCCGAAACACAAAATTTGGCCACAATCCATGTGCCATAGCTCACGGATTTTGGCCCTTTCCAGCAGAAAAATGGGCGCAGGGCCTCCCGCATTATTTCCGGATGGCTGCGTGCCTAGGCCTTGGCCTTGGCGTGGCTGCGACCCTTGGCCTTGGCCGTGGGGTGGATGCGTGCATTGGCCTTGGCCACGGGGGGGCTGCGCTCCCGAGGCAAGGCCAATGCACGCAGCCACCCCGTGGCCAAGGCCGAGGCACGCGTCCACCCCGCGGCCAAGGCCAAGGCACCCAAGGCCAAGGCCATGGCACCCAGCCAGCCCGTGGCCAAGGCCAAGGCATGCAGCCACCCCGCGGCCAAGGCCAAGGCACCCAGCCACCCTGCGCCCAAGGCCATGGCACCCAGCCACCCCGCGGCCAAGGCCAAGTCCGTGTGCTGTGGCTCGCGGATCTTGGCCAACTTTCGCGTTACCGGGGCGGTGCGGGATTTTCGGGTGATGCATGGATTTTCGGGTGAAGCATTAGATACGTGCGACAGTCAAACTTCAGAAAAGAAGGGAGTCAATTCCGAGGTCCGAACCTCGTATTGCGGCTGATTTACCAATGGTGCGGGGGTGCGAAAAGGGGATGAAACATGCCCGCGAATTGGTCCGATTGTGGTAGAACTCGGTCGGGGGCCTCCTCACTGTGCAAGTACTGTTTTACGCTCAAAGAAATGGCGAAAATAATGCAGGAGGCCCTGCGCCCATTTGTCCGCCGGAAAAGGCCAAAATGCGTGAGCTATAGCTCAAGGATTGTGGCCAAATTTTGCGTTTCGGGGGCGGCGTGGGATTTTGGGCTGGCGAGGTCGGGTTTGGTGGGAGTTGGTGGCGGGAGAAAACGGAATCCAATTCCGAACTCCGAAACTCGTTTTACGGCCATTTTACCGGCAGTGAACGGGTGGGCCAACTCGTCCGAATCTGGCAAAACTGGAGAAAGAAGTGGAAGGTAGGTGAGGATCTCAGTTTTTGGTCCAAGAATACAAAGAAACGGCAAGGACCGTGTGCTCACATTTTGGCCGAATGCGCGCCCGCGGCCAAGGCCAAGCCACGCAGCCACCCCGCGGCCAAGGCCAAACCACGCAGCCACCCCGCGGCCAAGGCCAACGAACAGGGCCACGCTCGAGCTCCCTATCCTTGCCTCGGGAGCTCGGCCCGAGTGTGTGTTGTGCGTGCGTGAGAGTGTGCGACGTGCGTTGGTCACGAGCATGTGCTGCATTTCGAGCAAGGCCCGGAGCCAGCCCGCGGCCAAGGCCATGGCCGACGCACGTAGCCACCCCGTGGCCAAGGCCAACGCACGCGTCCACGCCGCAGCCAAGGCCAAGGCCATGCACCCAGCCAGCCCGCGGCCAAGGCCTAGGCACGCAGCCACCCCGCAGCCAAGGCCTAGGCACGCAGCCACCCCGCGGCCAAGGCTAAGGCACAGGGCCACGCTCGAGCTCCCTATCCTTGCCTCGGGAGCGCGGCCCGAGTGTGTGTTGTGTTTGTGTGAGAGTGCGCGACCTGCCTTGGTCGCGAGCATGTGCTGCATTTCGAGCAAGGCACGGAGCCAGCCCGCGGCCAAGGCCTTGGCACGCAGCCACACCGAGGCCAAGGCCAAGGCCATGGCACCCAGCCACCCTGCGGCCAAGGCCAAGGCACCCAGCCACCCCGCGGCCAAGGCCTAGGAACGCAGCCAGCCATTGGCCAAGGCCAATGCCAAGGCACGCAGCCACCCCAAGGCCAAGGCCTAGGCACCCAGCCACCCCGCGGCCAAGGCCAAGGCCGTGTGCTGTACCTCACGGATCTTGGCAAACTTTCGCGTTTCCGGGGCAGTGCGGGATTTTGGGGTGAAGCATTAGATACGTGTGACAGTCGAACGTCGGAGAAGACGGGAGTCGATTCCGAGGTCCGAAACTCATTTTCCGGCCGATTTACCGAACGTGCGGGGGTGCGAAAAGGGGACGAAACCTGCCCGCGAATTGGTCCGATTGTGCTAGCCCTGGGTCGGGGGCCTCATCACGGAGCAAGTACTGTTTTCCACTCCGAAACTCGTTTTACGGCCATTTTACCGGCAGCGAATGGGTGGGCCAACTCTTCCGATTCAGGCAAATCCAGAGAAAGAAGTGGAAGGTAGGTGTGGATCTCAGCTTTTGGTCCAAGAATACGAAGCAACGGCGAGGACTGTGTGCTCACCTTTTGGCCAAATGCTCGCCCGCGGCCAAGGCCAAGGCACAGGGCCATGCTCAAGCTCCCTATCCTTGCCTCCGGAGTGTGGCCCGAGTGTGCGTTGTGTGTGCGTCAGTGTGTGCGACGTGCCTTGGTGGCGAGCATATGCTGCATTTCGAGCAAGGCACGGAGCCAGCCCGCGGCCAAGGCCAAAGCACGCGTCCACCGCGCGGCCAAGGCCATGGCCCCAGCCAGCCCGCGGCCAAGGCCATGGCACCCAGCCAGCCCGCGGCCAAGGCCTAGGAACGCAGCCAGCCCGCGGCCAAGGCCTAGGCACTCAGCCAGCCCGCGGCCAAGGCCTAGGCATGCAGCCACCCCGAGGCCAAGGCCAAGGCCGTGGCACCCAGCCCGCGGCCAAGGCCTTGGCACGCAGCCACCCCGAGGCCAAGGCCAAGACCATGGCACCCAGACACCCCGCGGCCAAGGCCTAGGCACGCAGCCAACCCGCAGCCAAGGTCAAAGTCGTGTGCTGTAGCTCACGGATCTTGGCCCACTTTCGCGTTTCTGGGGCGGTGTGGGATTTTGGGGTGATGCATTAGATACGTGCGACAGTCGAATGTCAGAAAAAAGGGTGTCGATTTCGAGGTCCGAACCTCGTTTTACATCCGATTTACCGAGGGCGTGGGGGTGCGAAACGGGGATGAAACGTGCCCGTGAATTGGTCCGATTGTGGTAGAACTGGGCCGGGGGCCTCCTCACGGCGCAAGTACTGTTTTCCACTCGAACAAATTGGGAAAATAATGCGGGAGGCCTTGCCCATTTTTCCGCCAGAAAAGGCCAAAATCCGTGAGCTATAGCACACGGATTGTGGCCAAATTTCGCGTTTCGGGGGCGGCGTGGTCAGGTTTGGTGGGAGTCGGTGGTGGGAAAAAATGGAATCCAATTCCGAGCTCCGAAACTCGTTTTACGGCCATTTTACGGCAGCGAACGGGTGGGCAACTCGTCCGATTCAGGCAAAACCGGAGAAAGAAGTGGAAGGTAGGTGTTGATCTCTGTTTTTGGTCCAAGAATATGAAGCAACGGCGAGAACCGTGTGCTCATATTCTAGCCAAATGCTCGCCCGCGGCCAAGGCTATGGCACAGGGTCACGCTCAAGCTCCCTATCCTTGCCTCGGGATCGCAGCCCGAGTGTGTGTTGTGTGTGCGTGAGAGTGTGACATGCCTTGGTCGCGAGCATGCGCTGCATTTCGAGCAAGTCAGGGAGCCAGCCCGCGGCCAAGGCACGCAGCCACCCCGTGGTCAAGGCCAAGGCAGGCGTCCACCCTGCGGCCAAGGGCAAGGCCGTGTGCTGTGGCTCTCGGGTCTTGGCCAACTTTCGCGTCTCCGGGGCGGTGCAGGATTTTCGGGTGATGCATTGATACGTGCAACAGTCGAACGTCGAAAATGACGGGAGTCGATTCCGAGGTCTGAACCTCGTTTTACGGCCGATTTACCGAACGTGCGGTGGTGCGAAAAGGGGAGAAACGTGCCCGCGAATTGGTCCGATTGTGGTAGAACTGGGCCGGAGGCCTCGTGATGGCGCAAGTACTGTTTTCCGCCCGAATGAAATGGCGAAAATAATGAGGGAGGCCCTGCGCCAATTTTTTCGCCGGAAAAGGCCAAAATCCGTGAGCTATATTTCGGGGGTGGCATGGGATTTTGGGCTGGCGTGGTCGGGTTTGGTGGGAGTGAGTGGCTGGAGAAAATGGAATCCAATTTGGAGCTCCGAAACTCGTTTTACGACCATTTTACTGGCAGCGAACGGGTGCCCAAACAGGTGGGCAGACTCGTCCGATTTAGGAAAAACCGGAGAAAGATGTGGCAGGTAGGTTTGGATCTCAGTTTTTAATCCAAGAATACGAAGCAACGGCGAGGACCGTGTGCTCACATTTTGGCCAAATCCTCACCCGCGGCCAAGGCTATGGCACAGGGCCACGCTCGAGCTCCCTATCCCTGCCTCGGGATCATGGCCAACGTTCTCGTTTCCGGGGCGGTACGGGATTTTCGGGTGATGCATTAGATACGTGCGACAGTCGAACGTCGGAAAAGAGAGGAGCCGATTTTGAAGTCCGAACCTCGTTTTACGGCCAATTTACCGAGGGTGCGGGGGTGCGAAAAGGGGACGAAACGTGCCCGTGAATTGGTCCGATTGTGGTAGAACTGGGCCGGAGGCCTCCTCACGGCGCATGTACTGTTTTCCGCTCGAAGAAATGGCGAAAATAATGTGGGATGCCGTGCGCCCATTTTTTCCACCAGAAAAGGCCAAAATCCGTGAGCTATGGCACACGGATTGTGGCCAAATTTCTCGTTTCGGGGGCGGCGTGGGATTTTGGGCTGGCGTGGTCAG
This sequence comes from Luvunga scandens, assembly GCA_030449905.1. Classification (NCBI taxonomy): domain Eukaryota; kingdom Viridiplantae; phylum Streptophyta; class Magnoliopsida; order Sapindales; family Rutaceae; genus Luvunga; species Luvunga scandens. The sequence continues at coordinate 82,713 of JASUUG010000238.1, forward strand.
GTTTGGTGGGAGTCGGTGGCAGGAGAAAACGGAATCCAATTCCGAGCTCCGAAACTTATTTTACGGCCATTTTACCGGCGGCGAACGGGTGGGCCAACTAGTCCGATTCAGGTAAAACTGGAGAAAGAAGTGGAAGGTAGGTGTGGATCTCAGTTTTTGGTCCAAGAATACGAAGCAACGGCGAGGACCGTGTGCTCACATTTCGGCCAAATGCTCACCTGCGGCCAAGGTATGGCACAGGGCCACGCTCGAACTCCCTATCCTTGCCTAGGGATCGCAGCCCGAGTGTGTGTTGTGTGTGCGTGAGAGTGTTCGACGTGCCTTGGTCGCGAGCATGTGCTGCATTTCGAGCAAGGCACGGAGCCAGCCCACGGCCAAGGCACGCAGCCAATACGTGCGGCCCAGGCCAAGCCATGCAGCCATCCCGCGGCCAACGCCAAGGCACAGGGCCATGCTAGAGCTCCCTATCCTTGCCTCGGGAGCGCGGCCGGAGTGTGTTGTGTGTGCATGAGAGTGTGCGACCTGCCTTGGTCGCGAGCATATGCTGCATTTCGAGAAAGGCACGGAGCCAACCCGCGGCCAAGGCACGCAGCCACCCCGTGGCCAGGGCCTAGGCACGCGTCCACCCCGCGGCCAAGGTCATGGCACCCAGCCAGCCCGCGGCCAAGGCCTAGGCACGCAGCCACCCCGCGGCCAAGGCCTTGGCACACAGCCACCCGGTGGCCAAGGCCAACGCCATTGCAGCCAGCCAACCCGCGGCCAAGGCCGAGGCACGCAGCCACCCCGTGGCCAAGGCCGAGGCACGCAGCCACCCCGTGGCAAAGGCCTAGGCAAGCGTCCACCCCGCGGCCAAGGCCATGGCACGCAGCCAGCCCGCAGCCAAGGCCTAGGCACGCAGCCACCCCGCGGCCAAGGCCAAGGCCGTGTGCTGTCGCTCACGGATCTTGGCCGACTTTCGCGTTTCCGGGGCGGTGCGGGATTTTGGGGTGATGCATTAGATACGTGCGGCAGTCGAACGTCGGAAAAGAGGGGAGTCGATTTCGGGGTCCGAACCTCGTTTTACGGCCGATTTACCGAGGGTGCGGGGCTGCGAAAAGGGGACTAAACGTGCCCTCAAATTGGTCCGATTGTGGTAGAACTGGGCCGGGGGCCTCCTCACGGCGCAAGTACTGCTTTCCGCTCGAAGAAATGGCAAAAATAATGCGGGAGGCCCAGCGCCCATTTTTCCACCAGAAAAGGCCAAAATCCGTGAGCTATAGCACACGGATTGTGGCCAAATTTCGCGCTTCGGGGGCGGCGTGGGATTTTGGGCTGGCATCGTCGGGTTTGGTGGGAGTCGGTGGCGGGAGAAACCAGAATCCAATTCCGAGCTCCGAAACGCGTTTTACGGCCATCTTACCGCTAGCTAACGGGTGCCCAAACGGGTGGGCCAACTCGTCCGATTCAGGCAAAACCGGAGAAAGAAGTGGAAGGTAGGTGTGGATCTCAGTTTTTGGTCCAAGAATACGAACAAACGGCGAGGACCGTGTGCTCACATTTTGGCCAAATGCTCGCCCGCGGCCAAGGTAAAGCCATGCAGCCACCCCGCGGTCAACGCCAAGGCACAGGGCCACGCTCGAGCTCCCTATCCTTGCCACGGGAGCGCGGCCGGAGTGTGTGTTGTGTGTGCGTGAGAGTTTGCGACCTGCCTTGGTTGCGAGCATGTGCTGCATTTCGAGCAAGGCACGGAGCCAGCCCGCGGCCAAGGCCAAGGCCGAGGCACGCAGCCACCCCGTGGCCAAGGCCAAGGCACGCGTCCACCCCGCGGCCAAGGCCTTGGCACGCAGCCACCCCGAGGCCAAGGCCAAGGCCATGGCAAGCAGCCACCCCGCGGCCAACGCCAAGGCCGTGTGCTGTAGCTCACGGATCTTGGCCAACTTTCGCGTTTCCGGGGCGGTGCGGGATTTTGGGGTGATGCATTAGATACGTGCGACAGTCGAGCGTTGGAAAAGAGGGGAGTCGATTTCGAGGTCCGAACCTCGTTTTACGGCCGATTTACCGAGGGTGCGGGGGTGCGGGTGCGAAAGGGGACGAAAGCGTGCCCGCGGGTGGTCCGATTGCGGTAGAACTAGGCCGGGGGCCTCCTCACGGCGCAAGTACTGTTTTCCGCTCAACGAAATTGTGAAAATAATGCGGGAGGCCCTGCGCCCATTTTTCCCCCGGAAAAGGCCAAAATCCGTGAGCTATAGCACACGGATTGTGGCCAAATTTCACGTTTCGGGGGCAGCGTGGGATTTTGGGCTGCCGTGGTCGGGTTTGGTGGGAGTCGGTGGCGGGAGAAAACGGAATCCAATTCCGAGCTCCGAAACTCGTTTTACGGCCATCTTACAAGCGAACTGGTGCCCAAACGGGTGGGCCCACTCGTCCGATTCAGGCAAAACCGGAGAAAGAAGTGGAAGGTAGGTGTGGATCTCAGTTTTTGGTCCAAGAATACGAAGCAACGGCGAGGACCATGTGCTCACATTTTGGCCAAATGCTCGCCCGCGGCCAAGGCCAAGCCATGCAGCCACCCCGCGGCCAACGCCAAGGCACAGGGCCACGCTCGAGCTCCCTATCCTTGCCTCGGGAGCGCAGCCGGAGTGTGTGTTGTGTGTGCGTGAGACTGTGCGACCTGCCTTGGTCGCGAGCATATGCTGCATTTAGAGAAAGGCACGTAGCCAGCCCGCGGCCAAGGCCAAGGCCGAGGCACGCAGCCACCCCGTGGTCAAGGCCTAGGCACGCGTCCACCCCGCGGCCAAGGCCATGGCACCCAGCCAGCCCGCGGCCAAGGCCTAGGCACGCAGCCACCCCGCGGCCAAGGCCTTGGCACACAGCCACCCGGTGGCCAAGGCCAAGGCCATGACACCCAGCCAAACCGCGGCCAAGGCCGAGGAACGCTGCCACCCCGTGGCCAAGGCCTAGGCACGCGTCCACCCCGCGGCCAAGGCCATGGCACCCAGCCCGCGGCCAAGGACTACGTACGCAGCCACCCCGCGGCCAAGGCCTTGGCACACAGCCACTCGGTGGCCAAGGCTAAGGCCATGGCACCCAGCCACCCCGCGGCCAAGGCCTAGGCACGCAGCCACCCCGCAGCCAAGGCCAATGCCGTGTGCTGTCGCTCACGGAACTTGGCCAACTTTCGCGTTTCCGGGGCGGTGCGGATCTCAGTTTTTGGTGTGGATCTCAGTTTTTGGTGCAAGAAACGCTAAATTTGGCTGAATCGCACCGCCCCGGAAACTGAGATCCGCACCGCCCCGTTTGGGCACCCGTTCTCTGGCGGTAAAATGGCCGTAAAATGAGTTTCGGAGCTCGGAATTGGATTCCCTTTTCTCCCGCCACCGACTCCCACCAAACCCGACCACGCCAGCCAAAACTCCCACGCCGCCCCCGAAACACTAAATTTGGCCGCAATCCGTGTGCTATAGCTCACGGATTTTGGCCTTTTCGGGCGGAAAAATGGGCGCAGGGCCTCTCGTAGGAGCTTGCGGGGCTTTCCCGAACCTTAATTTTGTGTTTCTCTTATGTTTTCACACATTTTTTGTAGCACGAATTTTTTAACCCTAACTTTTTTCAAGAATAACACATTTTAATTTGGATTTGACCACAGAAAGCAGCAACTTAAATGTCCAATTGTGATGTGAAATCGTTAATTATTTGATTTATAATTAATTTGTATCTTAGATCCAAATATAAATTTTATTTGCGAGTTGTATATTGATATTTTAAGTTGTCTCAATGGTAGGCTTGAAAATTTATTTGCATTTTTGACCTACATGTTAGGGGTTCAAGCGAGAGCTAAAGCTTTGAATATTCTCTTCAAATATTATTACATTAATTTCAAAAACAACATATCTGAATATTTCACATTTAATTTAAAAATTATTTTCTGCTGCATATTAGGATATATATGCAATCGACAATCGAGGTATTAGAGCAATTTTGGACCCACTAGCAGTAGACACCACCAGTCCTTGAGCTGACTCTCACCCCCCCAAAAAAAAAGTATATTGAATTACGGTGTGATTTTTTCCATGATGGTAGAAAAAAATGTGAAATACTATTAAATAGAAAGAGAAAAATATTTCGTAGCACGAAAAGAGGTGTTTTTGGCCTCACGTGGCATGCTGGGAGTGGGGGGCAAAACGGATGCTCACGGCCAAGGCACGGGGCCACGCTCAAGCTCCCTATCCTTGCCTCGGGAGCGCGCGTTGGCTGCACCATACCTGGGCATTGGCCGCTACAGCAGACGGTCTTTGGCCATTTTGGCCCGAAAAGTGGGGCCCGGAGCTTCCGCGCTGTTTCCCCCACTTTTGAGTCCCGCAAGATAACTTCGGTCGAAATACGTCACCTCCTAAAATTTCGGCCCAAACAAAGTCGGACAGACGCTTGGGCCACGCACGCTATATGCATTTGCCGATGATGCCGCGCGCGTGCGGGCTGCGTGCCTTGGCCTTGGCCGCGGGGTGGCTGCGTGCCTTGACCTTGGCCGCGGGCTGGCTGCGTGCCTTGCTCGAAATACAGCACATGCTCGCGACCAAGGCACGTCGTACACTCTCGCGCACACACAACACACACTTGGGCCGCGCTCCCGGGGCAAGGATAGGGAGCTCGAGCGTGGCCCTGTGCCTTGGCCTTGGCCGCGGGGTGGCCGCGTGCCTTGGCCGCGGGCGAGCATTTGGCCAAAATGTGAGCACACGGTCCTCGCCGTTGCTTCATATTCTTGGACCAAAAACTGAGATCCACACCTACCTTCCACTTCTTTCTCTGGTTTTGCCTGAATCCGACGAGTTGGCCCACCCGTTTGGGCACCCGTTCTGTGGCGGTAAAATGGCCGTAAAACGAGTTTGGGAGCTCGGAATTGGATTCCGTTTTCTCCCGCCACCGACTCCCACCAAACCCAATCACGCCCGCCAAAAATCCCACGCCGCCCCTGAAACGCGAAATTTGGCCGCAATCCGTGTGCTATAGCTCACGGATTTTGGCCTTTTCGGGCGGAAAAATGCGAAAGTTGGCCAAGATCCGTGAGCTAAAGCACACGGCATAGGCCGCGGGGTGGCTGCGTGCCTAGGCGATGGCCGCGGGGTGGCTGCGTGCCTAGGCCTTGGCCGCGGGGTGGCTGGGTGCCATGACCTTGGCTTTGGCCGCGGGGTGACTGCGAGCCTAGGCCATGGCTGCGGGGTGGCTGCGTGCCTAGGCCATGGCCGCGGGGTGGATGCGTGCCTAGGCCTTGGCCGCGGGGTGGCTGCGTGCCTAGGCCTTTGCCGCGGGGTGGCTGGGTGCCATGGCCTTCGCTTTGGCCGCGGGGTGGCTGCGTACCTTGGCTTTGGCTGCGGGCTGGCTGCGAGCCTTGCTCGAAATGCAGCACATGCATGCGACCAAGGCACGTCGCACACTCTCGCACACACACAACACACACTTGGACCGCGCTCACGGATTTTGGCCTTTTCGGGCGGAAAAATGGGCGCAGGGCCTCCCGCATTATTTTCGCCATTTCTTCGAGAGGAAAACAGTACTAGCACCGTGAGGAGGCCCCCGGCTCAGTTCTACCACAACCGGACCAATTCGCGGGCACGTTTCGTTCCCTTTTCGCAACCCCGCACGTTCGTTAAATTAGACGTAAAACGAGGTTCGGACCTCGGAATCGACTCCCGTCTTCTCCGACGTTCGACTGTCGCACATATCTAATGCATCACCCCAAAATCCTGCCCCGCCCCGGAAACGCGAAAGTTGGCCAAGATCCGTGAGCTACAGCACACGGCCTTGGCCTAGGGGTGGCTGGGTGCCATGGCCTTGGCCTTGGCCGTGGGGTGGCTGCGTGCCTTGGCCTTGGCCTCGGGCTGGCTGCGTGCCATGCTCGAAATGCAGCACATTCTCGGGACCAAGGCACGTCGCACACTCTCGCGCACACACAATACACACTTCGGCCGCGCTCCCGGGGCAAGGATAGGGAGCTCAAGCGTGGCCCTGTGCATTGGCCTTGGCCGCGGGGTGGCCGCGTGCCTTGGCCGCGGGGTGGCCGCGTGCCTTGGCCGCGGGCGAGCATTTGGCCAAAATGTGAGCACACGGTCCTCGCCGTTGCTTCGTATTCTTGGACCAAAAACTGAGATCCACACCTACCTTCCACTTCTTTCTCCGGTTTTGCCTGAATCGGATGAGTTGGCCCACCCGTTTGGGCACCCGTTCTCTGGCGGTAAAATGGCCGTAAAACGACTTTCGGAGCTCGGAAATGGATTCCATTTTCTCCCACCACCGACTCCCACCAAACCCGACCACGCCGGCTAAAAATCCCACGCCGCCCCCGAAACACGAAATTTGGCCGCAATCCGTGTGCTATACCTCACGGATTTTGGCCTTTTCGGGCGGAAAAATGGGCGCAGGACCTCCCGCATTATTTTCGCCATTTCTTCGCGAGGAAAACAGTACTAGCACCGTGAGGAGGCCCCCGGCCCAGTTCTACCACATCCGGACCAACTCGCGGGCATGTTTCGTCCCCTTGTCGCACCCCCGCACGTTCGGTAAATCAGACGTAAAATGAGGTTCGGACCTCGGAATCGACTCCGGTCTTCTCCGAAGTTCGACTGTCGCACGTATCTAATGCATCACCCCAAAATCCCGCCACGCCCCGGAAACGCGAAAGTTGGCCAAGATCCGTGAGCTACAGCACACGGCCTTGGCCGCGGAGTGGCTGCGTGCCTAGGCCTTGGCCGCGGGGTGGCTGGGTGCCATGGCCTTGGACTTGGCCGCGGGCTGGCTGTGTGCCATGCTCGAAATGCAGCACATGCTCGCGACCAAGGCACGTCGCACACTCTCGCGCACACACAATACACACTTGGGCCGCGCTCCCGGGGCAAGGATAGGGAGCTCGAGCGTGGCCCTGTGACTTGGCCTTGGCTGTGGGGTGGCCGCGCGCCTTGGCCGCGGGCGAACATTTGGCCAAAATGTGAGCACACGGTCCTTGCCGTTGCTTCGTATTTTTGGACCAAAAACTGAGATCCACACCTACCTTCCACTTCTTTCTCCGGTTTTGCCTGAATCCGACGAGTTGGCCCACCCGTTTGGGCACCCATTCTCTGCCGGTAAAATGGCCGTAAAACGAGTTTGGGAGCTCGGAATTGGATTCTGTTTTCTCCCGCCACCGACTCCCGCCAAACCCGACCACGCCAGCCAAAAATTCCACGCCGCCCCTGAAACACGAAATTTGGCCGCAATCCATGTGCATAGCTCACGGATTTCGGACTTTTCGGGCGGAAAAATGGGCGCAGGGCCTCCCGCATTATTTTCGCCATTTCTTCGAGCAGAAAACAGTACTAGCACCGTGAGGAGGACCCCGGCCCAGTTCCACCACAACCGGACCAATGCGCAGGCACGTTTCGTCCCCTTTTCGCACCCCCGCACGTTCGGTAAATCGGCCGTAAAACGATGTTCGGACCTTGGAATCGACTCCCGTCTTCTCCGACATTTGACTGTCGCACGTATCTAATGCATATCCCCAAAAACCCGCACCGCCCCGGAAACGCGAAAGTTGGCCAAGATCCCTGAGCTACAGCACACGGCCTTGGCCGAGGGGTGGCGGCGTGACTAGGCCTTGGCCGAGGCGTGGCTGGGTGCCTTGGCCTTGGCCACGGTGTGGCTGCGTGCCTAGGCCTTGGCCGCGGGGTGGCTGGGTGCCATGGCCTTGGCCTTGGCCTCGGGGTGGCTGCGTGCCTAGGACTTGGCCACGGGGTGGCTGGGTGCCATGGCCTTGGCCTTGGCCGCGGGGTGGCTGCATGCCTTGGCTTTGGCCGCGGGCTGGCTGCGTGCCTTGCTCGAAATGCAGCACATGCTCGCGACCAAGGCACGTCGCACACTCTCGCACACACACAACACATGCTTGGACTGCCCTCCTGGGGCATGGATAGGGAGCTCGAGCGTGGCCCTGTGCCTTGGCCTTGGCCGCGGGGTGGCCGCGTGCCTTGGCCTTGGCCTTGGCAGCGGGCGAGCTTTTGGCCAAAATGTGAGGACACGGTCCTCGCCGTTGCTTCGCATTCTTGGACCAAAAACTGAGATCCACACCTACCTTCCACTTTTTTCTCTGGTTTTGCCTAAATCGGACGAGTTGGCCCACCCATTTGGGAACCCGTTCTCTGGCGGAAAATGGCCGTAAAACAAGTTTCGGAGCTCGGAATTGGATTCCTTTTTCTCCCGCTACCGACTCCCACCAAACCCGACCACCCCAGCCAAAAACTCCACGCCGCCCCCGAAACACGAAATTTGGCCGCAATCCGTGTGCTATAGCTCACGGATTTTGGCCTTTTCGGGCGGAAAAATGGGCGCAGGGCCTCCCGCATTATTTTCGCCATTTCTTCGAGAGGAAAAAAGTAGTAGCACCGTGAGGAGGCCCCTGGCTCAGTTCTACCACAACCGGACCAATTCGCGGGCACGTTTCGTCCCCTTTTCGCACCCCCGCACGTTCGGTAAATCGGCCGTAAAACGAGGTTCGGACCTCGGAATTGACTCCCGTATTCTCCGACGTTGGACTGTCGCACGTATCTAATGCATCACCCCAAAATCCCGCCCCGCTCCGGAAACGCGAAAGTTGGCCAAGATCCGTGAGCTACAGCACACGGCCTTGGCAACGGGGTGGCTGCGTGCCTAGGCCTTGGCCGCGGCATGGCTGGGTGCCATGGCCTTGGCCTTGGCCGCGGGGTGGCTGCATGCCTTGGCCTTGGCCGCGGGCTGGCTGCGTTCCATGCTCGAAATGGAGCACATGCTTGCGACCAAGGCACGTCGCACACTCTCGGGCACACACAACACAAACTTGGGCCGCGCTCCCGCGGAGAGGATAGGGAGCTCGAGCGTGGCCCTGTGCCTTGGCCTTGGCCGTGGGGTGGCCGCATACCTTGGCCGCGGGCGAGCATTTGGCCAAAATGTGTGCACACGGTCCTCGCACCCCCGCACGTTCGGTAAATCAGACGTAAAACGAGGTTCGGACCTCGGAATTGACTCCCGTCTTCTCCGACGTTCGACTGTCGCACGTATCTAATGCTTTACCCCAAAATCCCGCTCCGGCCCGGAAACGCGAAAGTTGGCCAAGATCCGTGAGCTACAGCACACGGCCTCGACCGCGGGGTGGCTGCGTGCCTAGGCCTTGGCTGCGGGGTGGCTTGGTGCCATGGCCTTGGCCTTGGCCACGGGGTGGCTGCGTGGCTAGGCCTTGGCCGCGGGGTGGCTGGTTGCCTTGCTCAAAATGCAGCACATGCTCGCGACCAAGGCACGTCGCACACTCTCGCGCACACACAACACACACTTGGGCCGCACTCCCGGGGAAAGGATAGGGAGCTCGAGCGTGGCCCTGTGCCTTGGCCTTGGCCGCGGGGTGGCCGCGTACCTTGGCCGCGGGCGAGCATTTGGCCAAAATGTGAGCACACGGTCCTCGCACCCCCGCACGTTCGGTAAATCAGACGTAAAACGAGGTTCGGACCTCGGAATCGACTCCCGTCTTCTCCGACATTCGACTGTCGCACGTATCTAATGCTTTAACCCAAAATCCCGCTCAGGCCCGGAAACGCGAAAGTTGGCCAAGATCCGTGAGCTACAGCACACGGCCTCGACCGCGGGGTGGCTGCGTGCCTAGGCCTTGGCCGCGGGGTGGCTGGGTGCCATGGTCTTGGCCTTGGCCACGGGGTGGCTGCGTGGCTAGGCCTTGGCCGCGGGGTGGCTGGTTGCCTTGCCCAAAATGCAGCACATGCTCGGGACCAAGGCACGTCGCACACTCTCGCGCACACACAACACACACTTGGCCCGCACTCCCGGGGCAAGGATAGGGAGCTCGAGCGTGGCCCTGTGCCTTGGCCTTGGCCGCGGGGTGGCCGCGTACCTTGGCCGCGGGCGAGCATTTGGCCAAAATGTGAGCACACGGTCCTCGCACCCCCGAACGTTCGGTAAATCAGACGTAAAACGAGGTTCGGACCTCGGAATCGACTCCCGTCTTCTCCGACGTTCGACTGTCGCACGTATCTAATGTTTAACCCAAAATCCCGCTCAGGCCCGGAAACGCGAAAGTTGGCCAAGATCCGTGAGCTACAGCACACGGCCTCGACCGCGGGGTGGCTGCGTGCCTAGGCCTTGGCCGCGGGGTGGCTGGGTGCCATGGTCTTGGCCTTGGCGACGGGGTGGCTGCGTGGCTAGGCCTTGGCCGCGGGGTGGCTGGTTGCCTTGCCCAAAATGCAGCACATGCTCGCGACCAAGGCACGTCGCACACTCTCGCGCACACACAACACACACTTGGGCCGCACTCCCGGGGCAAGGATAGGGAGCTTGAGCGTGGCCCTGTGCCTTGGCCTTGGCCGCGGGGTGGCCGCGTGCCTTGGCCGCAGGCGAGCATTTTGCCAAAATGTGAGCACACGGTCCACGCCGTTGCTTCGTATTCTTGTACCAAAAACTGAGATCCACACCTACCTTCTACTTCTTTCTCCGGTTTTGCCTGAATCCGACGAGTTGGCCCACCCGTTTGGGCACCCGTTCTCTGGCGGTAAAATGGCCGTAAAATGAGTTTCGGAGGTCGGAATTGGATTCCGTTTTCTCCCGCCGCTGACTCCAACCAAACCCGACGACGCCAGCAAAAAATCCCACGCCGCCCCCGAAACGCGAAATTTGGCCACAATCCGTGTGCTATAGCTCACGGATTTTGGCCTTTTCTGGCGGAAAAATGGGCGCAGGGCCTCCCGCATTATTTTTGCCATTTCCTTCAGCGGAAAGCAGTACTTGCGCCGTGAGGAGACCCCCGGCCCAGTTCTACCACAATCGGACCAATTCGACGGCACGTTTCGTCCCCTTTTCGCACCCCAGCACCCTCGGTATATCGGCCGTAAAACGAGGTTCGGACCTCGAAATGGACTCCCCTCTTTAACAACGCTCGACTGTCGCATGTATCTAATGCATCACCCCAAAATCCCGCACCGCCCCGGAAACGCGAAAGTTGGCCAAGATCCGTGAGCTATAGCACACGGCCTTGGCCTTGGCCGCGGGGTGGCTGCGTGCCATGGCCTCGGGGTGGCTGCGTGCCAAGGACTTGGCCGCAGGCTGGCTGCGTGCCTAGGCCTTGGCCGCGGGCTGGCTGGGTGCCATGGCCTTGGCCGCAGGGTGGACGCGTGCCTTGGCCTTGGCCGCGGGGTGGCTGCGTGCCTCGGCCTTGGCCTTGGCCGCTGGCTGGCTCCGTGCCTTGCTCGAAATGCAGCACATGCTCGCGACCAAGGCAGGTCGCACACTCTCAGGCAGACACAACACACACTCAGGCACATGTTGTGTGTGCGTGAGAGTGTGGGACCTGCCTTGGTCGCGAGCATATGCTGCATTTCGAGAAAGGTACGTAGCCAGCCCGCGGCCAAGGCCAAGGCCGAGGCACGCAGCCACCCCGTGGCCAAGGCCTAGGCACGCGTCCACCCCGCGGCCAAGGCCATGGCACCCAGCCAGCCCGCAGCCAAGGCCTAGGGACGCAGCCACCCCGTGGCCAACGCCTTGGCACACAGCCACCCCGCGGCCAAGGCCTAGGCACGCAGCCACCCCGCGGCCAAGGCCAAGGCCGTGTGCTGTCGCTCACGGATCTTGGCCAACTTTCGCGTTTCCGGGGCGGTGCGGGATTTCGGGGTGATGCATTAGATACGTGCGACAGTCGAACGTCGGAAAAGAAGGGAGTCGATTTCGAGGTCCGAACCTCATTTTACGGCCGATTTACCGAGGGTGCGGGGGTGCGAAAAGGGGACGAAACGTGCCCTCGAATTGGTCCCATTGTGGTAGAACTGGGCCGGGGGCCTCCTCACGGCGCAAGTACTGCTTTCCGCTCGAAGAAATGGCAAAAACAATGCGGGAGGCCCTGCGCCCATTTTTCCGCCAGAAAAGGCCAAAATCCGTGAGCTATAGCACACGCATTGTGGCAAAATTTCGCGTTTCGGGTGCGGCGTGGGATTTTGGGCTGGCGTCGTCGGGTTTGGTGGGACTCGGTGGCGGGAGAAAACGGAATCCAATTCCGAGCTCCGAAACTCGTTTTACGGCCATCTTACCGGCAGCGAACGGGTGCCCAAACGGGCGGGCCAACTCGTCCGATTCAGGCAAAACCGGAGAAAGAAGTGGAAGGTAGGTGTGGATCTCAGTTTTTGGTTGAGAATACGAAGCAACGGCGAGGACCGTGTGCTCACATTTTGGCCAAATGCTCGCCCGCGGCCAAGGAACGCGGCCACCCCGCGGCCAAGGCCAAGGCACAGGGCCACGCTCGAGCTCCCTATCCTTGCCCCGGAAGCGTGGCCCAAGTTTGTGTTGTGTGTGAGCGAGAGTGTACGACGTGCCTTGGTCGCGAGAATGTGCTGCATTTCGAACAAGGCACCCAGCCACCCCGCGGCCAAGGCCAAGGCACGGAGCCACCCCGTGGCCAAGGCCAAGGCACGCAGCCACCCCGTGGCCAAGGCCAAGGCCAACGCCATGGCACCCAGCCACGCCGCTGCCAAGGCCTAGGCACGCAGCCACCCCGCGGCCAAGGCCGTTTGCTGTAGCTCACGGATCTTTGCCAAATTTCGCGTTTCCGGGACGGTGCGGGATTTTGGGGTGATGCATTAGATACGTGCGACAGTCGAACGTCGGAGAAGACGGGAGTCGATTCTGAGGTCCGAACCTCATTTTACGGCTGATTTACCGAACGTGCGGGGGTACGAAAAGGGGATGAAACGTGCCCGCGAATTGGTCCGGTTGTGGTAGAACTGGGCCGGGGGCCTCCTCACGGTGCTAGTACTGTTTTGCGATCGAAGAAATGGCGAAAATAATTAGGGCGGCCCTGCGCCCATTTTTCCGCCGGAAAAGGCCAAAATCCGTGAGCTATAGCACACGGATTGCGGCCAAATTTCGCGTTTCGGTGGCGGGGTGGGATTTTTGGCGGGCGTGGTCGGGTTTGGTGGGAGTCGGTGACGGGAGAAAACAGAATCCAATTCCGAGCTCCGAAACTCGTTTTACGGCCATTTTACCGCCAGAGAACGGGTGCCCAAACGGTGGGCCAACTCGTCCGATTCAGGCAAAACCGGAGAAAGAAGTGGAAGGTAGGTGTGGATCTCAGTTTTTGGTCGAAGAATACGAAGCATCGGCGAGGACCGTGTGCTCACATTTTGGCCAAATGCTCCCCCGCGGCCAATGCACGCGGCCACCCAGCGGCCAAGGCCAAGGCACAGGGCCACGCTCGAGCTCCCTATCCTTGCGCCGGAAGCGCGGCCCAAGATTGTGTTGTGTGTGCGCGAGAGTGTGCGACGTGCCTTGGTCGCGAGCATGTGCTGCATTTCGAGCAAGGCACGCAGCCAGCCCGCGGCCAAGGCCAAGGCATGCAGCCACCCCGTGGCCAAGGCCACGGCCATGGCACCCAGCCACCTTGCGGCCAAGGCCTAGGCACGCAGCCACCCCGAGGCCAATGCCAAGGCACGGATCTTGGCCAACTTTCGCGTTTCCGGTGTGGTGCGGGATTTTGGGGTGATGCATTAGATACGTGCGACAGTCGAACGTCGGAGAAGACGGGAGTCGATTCCAAGGTCCGAACCTCATTTTACGGCCGATTTACCGAACGTGTGGGGGTGCGAAAAGGGGATGAGACGTGCCCGCAAATTGGTCCGGTTGTGGTAGAACTGGGCCGGGGGCCTCCTCACGGTGCTAGTACTGTTTTGCGCTCGAAGAAACGGAGAAAATAATGCGGGAGGCCGTGCGCCCATTTTTCCTCCCAAAAAGGCCAAAATCCATTAGCTATAGCACACGGATTTCGGACAAAATTTTGCGTTATGGGGGCGGCGTGGGATTTTTGGCTAGCGTGGTCGGGTTTGGTGGGAGTCGGTGGCGGGAGAAAACAGAATCAAATTCCGAGTTCCGAAACTCGTTTTACGGCCATTTTACCGCCAGAGAACGGGTGCCCAAACGGGTGGGCCAACTCGTCGGATTCAGGCAAAACTTGAGAAAGAAGTGGAAGGTAGGTGTGGATCTCAGTTTTTGGTCCAAAAATACGAAGCAACGGCGAGGACCGTGTGCTCAGATTTTGGAAAAATGCTCGCCCACGGCCAAGGCCAAGGCCAAGGCACGCGGCCACCCCGCGGCCAAGGCCTAGGCACGCCGCCACTCCGCGGCCAAGGCCGTGTGCTGTAGCTCACGGATCATGGCCAACTTTCGCGTTTCCAGGGTGGTGCGGGATTTTGGGGTGATGCATTAGATACGTGCGAGAGGCGAACGTCGGAAAAGAGGGGAGTCGATTTCGAGGTCCGAACCTCATTTTACGGCCGATTTACCGAGGGTGCGGGGGTGCGAAAAGGGGACGAAACGTGCCCTCGAATTGGTCCCATTGTGGTAGAACTGGGCCGGGGGCCTCCTCACGGCGCAAGTACTGCTTTCCGCTGAAGGAAATGGAGAAAATAATGCGGGAGGCAGTGCGCCCATTTTTCCGCCCGAAAAGGCCAAAATCCGTGAGCTATAGCACACGGATCGCGGCCAAATTTCGTGTTTCGGGGGCGGCGAGGTTTTTTTGGCTGGCGTGGTCGGGTTTGGTGGGAGTCGGTGGATGGAGAAAATGGAATCCAATTCCGAGCCCCGAAACTCGTTTTACGGCCATTTTACCGCCAGAGAACGGGTTCCCAAACGGGTGGGCCAACTCGTCGGATTCAGGCAAAACCGGAGAAAGAAGTGGAAGGTAGGAGTGGATCTCAGTTTTTGGTCCAAGAATGCGAAGCAACGGCGAGGACTGTGTGCTCAGATTTTGGAAAAATGCTCGCCCACGGCCAAGGCCAAGGCCAAGGCACGCGGCCACGCCGCCACCCCGCGGCCAAGGCCGTGTGCTGTAGCTCACGGATCATGGCCAACTTTCGCGTTTCCGGGGCGGTGCGGGATTTTGGGGTGATGCATTAGATACGTGCGACAGTCGAACGTGGTCGGGTTTGGTGGGAGTCGGTGGCAGTAGAAAATGGAATCCAATTCCGAGTTCCGAAACTCGTTTTACGGCCATTTTACTGCCAGAGAACGGGTGCCCAAACGGGTGGGCCAACTCGTCGGATTCAGGCAAAACCGGAGAAAGAAGTGGAAGGTAGGTGTGGATCTCAGTTTTTGGTCCAAGAATAAGAAGCAACGGCGAGGACCGTGTGCTCACATTTTGGCCAAATGCTCGCCCGCGGCCAAGGCCAAGGCCAAGGCACGCGGCCACCCCGCGGCCAAGGCCAAGGCACAGGGCAACGCTCGAGCTCCCTATCCTTGCCCCGGGAGCGCGGCCCAAGTGTGTGTTGTCTGTGCGCAAGAGTGTGCGACGTGCCTTGGTCGCGAGCATGTGCTGCATTTCGAGCAAGGCACGCAGCCAGCCCGCGGCCAAGGCCTAGGCACGCAGCCAGCCCGCGGCCAAGGCCAAGGCCATGGCACCCAGCCACCCCGCGGCCAAGGCCAAGGCATGCAGCCACCCCGTGGCCAAGGCCAAGGCCATGGCACGCAGCCACTCCGCGGCCAAGGCCGAGTGCTGTAGCTCACGGATCTTGGCCAAATTTCGCGTTTCCGGGGCGGTGCGGGATTTTGGGGTGATCCATTAGATACGTGCGACAGTCGAACGTCGGAGAAGACGGGAGTCGATTCCGAGGTCCGAACCTCGTTTTACGGCCGATTTACCGAACGTGCGGGAGTGCGAAAAGGGGATGAAACGTGCCCGCGAATTGGTCCGGTTGTGGTAGAACTGGGCCGGGGGCCTCCTCACGGTGCTAGTACTGTTTTACGCTCGAAGAAATGGCGAAAATAATGCGGGAGGCCCTGCGCCCATTTTTCAGCCCGAAAAGTCCAAAATCCGTGAGCTATAGCACACGGATTGCCGCCAAATTTCGTGTTTCGGGGGCGGCGTGGGATTTTTGGCTGGCGTGGTCGGGTTTGGTGGGAGTCGGTGGCGGGAGAAAACAGAATCCAATTCCGAGCTCCGAAACTCGTTTAACAGCCATTTTACCGCCAGAGAACGGGTTCCCAAACGAGCATGTGCTGCATGCCCCGGGAGGGCGGTCCAAGTGTGTGTTGTGCGTGTGCGAGAGTGTGCGACGTGCCTTGGTCGCGACCTTGTGCTGCATTTCGAGAAAGGCATGCAGCCAGCCCGCGGCCAAAGCCAAGGCATGCAGCCACCCCGCGGCCACGGCCAAGGCCATGGCACCCAGCCACCCCGTGGCCAAATCCTAGGCACGCAGCCACCCCGAGGCCAAGGCCAAGGCCATGGCACCAAGCCACCCCGCGGCCAAGGCCTAGGCACGTAGCCACCCCGTGGCCAATGCCAAGGCACGCAGCCACCCTGTGGCCGAGGCCAAGGCCATGGCACCCAGCCACGCCGCGGCCAAGGCCTAGGCACGCCGCCACCCCGCGGCCAAGGCCGTGTGCTGTAGCTCACGGATCCTTGCTAACTTTCGCATTTCCGGGTCGGTGTGGGATTTTTGGGATATGCATTAGATACGTGCGACAGTCGAACGTCGGAGAGGACGGGAGTCGATTCCGACCTCCGAACCTCATTTTACGGCCGATTTACCGAACGTGCGGGGGTGCGAAAAGCGAACGAAACGTGCCCGCGAATTGGTCCGGTTGTGCTAGAACTGGGCCGGGGGCCTCCTCACGGTGCTAGTACTGTTTTCCTCTCGAAGAAATCAAGAAAATAATGCGGGAGGCCCTGCGCCCATTTTTCCGCCCGAAAAGGCCGAAATCCATGAGCTATAGCACACGGATTGCGGCCAAATTTCGTGTTTCAGGGGCGGCGTGGAATTTTGGGCTGGCATGGTCGGGTTTGGTGGCAGTCGGTGGTGGGAGAAAACGGAATCCAATTCCGAGCTCCGAAACTCGTTTTACGGCCATTTTACCGCCAGAGAACGGGTGCCCAAACGGGTGGGCCAACTCGTCGGATTCAGGCAAAACCGGAGAAAGAAGTGGAAGGTAGGTGTGGATCTCAGTTTTTGGTCCAAGAATACGAAGCAACGGCGAGGACCGTGTGCTCACATTTTGGCCAAATACTCGCCCGCGGCCAAGGCCAAGGCCAAGGCACGCGGCCACCCCGTGGTCAAGGCCAAGGCACAGGGCCACGCTCGAGCTCCCTATCCTTGCCCCGGGAGCGCGGCCCCAAGTGTATATAGTGTGTGCGCGAGAGTGTGCGACGTGCCTTGGTCGCAAGCATGTGCTGCATTTCGAGCATGGCACGCAGCCAGCCCGCGGCCAAGGCCAAGGCCATGGCACCCAGCCACCCCGCGGCTAAGGCCTAGGCACGCAGCCACCCCGCGGCCAAGGCCGTGAGCTGTAGCTCACGGATCTTGGCCAACTTTCGCGTTTCCGGAGCGTGGCGGGATTTTGGGGTGATGCATTAGATACGTGCGACAGTCGAACGTCGGAGAAGACAGGAGTCGATTCCGAGGTCCGAACCTCGTTTTACATCTGATTTACCGAACGTGCGGGGGTGCGACACGGGGACGAAACGTGCCCGCGAATTGGTCCGGTTGTGGTAGAACTGGGCCGGGGGCCTGCTCACGGTGCTAGTACTGTTTTCCTCTCGAAGAAATGGCTAAAATAATGCGGGAGGCCCTGCGCCCATTTTTCCGCCCGAAAAGGCCAAAATCCGTGAGCTATAGAGCACGGATTGCGGCCAAATTTCGCGTTTCGGGGGTGGCGTGGGATTTTTGGCGGGCGTGGTCGGGTTTGGTGGGAGTCGGTGGCGGGAGAAAACGGAATCCAATTCCAAGCTCCGAAACTCGTTTTACGGCCATTTTACCGCCAGAGAACGGGTTCCCAAACGGGTGGGCCAACTCGTCCGATTCAGGCAAAACCGGAGAAAGAAGTGGAAGGTAGGTGTGGATCTCAGTTTTTGGTCCAAGAATACGAAGCAACAGCGAGGACCGTGTGCTCACATTTTGCAAAATGCTCGCCCGCGGCCAAGGCCAAGGCCAAGGCACGCGGCCACCCCGCGGCCAAGGCCAAGGCACAGGGCCACGCTCGAGCTCCCTATCCTTTCCCCGGGAGCGCGGCCGAAGTGTGTATTGTGTGTGCGTGAGAGTGTGCGACGTGCCTTGGTCCCGAGAATGTGCTGCATTTCAAGCATGGCACGCAGCCAGCCCGAGGCCAAGGCAAGGCACGCAGCCACCCCGCGGCCAAGGCCAAGGACATGGTACCCAGCCACCCCGCGGCCAAGGCCAAGGACATGGTACCCAGCCACCCCGCGGCCAAGGCCTAGGCACGTAGCCACCCCTAGGCCAAGGCCGTGTGCTGTAGCTCACGGATCTTGGCCAACTTTCGCGTTTCCGGGGCGGGGCGGGATTTTGGGTGATGCATTAGATATGTGGGACAGTCGAACGTCGGAGAAGATGGTAGTCGATTCCGAGGTCCGAACCTCGTTTACGTCTAATTTAACGAACGTGCGGGGTTGCGAAAAGGGAACGAAACGTGCCCCCGAATTGGTCCGGTTGTGGTAGAACTGAGCCGGGGGCCTCCTCACGGTGCTAGTACTGTTTTCCTCTCGAAGAAATGGCGAAAATAATGTGGGAGGCCCTGCGCCCATTTTTCCGCCCGAAAAGGCCAAAATCCGTGAGCGCGGTCCAAGTGTGTGTTGTGTGTGTGCGAGAGTGTACGACGTGCCTTGGCCATGGCCGCGGGGTGGCTGCGTGCCTAGGCCATGGCCGCGGGGTGGCCGCGGCCAAGGCCAAGGCAGAGGGCCACGCTCGAGCTCCCTATCCATGCCCCAGGAGCGCGGTCCAAGTGTGTGTTGTGTGTGTGTGAGAGTGTGCGACATGCCTTGGTCGCGAGCATGTGCTGCATTTCGAGCAAGGCACGCAGCCAGCCCGCGGCCAAAGCCAAGGCCATGGCACCCAGCCACCCCGCGGCCATGGCCTAGGCACGCAGCCACACCGCGGCCAAGGCCTAGGCACGCAGCCACCCCGCGGCCATGGCCTAGGCACGCAGCCACCCCGCGGCCATGGCCTAGGCACGCAGCCACCCGCGGCCAAGGCCGTGTGCTGTAGCTCACGGATCTTGGCCAACTTTCGCATTTTTCCGCCCGAAAAGGCCAAAATCCATGAGCTATGGCACACGGATTGCAGCCAAATTTCGCGTTTCAGGGGCAGGGTGGGATTTTTGTGCTGGCGTGGTCGGGTTTGGTGGGAGTCGGTGGTGGGAGAAAACGGAATCCAATTCCGAGCTCTGAAACTCGTTTTACGGCCATTTTACTGCCAGAGAACGGTTGTCCAAACGGGTGGGCCAACTCGTCGGATTCAGGCAAAACCGGAGAAAGAAGTAGAAGGTAGGTGTGGATCTCAGTTTTTGGTCCAAGAATACGAAGCAACGGCAAGGACCGTGTGCTCACATTTTGGGAAAATGCTCGCCCGCAGCCAAGGCCAAGGCACGCGGCCACCCCGCGGCCACCCCGTGGCCAAGGCCAAGGCACAGGGCCACCCCATGCGATAGTCGAACGTCGGAGAAGACGGGAGTCGATTCCGAGGTCCGAACCTCGTTTTACGTCTGATTTAGCAAACGTGCGGGGGTGCGAAAAGGGGACGAAACGTGCCCGCGAATTGGTCCGGTTGTGGTAGAACTGGGCCGGGGGCCTCCTCACGGTGCTAGTACCGTTTTGCGATCGAAGAAATGGCAAAAATAATTCGGGGGGCCCTGCACCCATTTTTCCGCCGGAAAAGGCCAAAATCCGTGAGCTATAGCACACGGATTGCGGCCAAATTTCGCGTGTCGGTGGCGGCGTGGGATTTTTGGTGGGCGTGGTCGGGTTTGGTGGGAATCGGTGGCGGGAGAAAACGGAATCCAATTCCGAGCTCTGAAACTCGTTTTACGGCCATTTTACCGCCAGGGAACGGGTGCCCAAACGGGTGGGCCAACTCGTCCGATTCAGGCAAAACCGGAGAAAGAAGTGGAAGGTAGGTGTGGATCTCAGTTTTTGGTCAAAGAATACGAAGCAACGGCGAGGACCGTGTGCTCACATTTTGGCCAAATGCTCGCCCGCGGCCAAGGCCAAGGCACAGGGCCACGCTCGAGCTCCCTATCCTTGCCCAGGGAGCGCGGCCCAAGTGTGCGTTGTTTGTGCGCGAGAGTGTACGACGTGCCTTGGTCGCGAGCATGTGCTGCATTTCGAGCAAGGCACGCAGCCAGCCCGCGGCCAAGGTCAAGGCACGCAGCCACCCCGCGCCCAAGTCCAAGGCAGGCAGCCCGCACGCAGCCCGCACGCGCGCGGCATGAACGGCCAATGCATATAGCGGGCGTGGCCCAAGCGTCTGTCCGACTTTGTTTGGGCCGAAATTTTAGGATGTGACGTATTTCGACCGAAGTTATCTTGCGGGACTCAAAAGTGGGGGAAACAGCGCGGAAGCTCCGGGCCCCACTTTTCGGGCCAAAATGGCCAAAGACCGTCTGCTGTAGCGGCCAATGCCCAGGTATGGTGCAGCCAACGCGCGCTCCCGAGGCAAGGATAGGGAGCTTGAGCGTGGCCCCGTGCCTTGACCGTGAGCACCCGTTTTGCCCCCCACTCCCAGCATGCCACGTGAGGCCAAAAACACCTCTTTTCGTAGGCGTGGGAAATATTTTTCTCTTTCTATTTAATAGTATTTCACATTTTTTTCTACCATCATGGAAAAAATCACACCGTAATTCAATATACTTTTTTTTTGGGGGGGTGAGAGTCAGCTCAAGGACTGGTGGTGTCTACTGCTGGTGGGTCCAAAATTGCTCTAATACCTCGATTGTCGATTGCATATATATCCTAATATGCAGCAGAAAATAATTTTTAAATTAAATGTGAAATATTCAGATATGTGTTTTTGAAATTAATGTAATAATATTTGAAGAGAATATTCGAAGCTTTAGCTCTCGCTTAAACCCCTAACATGTAGGTCAAAAATGCAAATAAATTTTCAAGCCTACCATTGAGACAACTTAAAATATCAATATACGACTCGCAAATAAAATTTATATTTCGATCTAAGATACAAATTAACTATAAATCAAATAATTAACGATTTCACATCACAATTGGACATTTAAGTTGCTGCTTTCTGTGGTCAAATCCAAATTAAAATGTCTTATTGTTGCAAAAAGTTAGGGTTAAAAAATTCGTGCTACAAAAAAAGCGTGAAAACATAAGAGAAACACAAAATTAAGGTTCGGGAAAGCCCCGCAAGCTCCTACGAGAGGCCATGCGCCCATTTTTACGCCCGAAAAGGCAAAAATCCGTGAGCTATAGCACACAGATAGCGGCCAAATTTCGCGTTTCGGGGGCGGCGTGGGATTTTTGGCTGGCGTGGTCGGGTTTGGTGGGTGTCGGTGGCGGTAGAAAACGGAATCCAATTCTGAGCTCCGGAACTCGTTTTACGGCCATTTTACTGCTAGCGAACGGGTGCCCAAACGGGTGGGGCAACTCATCCGATTCAGGCAAAACCGGAGAAAGAAGTGGAAGGTAGGTGTGGATCTCAGTTTTTGGTCCAAGAATACGAAGCAACGGCGAGGACCGTGTGCTCACATTTTGGAAAATGCTCGCCCGTGGCCAAGGCCAAGGCCAAGGCACGCGGCCACCACGCGGCCAAGGCCAAGGCACAGGGCCACGCTCGAGCTCCCTATCCTTGCCCCGGAAGCGCGGCCCAAGTGTGTGTTGTGTGTGCGCGCGAGTGTGCGATGTGCCTTGGTTGCGAGCATGTGCTGCATTTCGAGCAAGGCACGCAGCCAGCCCGCGGGCAAGGCCTAGGGAGGCAGCCACCCCGCGGCCAAGGGCAAGGCCATGGCACCCAGCCACCCTGCGGCCAAGGCCTAGGCACTCAGCCACCCCGCGGCCAAGGCCAAGGC
Organism: Luvunga scandens; assembly: GCA_030449905.1. Taxonomy (NCBI): domain Eukaryota; kingdom Viridiplantae; phylum Streptophyta; class Magnoliopsida; order Sapindales; family Rutaceae; genus Luvunga; species Luvunga scandens. Next base: position 104,541 of record JASUUG010000238.1, read on the forward strand.
CATGGCACCCAGCCACCCCGCGGCCAAGGACTAGGCACGCAGCCACCCCGTGGCCAAGGCCAAGGCCATGGCACCCAGCCACCCCGCGGCCAAAGCCTAGGCACGCAGCCACCCCGCGGCTAAGGCCGTGTGCTGTAGCTCACGAATCTTGGCCAACTTTCACGTTTCTGGGGTGGGGTGGGATTTTGGGGTGATGCATTAGATACGTGCGACAGTCGAACGTCGGAGAAGACGGGAGTCGATTCCGAGGTCCGAACCTCGTTTTACGGCTGATTTACCGAACGTGCGGGGGTGCGAAAAGGGGACGAAACGTGCCCGCGAATTGGTCCGGTTGTGGTAGATCTGGGCCGGGGGTGTCCTCGCGGTGCTAGTACTGTTTTGCGCTTGAAGAATTTGCGAAAATAATGCGGGAGGCCCTGCACCCATTTTTCCGCCCGAAAAGGCCAAAATCCGTGAGCTATAGCACACGGATCGCGGCCAAATTTCGTGTTTCCGGGGCGGCGAGGGTTTTTTGGCTGGCGTGGTCGGGTTTGGTGGGAGTCGGTGGCGGGAGAAAACGGAATCCAATTCCGAGCCCCGAAACTCGTTTTACGGCCATTTTACCGCCAGAGAACGGGTTCCCAAACGGGTGGGCCAACTCGTCGGATTCAGGCAAAACCGGAGAAAGAAGTGGAAGGTAGGAGTGGATCTCAGTTTTTGGTCCAAGATTGCGAAGCAACGGCGAGGACCGTGTGCTCACATTTTGGCCAAATGCTCGCCCGCGGCCAAGGCCAAGGCCAAGGCACGCGGCCAGCCTGCGGCCAAGGCACGCGGCCAGCCCGCGGCCAAGGCCAAGGCACAGGGCCATGCTCGAGCTCCCTATCCTTGCCCCGGGAGTGCGGTCCAAGTGTGTGTTGTGTGTGTGCGAGAGTGTGCGACGTGCCTTGGTCGCGAGCATGTGATGCATTTCGAGCAGGGCACGCAGCCAGCCCGCGGCTAAAGCCAAAGCACACAGCCACCCCGCGGCCAAAGCCAAGGCCATGGCACCCAGCCACCCCGCGGCCAAGGCCTAGGCACGCAGCCACGCCGCGGCCATGGCCTAGGCACGCAGCCACCCCGCGGCCATGGCCTAGGCACGCAGCCACCCCGCGGCCAAGGCCGTATGCTGTAGCTCTCGGATCTTGGCCAACTTTCGCATTTCCGGGGCGGTGTGGGATTTTGGGCTGGCGTGGTCGGGTTTTGTGGGAGTCGGTGGCGGGAGAAAACGGAATCCAATTCCGAGCTCCGAACTCGTTTTACGGCCAACTTACCGGCAGCGAACGGGTGCCCAAACGGGTGGGCCAACTCGTCCGATTCAGGCAAAACCAGAGAAAGAAGTGGAAGGTAGGTGTGGATCTCAGTTTTTGGTCCAAGAATACGAAGAAACGGCGAGGACCGTGTGCTCACATTTTGGCCAAATGCTCGCCCGCGGCCAAGGCCAAGCCACGCAGCCACCCCGCGGCCAACGCCAAGGCACACGGCCACGCTCGAGCTCCCTATCCTTGCCTCGGGAGCGCGGCCCGAGTGTGTATTGTGTGTACGTGAGACTGTGCGACCTGCCTTGGTCGCGAGCATGTGCTGCATTTCGAGCAAGGCACGGAGCCAGCCCACGGCCAAGGCCGAGGCCGAGGCATGCAGCCACCCCTTGGCCAAGGCGAAGGCACGCGTCCACCTCGTGGCCAATGCCAGGGCACCCAGCCAGCCCGCGGCCAAGGCCATGGCACCCAGCCACCCCGAGGCCAAGGCCAAGACCATGGTACGCAGCCACCCCGCGGCCAACCCCAAGGCCGTGTGCTGTAGCTCACGGATATTGGCCAACTTTCGCGTTTCCGGGGCGGAGCGGGATTTTGGGGTAATGCATTAGATACGTACGACAGTCAAGCGTTGGAAAATAGGGGAGTCAATTTCGAGGTCCGAACCTCGATTTACGGCCGATTTACCGAGGGTGTGGGGGTGCGAAAAGGGGACGAAACGTGCCCGCGAATTGGTCCGATTGTCGTAGAACTGGGCCGGGGGCCTCCTCACGGCGCAAGTACTGCTTTCCGCTCGAAGAAATGGCGAAAATAATGCGGGAGGCCCTGCGCCCATTTTTCCCCCGGAAAAGGCCAAAATCCGTGAGCTATAGCACACGGATTGTGGCCAAATTTCGTGTTTCGGGGGCGGTGTGGATTTTGGGCTAGCGTGGTCGGGTTTGGTGGGAGCCGGTGGCGGGAGAAAACGGAATCCAATTCCGAGCTCCGAAACTCGTTTTACGGCCATCTTACCGGCAGCGAACGGGTGCCCAAACGGGTGGGCCAACTCGTCCGATTCAGGCAAAACCGGAGAAAGAAGTGGAAGGTAGGTGTGGATCTCAGTTTTTGGTCCAAGAATACGAAGAAACGGCGAGGACCGTGTGCTCACATTTTGGCCAAATCCTCGCCCGTGGCCAAGGCCAAGCCACGCAGCCACCCCGCGGCCAACGCCAAGGCACAGGGCCACGCTCGAGCTCCCTATCCTTGCCTCGGAAGCGCGGCCGGAGTATGTGTTGTGTGTGCGTGAGAGTGTGCGACCTGCCTTGGTCGCGAGCATATGCTGCATTCCGGGAAAGGCACGTAGCCAGCCGGCGGCCAAGGCCAAGGCCGAAGGACGCAGCCACCCCGTGGCCAAGGCCTAGGCACGCGTCCACCCCGCGGCCAAGGCCATGGCACCCAGCCAGCCCGCGGCCAAGGCCTAGGCACGCAGCCACCCGGTGGCCAAGGCCTTGACACACAGCCACCCGGTGGCCAAGGCCAAGGCCATGGCACCCAGCCACCCCGCGGCCAAGGCCTAGGCATGTAGCCACCCCGCGGCCAAGGGCAAGGCCTTGTGCTGTCGCTCACGGATCTTGGCCAACTTTCGCGTTTCCGGAGCGGTGCGGGATTTTGGGGTGATGCATTAGATACGTGCGACAGTCGAACGTCGGAAAAGAGGGGAGTCGATTTCGAGGTCCGAACCTCGTTTTACGGCCGATTTACCAAGGGTGCGGGGGTGCGACAAGGGGACGAAACGTGCCCTCGAATTGGTCCGATTGTGGTAGAACTGGGCCGGGGGCCTCCTCACGGCGCAAGTACTGCTTTCGGTTTGAAGAAATGGCCAAATTAATGCCGGAGGCCCTGCGGCCAACGCCAAGGCACAGGGCCACGCTCGAGCTCCCTATCCTTGCCTCGGGAGCGAGGCTGGAGTGTGTGTTGTGTGTGCGTGAGAGTGTGCGACCTGCCTTGGTCGCGAGCATGTGCTGCATTTCTAGCAAGGCACGTAGCCAGCCCGCGGCCAAGGCCAAGGTCGAGGCACGCAGCCACCCCGTGGCCAAGGCCAAGGCACGCGTCCACCCCGCGGCCAAGCCCATGGCACCCAGCCAGCCCACGGCCAAGGCCATGGCACGCAGCCACCCCGCGGCCAAGGCCAAGGCCATGTGCTGTAGCTCACGGATCTTGGCCAACTTTCGCGTTTCCGGGGCGGTGCGGGATTTTGGGGTGATGCATTAGATACGTGCGACAGTCGAACGTCGGAAAAGAGGGGAGTCGATTTCTAGGTCCGAACCTCATTTTACGGCTGATTTACCGAGGGTGCGGGGGTGCGAAAAGGGGACGAAACGTGCCAGCGAATTGGTCCGATTGTGGTAGAACTGGGCCGGGGGCCTCCTCAGGCCGCAAGTACTGTTTTCCGCTCGAAGAAACTGTGAAAATAATGCGGGAGGCCCTGCGCCCATTTTTCCCCCGGAAAAGGCCAAAATCCGTGAGCTATAGCACACGGATTGTGGCCAAATTTCGCGTTTCGGGGGCAGCGTGGGATTTTGGGCTGGCGTGGTCGGGTTTGGTGGGAGTCAGTGGCGGGAGAAAACGGAATCCAATTCTGAGCTCCGAAACTCGTTTTACGGCCATCTTACCGGCAGCGAACGGGTGCCCAAACGGGTGGGCCCACTCGTCCGATTCAGGGAAAACCGGAGAAAGAAGTGGAAGGTAGGTGTGGATCTCAGTTTTTGGTCCAAGAATACGAAGAAACGGCGAGGACCGTGTGCTCACATTTTGGCCAAATGCTCGCGCGCGGCCAAGGCCAAGCCAAGCAGCCACCCCCGGCCAACGCCAAGGCACAGGGCCACGCTCGAGCTCCCTATCCTTTCCTCGGGAGCGCGGAAGGAGTGTGTGTTGTGTGTGCGTGAGAGTGTGCAACCTGCCTTGGTCGCAAGCATGTGCTGCATGTCGAGCAAGGCACGGAGACAGCCCGCGGCCAAGGCCAAGGCCGAGGCACGCAGCCACCCCGTGGCCAAGGCCAAGGCACGCGTCCACCCCGCGGCCAAGGCCATGGCACCCAGCCAGCCAGCGGCAAAGGCCATGGCACCCACCCAGCCCACGGCCAAGGCCTTGGCACACAGCCACCCGGTGGCCAAGGCCAAGGCCATGGCCCGCAGCCACCCCGCAGTCAAGGCCAAGGCCGTGTGCTGTCGCTCACGGATCTTGGCCAACTTTCGCGTTTCCAGGGCGGCGCGGGATTTTGGGGTGATGCATTAGATACGTGCGACAGTTGAACGTCGGAAAAGAAGGGAGTCGATTTCGAGGTCCGAACCTCGTTTTACGGCCGATTTACCGAGGGTGCCGGGGGTGCACAAAGGGAACGAAACGTGCCCGCGAATTGGTCCGATTGTCGTAGAACTGGGCCGGGGGCCTCCTCACGGCGCATGTACTGTTTTCCGCTTGACGAAATGGTGAAAATAATGCGGGAGGCCCTGCGCCCATTTTTCCCCCGGAAAAGGCCAAAATCCGTGAGCTAGAGCACACGGATTGTGGCCAAATTTCGCGTGAGCTATAGTACACGGAAACGCGAAAGTTGGCCAAGATCCGTGAGCTACAGCACACGGCCTTGGCCCTGGCCGCGGGGTGGCTGCGTGCCATGGCCTTGGCCTTGGCCGCGGGGTGGCTGCGTGCCATGGCCTTGGCCTTGGCCGCGGGCTAGCTGGGTGCCATGGCCTTGGCCGCGGGGTGGACGCGTGCCTTAGCCTTTGCCACGGGGTGGCTGCGTGCCAAGGCCTTGGCCGCGGGCTGGCTGCGTGCCTAGGCCTTGGCCGCGGGCTGGCTGGGTGCCATGGCCTTGGCCGCGGGCTGGCTGGGTGCCATGGCCTTGGCCGCGGGCTGGCTGGGTGACATGGCCTTGGCCGCGGGGTGGACGCGTGCCTTGGCCTTGGCCACGGGGTGGCTGCGTGCCTCGGCCTTGGCCTTGGCCGCAGGCTGGCTCCGTGCCTTGCTCGAAATGCGGCACATTCTCGTGACCAAGGCAGGTCGCACACTCTCACGCACACACAACACACACTCGGGCCGCACTCCCGAGGCAAGGATAGGGCCCTGTGCCTTGGCGTTGGCCGCGGGGTGGCTGCGTGGCTTGGCTTTGTCCGCGGGCGAGCATTTGGCCAAAATGTGAGCACACGGTCCTCGCCGTTTCTTCGTATTCTTGGACCAAAAACTGAGATCCACACCTACCTTCCACTCTTTTCTCCGGTATTGCCTGAATCGGACGGGTTGGCCCACCCGTTTGGGCACCCATTCGCTGCCGGTAAGATGGCCGTAAAACGAGTTTCGGAGCTCGGAATTGGATTCGGTTTTCTCCCGCCACCGACTCCCACCAAGCGCAACGACGACAGGCCAAAATCCCCCGCCGTCCCTGAAACGCGAATTTTGGCCACAATCCGTGTGCTATAGCTCACGGATTTTGGCCTTTTCTGGCGGAAAAATGGGCGCAGGGCCTCCCGCATTATTTTTTCCATTTCTTTGAGCGGAAAGCAGTACTTGCGCCGTGAGGAGGACCCCGGCCCAGTTCTAAAACAATCGGACCAATTCGAGGCCACGTTTCGTCCCCTTTTCGCACCCCCGCACCCTCGGTAAATCGGCCGTGAAATGAGGTTTGGACCTCGAAATCGACTCCCCTCTTTTCCAACGCTCGACTGTCGAACGTATCTAATGCATCACCCCAAAATCTCGCACCGCCCCAAAATCGCGAAAGTTGGCCAAGATCCGTGAGCTACAGCACACGGCCTTGGCCTTGGCCGCGGGGTGGCTGCGTTCCATGGCCTTGGCCTTGGCCGCGGGGTGCCTGCGTGCCTCTTCCTTGGCCTTGGCCGCGGGCTGGCTCCGTGCCTTGCTCGAAATGCAGCACGTGCTCGTGACCCAGGCAGGTCGCACACTCTCACGCACACACAATACACACTCCGGCCGCGCTCCCGAGGCAAGGATAGGGAGCTCGAGCGTGGCCCTGTGCCTTGGCGTTGGCCGCGAGTGGCTGCATGTCCCCTTTTCGCACCCCCGCACGTTCGCTAAATCAGACGTAAAACGACGTTCGGACCTCGGAATCGACTCCCGTCTTCTCCGACGTTCGACTGTCGCACGTATCTAATGCATCACCCCAAAATCCCGCCCCGCACCGGAAACGCGAAAGTTGGCCAAGATCTGTGAGCTACAGCACACGGCCTTGGCTGCGGGGTGGCTGCGTGCCTAGGCCTTGGCAGCGGCGTGGCTGGGTGCCATGGCCTTGGCCTTGGCCACGGGGTGGCTGCGTGCCTTGGCCTTGGCCTTGGCCGCGAGGTGGCTGCGTGCCTTGGCCTTGGCCTTGGCCGCGGGGTGGCTGGGTGCCATGGCCTTGGCCTTGGCCGCGGGCTGGCTGCGTGCCTTGCTCGAAATGCAGCACATGCTTGCGACCAAGGCACGTCGCACACTCTCGCGCACACACAACACACACTTGGGCCGCGCTCCCGGGGCAAGGATAGGAAGCTCGAGCATGGCCCTGTGCCTTGGCCTTGGCCGCGGGCGAGCATTTGGCGAAAATGTGAGCACACGGTCCTCGCCGTTGCTTCGTATTCTTGGACCAAAAACTGAGATCCACACCTACCTTCCACTTCTTTCTCTGGTTTTGCCTGAATCCGACGAGTTGGCCCACCCGTTTGGGCACCCGTTCTGTGGCGGTAAAATGGCCGTAAAACGAGTTTGGGAGCTCGGAATTGGATTCCGTTTTCTCCCGCCACTGACTCCCACCAAACCCAATCACGCCCGCCAAAAATCCCACGCTGCCCTTGAAACGCGAAATTTGGCCGCAATCCGTGTGCTATAGCTCACGGATTTTGGCCTTTTCGGGCGGAAAAATCCGAAAGTTGGCCAAGATCCGTGAGCTAAAGCACACGGCATAGGCCGTGGGGTGGCTGCGTGCCTAGGCCATGGCCGCGGGGTGGCTGCGTGCCTAGGCCATGGCCGCGGGGTGGATGCGTGCCTAGGCCTTGGCCGCGGGGTGGCTGCGTGCCTAGGCCTTCGCCGCGGGGTGGCTGGGTGCCATGACCTTGGCTTTGGCCGCGGGGTGGCTGCGTGCCTAGGCCATGGCCGCGGGGTGGCTGCGTGCCTAGGCCATGGCCGCGGGGTGGATGCGTGCCTTGGCCTTGGCCGCGGGGTGGCTGCGTGCCTAGGCCTTTGCCGCGGGGTGGCTGGGTGCCATGGCCTTCGCTTTGGCCGCGGGGTGGCTGCGTGCCTTGGCTTTGGCTGCGGGCTGGCTGCGAGCCTTGCTCGAAATGCAGCACCTGCACGCGACCAAGGCACGTCGCACACTCTCACACACACACAACACACACTTGGACCGCGCTCACGGATTTTGGCCTTTTCGGGCGGAAAAATGGGCGCAGGGCCTCCCGCATTATTTTCGCCATTTCTTCGAGAGGAAAACAGTACTAGCACCGTGAGGAGACCCCCGGTTCAGTTCTACTACAACCGGACCAATTCGCGGGCACGTTTCGTTCCCTTTTCGCAACTCCGCACGTTCGTTAAATTAGACGTAAAACGAGGTTTGGAACTCGGAATCGACTCCCGTCTTCTCCGACGTTCGACTGTCGCACATATCTAATGCATCACCCCAAAATCCTGCCCCGCCCCGGAAACGCGAAAGTTGGCCAAGATCCGTGAGCTACAGCACACGGCCTTGGCCTAGGGGTGGCTGGGTGCCATGGCCTTGGCCTTGGCCGTGGGGTGGCTGCGTGCCTTGGCCTTGGCCTCGGGCTGGCTGCGTGCCATGCTCGAAATGCAGCACATTCTCGGGACCAAGGCACGTCGCACACTCTCGCGCACACACAATACACACTTCGGCCGCGCTCCCGGGGCAAGGATAGGGAGCTCGAGCGTGGCCCTGTGCATTGGCCTTGGCCGCGGGGTGGCCGCGTGCCTTGGCCGCGGGCGAGCATTTGGCCAAAATGTGAGCACACGGTCCTCGCCGTTGCTTCGTATTCTTGGACCAAAAACTGAGATCCACACCTACCTTCCACTTCTTTCTCCGGTTTTGCCTGAATCGGATGAGTTGGCCCACCCGTTTGGGCACCTGTTCTCTGGCGGTAAAATGGCCGTAAAACGAGTTTCGGAGCTCGGAATTGGATTCCGTTTTCTCCCACCACCGACTCCCACCAAACCCGACCACGCCGGCCAAAAATCCCACGCCGCCCCCGAAACGCGAAATTTGGCCGCAATCCGTGTGCTATAGCTCACGGATTTTGGCCTTTTCGGGCGGAGAAATGGGCGCAGGACCTCCCGCATTATTTTCGCCATTTCTTCGAGAGGAAAAGAGTACTAGCACCGTGTGGAGGCCCCCGGCCCAGTTCTACCACATCCGGACCAATTCGCGGGAACGTTTCGTCCCCTTGTCGCACCCCCGCACGTTCTGTAAATCAGACGTAAAACGAGGTTCGGACCTCGGAATCGACTCCCGTCTTCTCCGACGTTTGACTGTCGCACGTATCTAATGCATCACCCCAAAATCCCGCCACGCCCCGGAAACGCGAAAGTTGGCCAAGATCCGTGAGCTACAGCACACGGCCTTGGCCGCGGAGTGGCTGCGTGCCTAGGCCTTGGCCGCGGGGTGGCTGGGTGCCATGGCCTTGGACTTGGCCGCGGGCTGGCTGCGTGCCATGCTCGAAATGCAGCACATGCTCGCGACCAAGGCACGTCGCACACTCTCGCGCACACACAATACACACTTGGGCCGCGCTCCCAGGGCAAGGATAGGGAACTCGAGCGTGGCCCTGTGCCTTGGCCTTGGCCGCGGGTGGGTGGCGTGCCTTGGCCTTGGCCGCTTGGCCTTGGCGGGCGAGCATTTGGCCAAAATGTGAGCACACGGTCCTCGCCGTTGCTTCGTATTTTGACCAAAAACTGAGATCCACACCTACCTTCCACTTCTTTCTCCGGTTTTGCCTGAATCCGACGAGTTGGCCCACCCGCTTGGGCACCCGTTCTCTGCCGGTAAAATGGCCGAAAAACGAGTTTCGAGCTCGGAATTGATTCCGTTTTCTCCCGCCACCGACTCCCACCAAACCCGACCACGCCAGCCAAAAATTCCACGCCGCCCTGAAACACGAAATTTGGCCGCAACCGTGTGCTATAGCTCACGGATTTTGGACTTTTCGGCGGAAAATGGGTGCAGGGCCTGCCGCATTATTTTCGCCATTTCTTCGAGCGGAAAACAGTACTAGCACCGTGAGGAGGCCCCCGCCCAGTTCTACCACAACCGACCAATTTGCGGGCACGCTTTGTCCCCTTTTCGCACCCCGCACGCTCGTAAATCGGCCACGAAACGATGTTCGACCTGGGAATCGACTACCGTCTTCTCCGACATTCGACTGTCGCACGTATCTAATGCATATCCCCAAAATCCCGCACCGCCCCAGAAACGCGAAAGTTGGCCAAGATCCCTCAGCTACAGCACACGGCCTTGGCCGCGGGATGGCGGCGTGCCTAGGCCTTGGCCGAGGCGTGGCTGGGTGCCTTGGCCTTGGCCACGGGGTGGCTGCGTGCCTAGGCCTTGGCCGCTAGGCCTTGGCCGGGTGGCTGGGTGCCATGGCCTTGGCCTTGGCCTCGGGGTGGCTGCGTGCCTAGGACTTGGCCACGGGGTCGCTGGGTGCCATGGCCTTGGCATTGGCCGCGGGGTGGCTGCATGCCTTGGCTTTGGCCGCGGGCTGGCTGCGTGCCATGCTCGAAATGCAGCACATGCTCGCGACCAAGGCACGTCGCACACTCTCGCGCACACACAATACACACTTGGGCCGCGCTCCGAGGGCAAGGATAGGGAACTCGAGCGTGGCCCTGTGCCTTGGCCTTGGCCGCGGGGTGGCTGCCTTGGCTTGGCCTTGGCCGCCTTGGCGAGCGAGCATTTGGCCAAAATGTGAGCACACGGTCCTCACCGTTTTTCGTATTCTTGACCAAAACTGAGATCCACACCTACCTTCCACTTCTTTCTCCGGTTTTGCCTGAATCCGGACGAGTTGGCCCACCCGCTTGGGCACCCGTTCTCTGCGGTAAAATGGCCAGAAACGAGTTTCGAGCTCGGAATTGATTCCGCTTTTCTCCCGCCACCGACTCCCACCAAACCCGACCACGCCAGCCAAAAATTCCACGCCGCCCTGAAACACGAATTTGGCCGCAACCGGTGCTATAGCTCACGGATTTTGGCCTTTTTGGCGGAAAATGGGCGCAGGGCCTCCCGCATTATTTTCGCCATTTCTTCGAGCGAGGAAAACAGTACTAGCACCGTGAGGAGGACCCCCGCCCAGTTCTACCACAACCGACCACTCGAGGGCACGTTTCGCCCCTTTTCGCACCCGCACGCTCGTAAATCGCCGAAACGAGGTTCGACTCGAATCGACTCCCGCCTTTCCGACATTCGACTGTCGTGACGACGATCTAATGCATCACCCCAAAATCCCGCACCGCCCGAAACGCCGAAAGTTGGCCAAGATCCGTGAGCTACAGCACACGGCCTTGGCCTTGGCGGCCGCCTGCCAGGCCTTGGCGGGTGGCTGGGTGCCTTGGCCTTGGCCTTGGCCGGGTGGGTGGCTGCGTGCCTTGGCCTTGGCCACGGGTGGCTGGGTGCCTTGGCCTTGGCCTTGGCCGCGGGTGGCTGCGGCTGGCCTTGGCCGTGGCACGGGTCGCTGCAGTGCCATGGCCTTGGCCTTGGCCACACGGGCGGGTGGGCATGCCTTGGCTTTGGCCTTCCAGGTGCCTTGCTCGAAATGCAGCACATGCTCACACCAAGGCAGGTCGCACACACTCGCACACACACACAACACACTTGGGCCGTGCTCCGAGGCAAGGATAGGGAGCTCGAGCGTGGCCCTGTGCCTTGGCCTTGGCCGCGGGTGGCCGCGTGCCTTGGGCCTTGGCCTTGGCTGCGGGCGAGCATTTGGCCAAAATGTGAGGACACGGTCCTCGCCGTTGATTTTCGTATTCTTGGACCAAAAACTGAGATCCACACCTACCTTCCACTTCTTTCTCCGGTTTTGCCTGAATCGGACGAGTTGGCCCACCCATTTGGGAACCCGTTCTCTGGTGGTAAAATGGCCGTGAAAACGAGTTTGGAGCTCGGAATTGATTCTGTTTTCTCCCGCCACCGACTCCCACCAAACCCGACCACGCCTGCCAAAAATCCCACGCCGCCCCGAAAGACGAAATTTGGCCGCAATCGGTGTGCTATAGCTCACGGATTTTGGCCTTTTTTCGGGCGGAAAAATGAGCGCAGGGCCTCCCGCATTATTTTCGCCATTTCTTTGAGCGTAAAACAGTACTAGCACCGTGAGGAGGCCCCCGGCCCAGTTCTACCACAACCGGACCAATTCGCGGGCACGTTTCGTCCCCTTTTCGCACCCCCGAACGTTCGGTAAATCGGCCGTAAAACGATGTTCGGAGCTCGGAATCGACTCCCGTCTTCTCCGACGTTCAACTGTCGCAAGTATCTAATGCATCATTCCAAAATCCCGCACCGCCCTGGAAATGCGAAAGTTGGCCAAGATCCGTGAGCCACAGCACACGGCCTTGGCCGCGGGGTGGCTGCGTGCCTAGGCCTTGGCAGCGGCGTGGCTGGGTGCCATGGCCTTGGCCTTGTCCACGGGGTGGCTGCGTGCCTTGGCCTTGGCCACGGGGTGGCTGCGTGCCTTGGCCTTGGCCGCCGGGTGGCTGCGTGCCTAGGCCTTGGCCGCGGGGTGGCTGGGTGCCATGGCCTTGGCCTTGGCCGCAGGCTGGCTGCGTGCCTTGCTCGAAATGGAGCACATGCTCACGACCAAGGCACGTCGCACAATCTCGCGCACACACAACACAAACTTGGGCCGCGCTCCCGAGGCAAGGATAGGGAGCTCGAGGCTTGCCCTGTGCCTTGGCCTTGGCCGCGGGCGAGCATTTGGCCAAAATGTGAGCACACGGTCCTTGCCGTTGCTTCGTATTCTTGGACCAAAAATTGAGATCCACACCTACCTTTCACCTCTTTCTCCGGTTTTGCCTGAATCGTACGAGTTGGCCCACCCGTTTGGGCACCCGCTCTCTGGCGGTGAAATGGCCGTAAAACGTGTTTCGGAGCTCGGAATTGGATTCTGTTTTCTCCCGCCACCGACTCCCACCAAACCTGACCACGCCAGCAAAAAATCCCACGCCGCCCCCGAAACGCGAAATTTGGCTGCAATCCGTGTGCTATAGCTCACGGATTTTGGCCTTTTGGGCGGAAAATGGGCGCACGGCCTCCCACATTATTTTCGCCATTTCTTCGAGAGGAAAACAGTACTAGCACCGTGAGGAGGCCCCGGACCAGTTCTACCACAACTGGACCACCAGGGCACGCACGTTTCGTCCCCTTTTCGCACCCCGCACGCGTTCGTTAAATCAGACGTAAAACGAGGTTCGAACTCGGAATTGACTCCGTCTTCTCCGACGTTCGACTGTCGACGTATCTAATGCATCACCCCAAAATCCCACCCCGCCCGGAAACGCGAAAGTAGGCCATGATCCGTGAGCTACAGCACACGGCCTTGACCGGGGTGGCTTCGTGCCTAGGCCTTGGCCGGGGTGGCTGGGTGCCATGGCCTTGGCCTTGGCCACGGGTGGCTGGTGCCTTGGCCTTCGCCACAGGGTGGCTGCGTGCCGAGGCCTTGGGCGGGGTGGCTGGGTTCCATGGCCTTGGCCTTGGCCGCGGGTGGCCGTGCCTAGGCCTTGTCCGCGGGGTGGCTGGGTGCCATGGCCTTGGCCTTGGCCGCGGGGTGGCTGCGTGCCTTGGCTTTGGCGGCGGGCTGGCTACGTGCCTTGCTCGAAATGCAGCACATGCTCGTGACCAAGGCACACCGCACACTCTCGCACACACACAACACAAACTTGGGACGCGCTCCCGGGCAAGGATAGGGAGCTCGAGCGTGGCCCTATGCCTTGGCCTTGGCAGCGGGGTGGCCGTGCGTGCCTTGGCCGCGGGTGGCCGAATGCCTTGGCCGGGCGAGCATTTGGCAAAAAAGTGAGCACTCGGTCCTCGCCGTTGCTTCGTATTCTTGGACCAAAAACTGAGATCCACACCTACCTTCCACTTCTTTCCCCGGTTTTCCCTGAATCGGACGAGTTGCCCCACCCATTCTCTGGCGGTAAAATGGCCGTTAAATGAGTTTAGGAGCCCGGAATTGGATTCCGTTTTCTCCCACGACCGACTCCCACCAAACCCGACCACGCCAGCCAAAAATCCGATGCCGCCCCCGAAACACGAAATTTGGCCGCAAATCGTGTGCTACAGCTCACGGATTTTGGCCTTGTCAAGCGGAAAAATGGGCGCAGGGCCTCCCGCATTATTTTCGCCATTTCTTCGAGCGTAAAACAGTACTAGCACCGTGAGGAGGCCCCGCCCAGTTCTACCACAACCAGACCTATTCGCAGGCACGTTCAGTCCCCTTTTCGCACCCCGCACGCTCGGTAAATCAGACGTAAAACGAGGTTCGACCTCGGAATCGACCCGTCTTCTCCGACGCTCGACTGCCGCGACGTATCTAATGCATTACCCCAAAATCCCACCCCGCCCCGGAAACGCGAAAGTTGGCCATGATCCGTGAGCTACAGCACACGGCCTTGACCGCGGGGTGGCTGCGTACCTAGGCCTTGGCCGCGGGGTGGCTGGGTGCCATGGCCTTCGCCTTGGCCACGGGGTGGCTGCGTGCCTTGGCCTTCGCCACGGGGTGGCTGCGTGCCAAGGCCTTGGCCGCGGGCTGGCTGGGTGCCATGGCCATGGCCTTGGCCAAGGGTGGCTTCGTGCCTAGGCCTTGTCCGGGGTGGCTGGGTGCCATGGCCTTGGCCTTGGCCGCGGGGGTGGCTGCGTGCCTTGGCTTTGGCGGCGGGCTGGCTACGTGCCTTGCTCAAAATGCAGCACATGCTCGTGACCAAGGCACGCCGCCCACTCTCGACGCACACACAACACAAACTTGGGACGCGCCCGGGCAAGGATAGGGAGCTCGAGCGTGGCCCTATGCCTTGGCCTTGGCAGCGGGGTGGCACGCGTGCCTTGGCGCGCGGGTGGCCGAATGCCTTGGCGCTGGGCGAGCATTTTGGCAAAAAGTGAGCACTCGGTCCTCGCCGTTGCTTCGTATTCTTGGACCAAAAACTGAGATCCACACCTACCTTCCACTTCTTTCCCGGTTTTCCCTGAATCGGACGAGTTTAGCCCACCCGGATTTTTCTCTGGCGGTAAAATGCCGTTAAATGAGTTTGAGCCCGGAATTGATTCCGTTTTCCCACGACCGACTCCCACCAAACCCGACCACGCCAGCCAAAAATCCGCCTTGCCCGAAACACGAAATTTGGCCCGCAAATCGTGTGCTACAGCTCACGGATTTTGGCCTTTTTGCCGGAAAATGGGCGCAGGGGGCCTCCCGCATTATTTTCGCCATTTCTTCGAGCGTAAAACAGTACTAGCACCGTGAGGAGGCCCCGGCCCAGTTCTACCACAACCAGACCTATTCGCAGGCACGTTCAGTCCCCTTTTCGCACCCCCGCACGTTCGGTAAATCAGACGTAAAACGAGGTTCGGACCTCGGAATCGACTCCCGTCTTCTCCGACGTTCGACTGCCGCACGTATCTAATGCATTACCCCAAAATCCCACCCCGCCCCGGAAACGCGAAAGTTGGCCATGATCGTGAGCTACAGCTACAGCACACGGCCTTGACCGCGGGGTGGCTGCGTACCTAGGCCTTGGCCGCGGGGTGGCTGGGTGCCATGGCCTTCGCCTTGGCCACGGGGTGGCTGCGTGCCTTGGCCTTCGCCACGGGGTGGCTGCGTGCCAAGGCCTTGGCCGCGGGGTGGCTGGGTTCCATGGCCTTGGCCTTGGCCGCGGGGTGGCTTCGTGCCTAGGCCTTGTCCGCGGGGTGGCTGGGTGCCATGGCCTTGGCCTTGGCCGCGGGGTGGCTGCGTGCCTTGGCTTTGGCGGCGGGCTGGCTACGTGCCTTGCTCGAAATGCAGCACATGCTCGTGACCAAGGCACGTCGCCCACTCTCGCGCACACACAACACAAACTTGGGACGCGCTCCCGGGGCAAGGATAGGGAGCTCGAGCGTGGCCCTATGCCTTGGCCTTGGCAGCGGGGTGGGTGGCGTGCCTTGCCTTGGCGGGGTGGCCGAATGCCTTGGCCGCGGGCGAGCATTTGGCAAAAAAGTGAGCACTCGGTCCTCGCCGTTGCTTCGTATTCTTGGACCAAAAACTGAGATCCACACCTACCTTCCACTTCTTTCCCCGGTTTTCCCTGAATCGGACGAGTTGCCCCACCCATTCTCTGGCGGTAAAATGGCCGTTAAATGAGTTTAGGAGCCCGGAATTGGATTCCGTTTTCTCCCACGACCGACTCCCACCAAACCCGACCACGCCAGCCAAAAATCCCACGCCGCCCCCGAAACACGAAATTTGGCCGCAAATCGTGTGCTACAGCTCACGGATTTTGGCCTTGTCGAGCGGAAAAATGGGTGCAGGGCCTCCCGCATTATTTTCGCCATTTCTTCGAGCGTAAAACATTACTAGCACCGTGAGGAGGCCCTCGGCCCAGTTCTACCACAACCAGACCTATTCGCAGGCACGTTCAGTCCCCTTTTCGCACCCCCGCACGTTCGGTAAATCAGACGTAAAACGAGGTTCGGACCTCGGAATCGACTCCCGTCTTCTCCGACGTTCGACTGCCGCACGTATCTAATGCATTACCCCAAAATCCCGCCCTGCCCGGAAACGCGAAAGTTGGCCATGATCCGTGTGCTACAGCACACGGCCTTGGCCGCGGGGTGGCTGCGTGCCTAGGCCTTGGCCGCGGGGTGGCTGGGTGCCATGGCCTTGGCCTTGGCCGTGGGGGCTGCGTGGCTAGGCCTTGGCCGTGGGGTGGCTGGGTGCCTTGCTCGAAATGCAGCACATGCTCGCGACCAAGGCACGTCGCGCACACACAACACACACTTGGGCCGCACTCCCGGGGCAAGGATAGGGAGCTCGAGCGTGGCCCTGTGCCTTGGCCTTGGCCTTGGCCGCGGGCGAGCATTTTGCCAAAATGTGAGCACACGGTCCACGCCGTTGCTTCGAATTCTTGGACCAAAAACTGAGATCCACACCTACCTTCCACTTCTTTCTCCGGTTTTGCCTGAATCGGACGAGTTGACCCACCCGTTTGGGCACCCGTTCTCTGGCAGTAAAATGGCCGTTAAACGAGTTTCGGAGCTCGGAATTGGATTCCGTTTTCTCCCGCCACCGACTCCCAGCAAACCCGACCACGCCAGCCAAAATCCCACGCCGCCCCGAACGTGAAATTTGGCCGCAATCCGTGTGCTATAGCTCATGGATTTTGGCCTTTTCGGCGGAAAAATGTGAAAGTTGGCCAACTAGCTCATTGCCTAGGCCGCGTGGTGGCAGCGTTCCTAGCCCATGGCCGCGGGATGGCTGCGTGCCCAGGCCATGGCCGCGGGGTGGCTGCGTGCCTAGGCCTTGGCCTTGGCCGCGGGTGGCTGCCTGCCAAAGGCCTTGGCCGCGGGTGGCTGGGTGCCATGCCATGGCCTTGGCTTGGCCGCGGGGTGGCTGCGTGTCTTGCTCGAAATGCAGCACATGGTCGCGACCAAGGCACGTCGCACACTCTCGCACACACACAACACAAACTTGGACCGCGCTCCTGGGGCAAGGGTAGGGAGCTCGAGCGTGGCCCTGTGCCTTGGCCTTAGCCGCGGGGTGGCGGCGTGCCATGGCCTTGGCCGAAGGGTTGACTGGGTGCCATGGCCTTGGCCTTGGCCACGGGTGGCTGCGTGCCTACGCCCTTGGCCTGGGGTGGCTGGGTGCCATGGCCTTGGCCTTGGCCGCGGGGTGGCTGCGTGCCTCGGCCTTGGCCGCGGGGTGGCTGGGTGCCATCGCCTTGGCCTTGGCCACGGGTGGCTGCGTGTGCCTTGGCCTTGGCCGCGGGGTGGCTGGGTGCCATGGCCTTGGCCTTGGCCGCGGGTGGCTGCATACCTAAGCCTTGTCCGGGGTGGCTGGGTGCGTTGGCCTTGGCCTTGGCCAGGGGGTGGCTGCGTGCCTTGGCCTTGGCCGCGGGCTGGCTGCGTGCCTTGCTCGAAATGCAGCACATGCTGGGGACCAAGGCACGTCACACACTCTCGCGCACACACAACACACACTTGGGCCGTGCTCCCGGGCAAGGATAGGGAGCTCGAGCGTGGCCCTGAGCCTTGACCTTGGCCGCGGGGCGGCCGCGTGCCTTGGCGTTGGCCTTGGCCGCGGGCGAGCATTTGGCCAAAATGTGAGCACACGGTCCTCACCGTTGCTTCGTATTCTTGGACCAAAAACTGAGATCCACACCTACCTTCCACTTCTTTCTCCGGTTTTACCTGAATCCGACGAGTTGGCCCACCCATTTGGGCACCCGTTCTCTCGCGGTAAAATGGCTGTAAAACGATTTTCGGACCTTGGAATTGGATTCCGTTTTTTCCCGCCACCGACTCCCACCAAACCTGACCACGCCCGCCAAAAATCACACGCCGCCCCCGAAACGTGGAATTTGGCCGCAATCCGTGTGCTGTAGCTCACGGATTTTGGCCTTTTCGGGCGGAAAAATGGGCGCAGGGCCTCCCGCATTATTTTCGCCATTTCTTCGTCAGGAAAACAGTACTAGCACCATGAGCAGGCCCCCGGCCCAGTTCTACCACAACCGGACCAATTCGCGGGCACGTTTCGTTCCCTTTTCGCACCCCCGCACGTTCGGTAAATCAGACGTAAAACGAGGTTCGGACCTCTGAATCCACTCCTGTCTTCTCCGAAGTTCGACTGTCGCACGTATCTAATGCATCACCCCAAAATCCCGCCCCGCCCAGGAAACACGAAAGTTGGCCAAGGTCCGTGAGCTACAGCACAAGGCCTTGGCCGCGGGGTGGCTGCGTGCCTAGGCCTTGGCCGCGGGGTGGCTGGGTGCCATGGCCTCGGGGTGGCTGCGTGCCTAGACTTTGGCCTCGGGGTGGCTGGGTGCCATGGCCTTGGCCGTGGCCGCGGGGTGGCTGCGTGCCTTGCTCGAAATGCAGCACATGCTCGCGACCAAGGCACGTCGCACGCTATCACGTACACACAACACAAACTTGGGCCGCGCTCCCGGGGCAAGGATACGGAGCTCGAGCGTGGCCCTGTGCCTTGGCCTTGGCCGCAGGGTGGCCGCGTACCTTGGCCGCGGACGGGCATTTGGCCAAAATGTGAGCACACGTTCCTCACCGTTGCTTCGTATTCTTGGACCAAAAACTGAGATCCGCACCTACCTTCCACTTCTTTCTCCGGTTTTGCCTGAATCCGACGAGTTGGCCCACCCGTTTGGGAACCCGTTCTCTGGCGGTGAAATGGCTGTTAAACGAGTTTCGGAGCCCGGAATTGGATAACGGTTTTCTCCCGCCACCGACTCCCACCAAACCCGACCACGCCAGCCAAAAATCCCACGCTGCCCTCGAAACACGAAATTTGGCGGCAATCCGTGTGCTATAGGTCACGGATTTTGGCCTTTTCGGGCTGAAAAATGGGCGCAGGGCCTCCCACATTATTTTAGCCATTTCTTCGAGCGTAAAACAGTACTAGCACCGTAAGGAGGCCCCCGGCCCAGTTCTACCACAACCGGACCAATTCGCGGGCACGTATCGTTCCCATTTTTCACCCCCGCACGTTCGGTAAATCGGCCGTAAAACGAGGGTCGGACCTCGGAATCGACTCCCGTCTTCTCCGACGTTCGACTGTCGCACGTATCTAATGCATCACCTCAAAATCCCGCACCGCCCCGGAAACGCTAAAGTTTGCCAAGATCCGTGAGGTACAGCACACTGCCTTGGACGCGGAGTGGCCGCGTGCCTAGGCCTTGGCAGCGGCGTCGCTGGGTGCCATGCCCTTGGCCTTGGCCACGGGGTGGCTGCGTGCCTTGGCCTTGGCCGTGGGGTGGCTGCGTGCCTTGGCCTTGGCCGCGGGCTGGCTGCGTGCCTTGGTCGAAATGCAGCACATGCTCGCGACCAAGCCATGTCGTACACTCTCGCGCACACACAACACACACTTGGGCCGCGCTCCCGGGGCAAGGATAGGGAGCTCGAGCGTTGCCCTATGCCTTGGCCTTGGCCGCGGGGTGGCCGTGTGCCTTGGCCGCGGGCGAGCATTTGGGCAAAATGTGAGCACACGGTCCTCGCCGTTGCTTCGTATTCTTGGACCAAAAACTGAGATCCACACCTACCTTCCACTTCTTTCTCCGGTTTTGCCTGAATCGGACGAGTTGGCCAACCCGTTTGGGCACCCGTTCTCTGGCGGTAAAATGGCCGTAAAACGAGTTTCGGAACTCAGAATTGGATTCCGTTTTCTACCGCCACCGACTCCCACCAAACCCGACCACGCCAGCCAAAAATCCCACGCCGCCCCCAAAACGCGAAACTTGGCCACAATCCGTGTGCTATAGCTCACGGATTTTGGCCTTTTCCGGCGGAAAAATGGGCGTAGGGCCTCCCGCATTATTTTCGCCATTTCTTTGAGCGCACAACAGTACTAGCACCGTGAGGAGGCCCCCGCCCCAGTTGTACCACAACCGGACCAATTCACGGGCACTTTTCGTTCCCTTTTCGCAGCCCCGCACGTTCGGTAAATCAGACGTAAAATGAGGTTCAGACTTCGGAATCGACTCCCGTCTTCTCCGACGTTCGATTGTCGCACGTATCTAATGCGTCACCCCAAAATCCCGCCCCGACCCGGAAACACGAAAGTTGGCCAGGATCCGTGAGCTACAGCACACGGCCTTGTCCGCGGGGTGGCTGCGTGCCTAAGCCTTGGCCGCGGGGTGGCTGGGTGCCATGGCCTTGGCCTTGGCCGCGGGGTGGCTGCGTGCCTTGGCCTTGGCCGCGGGCTGGCTGCGTGCCATGCTCGAAATGCAGCACATGCTCGCGACCAAGGCACGTCAAACACTCTCGCGCACACACAATACACACTTGGGCCGCGCTCCCGGGGCAAAGATAGGGAGCTCGAGCGTTGCCCTGTGCCTTTGACTTGGCCGCGTGGTGGCCGCGTGCGTTGGCCTTGTTCTTGGCCGTGGGCGAGCAATTTGCCAAAATGTGAGCACACGGTCCTCGCCGTTGCTTCGCATTCTTGGACCAAAAACTGAGATCCACACCTACCTTCCACTTCTTTCTCCGGTTTTGCCTGAATCGGACGAGTTGGCCCCCCCGTTTGGGCACCCGTTCTCTGGCGGTAAAATGGCCGTAAAACGAGTTTCGGAACTCGGAATTGGATTCCATTTTCTACCGCCACCGACTCCCACAAAACCAGATCACGCCAGCCAAAAATCCCACGCCGGCCCCAAAACGCGAAATTTGGCCGCAATCCGTGGGCTATAGCTCACGGATTTTGGCCTTTTCGGGCGGAAAAATTGGCGCAGGGCCTCCCGCATTATTTTCGCCATTTCTTCGAGCGCAAAGCAGTACTAGCACCGTGAGGAGGCCTCCAGCCCAGTTCTACCACAACCGGACCAATTCGCGGGCACGTTTCGTCCCCTTTTCGCACCACCGCACGTTCGGTAAATCGGCCGTAAAACGAGGTTCGGACCTCGGAATCGACTCCCGTCTTCTCCGACGTTCGACTGTCGCACTTATCTAACGCATCACCCCAAAATCCCGCACAGCCCTGGAAACGCAAAAGTTGGCTAAGGTCCGTGAGCGACAGCACACGGCCTTGGCCGCGGGGTGGCGGCGTGCCTAGGCCTTGGCCGCGGGGTGGCCACGTCCCTTGGCCTTGGCCTTGGCCTTGGCCGTGGGCGAGCATTTTTCCAAAATGTGAGCACACGGTCCTCGCCGTTGCTTCGTATTTTTGGACCAAAAACTGAGATCCACACCTACCTTCCACTTCTTTCTCCGGTTTTGCCTGAATCCGACGAGTTGGCCCACCCGTTTGGGCACCAGTTCTCTGGCGGTAAAATGGCCGTAAAACGAGTTTCGGAACTCCGAATTGGATTCCGTTTTCTACCGCCACCGACTCCCACCAAACCCGACCACGCCTGCCAAAAATCCCACGCCGCCCCCGAAACGCGAAATTTGGCCGCAATCCGTGTGCTATAGCTCACGGATTTTGGACTTTTCGGGCGGAAAAATGGGCGCAGGGCCTCCCGCATTATATTCGCCATTTCTTCGAGCGCAAAACAGTACTAGCACCGTGAGGAGCCCCCGGCCCAGTTGTACCACAACCGGACCAATTCGCGGGCACGTCTCGTCCCCTTTTCGCACCACCGCACGTTCGGTAAATCGGCCGTAAAACGAGGTTCGGACCTCGGAATCGACTCCCGTCTTCTCCGACGTTCGACTGTCGCACGTATCTAATGCATCACCCCAAAATCCCGCACCACCCCGGAAACGCGAAAGTTGGCCAAGATCCGTGAGCTACAGCACACGGACTTGGCCGCGGGGTGGCTACGTTCCAAGGCCTTGACAGCGGCGTGGCTGGGTGCCATTACGTTGGCCTTGGCCGCGGGGTGGCTGCGTGCCTAGGCCTTGGCCGCGGGGTGGCTGGGTGCCATGGCCTTGGCCTTGGCTACGGGGTGGCTGCGTGCCTTGGCCGCGGGCTGGCTGTGTGCCTTGATCGAAATGCAGCACATGCTCACGACCAAGGCACGTCGCACACTCTCGCGCTGACACAACACAAACTTGGACCGCGCTCCCGGGGCAAGGATAGGGAGCTCGAGCGTGGCCCTGTGCCTTGGCCTTGGCCGCGGGGTGGCCGCGTGCCTTGGCCGCGGGCGAGCATTCGGGCAAAATGTGAGCACTCGGTCCTCGCCGTTGCTTCGTATTCTTCGACCAAAAACTGAGATCCACACCTACCTTCCACTTCTTTCCCAAGTTTTGCCTGAATCTGACGAGTTGGCCCACCCGTTTGGGCACCCGTGCTCTGGTGGTAAAATGGCCGTAAAACGAGTTTCGCAAACTTGGAATTGGATTCCGTTTTCTCCCACCACCGACTCCCACCAAACCCGACCACGCCAGCCAAATATCCCACGCCGGCCCCAAAACGCGAAATTTGGCCGCAATCCGTGTGCTATAGCTCACGGATTTTGGCCTTTTCGGCGAAAAATGGGCGCAAGGCCTCCCGCATTATTTTCGCCATTTCTTCGAGCGCAAAACAGTACTAGCACCGTGAGGAGGCCCCCGGCCCAGTTCTACCACAACCGCACAAATTCGCGGGCACGTTTCGTCCCCTTTTCGCACCCCCACCCGTTCGGTAAATCGGCCGTAAAACGAGGTTCGGACCTCGGAATCGACTCCCGTCTTCTCCGACGTTCGACTGTCGCACTTATCTAATGCGTCACCCCAAAATCCCGCACAGCCCTGGAAACGCAAAAGTTGGCTAAGATCCGTGAGCTACAGCACACGGCCTTGGCCGCGGGGTGGCGGCGTGCCTAGGCCTTGGCCGCGGGGTGGCCGCGTCCCTTGGCCTTGGCCGTGGGCGAGCATTTTTCCAAAATGTGAGCACACGGTCCTCGCCGTTGCTTCGTATTTTTGGACCAAAAACTGAGATCCACACCTACCTTCCACTTCTTTCTCCGATTTTGCCTGAATCCGACGAGTTGGCCCACCCGTTTGGGCACCAGTTCTCTGGCGGTAAAATGGCCGTAAAACGAGTTTCGGAACTATGAATTGGATTCCGTTTTCTACCGCCACCGACTCCCACCAAACCCGACCACGCCAGCCAAAAATCCCACGCCGCCCCCGAAACGCGAAATTTGGCCGCAATCCGTGTGCTATAGCTCACGGATTTTGGCCTTTTTGGGCGGAAAAATGGGCGCAGGGCCTCCCGCATTATATTCGCCATTTCTTCGAGCGCAAAACAGTACTAGCACCGTGAGGAGGCCCCCGGCCCAGTTGTACCACAACCGGACCAATTCGCGGGCACGTCTCGTCCCCTTTTCGCACCACCGCACGTTCGGTAAACCGGCCGTAAAACGAGGTTCGGACCTCGGAATCGACTCCCGCCTTCTCCGACGTTCGACTGTCGCACTTATCTAACGCATCACCCCAAAATCCCGCACAGCCCTGGAAACGTAAAAGTTGGCTAAGGTCCGTGAGCTACAGCACACGGCCTTTGCCGCGGGGTGGCGGCGTGCCTAGGCCTTGGCCGCGGGGTGGCCACGTCCCTTGGCCTTGGCCTTGGCCTTGGCCGTGGGCGAGCATTTTTCCAAAATGTGAGCACACGGTCCTCGCCGTTGCTTCGTATTTTTGGACCAAAAACTGAGATCCACACCTACCTTCCACTTCTTTCTCCGGTTTTGCCTGAATCCGACGAGTTGGCCCACCCGTTTGGGCACCAGTTCTCTGGCGGTAAAATGGCCGTAAAACGAGTTTCGGAACTCTGAATTGGATTCCGTTTTCTACCGCCACCGACTCCCACCAAACCCGACCACGCCAGCCAAAAATCCCACGCCGCCCCCGAAACGCGAAATTTGGCCACAATCCGTGTGCTATAGCTCACGGATTTTGGCCTTTTCCGGGGGAAAAATGGGCGCAGGGCCTCTCGCATTATTTTTGCCATTTCTTCGAGCGGAAAACAGTACTTGCGCCGTGAGGAGGCCCCCGGCCCAGTTCTACCACAATCGGACCAATTCGCGGGCACGTTTCGTCCCCTTTTCGCACCCCCGCACCCTCGGTAAATCGGCCGTAAAACGAGGTTCGGACCTCGAAATCGAATCCCCTCTTTTCCAACGCTCGACTGTCGAACGTATCTAATGCATCACCCCAAAATCCCGCACCGCCCCTGTAACGCGAAAGTTGGCCAAGATCCGTGAGCGACAGCACACGGCCTTGGCCTTCACTGCGGGGTGGCTGCGTGCCTAGGCCTTGGCCGTGGGGTGGCTGCGTGCCTAGGCCTTGGCCGCGGGCTGGCTGGGTGCCATGGCCTTGGCCGCGGGGTGGTCGCGTGCCTAGGCCTTGGCCACGGGGTGGCTGCGTGCCTCGGCCTTGGCCTTTGCCGCGGGCTGGCTACGTGCCTTTCTTGAAATGCAGCATATGCTCGCGACCAAGGAAGGTCGAACACTCTCAGGCACACACAACACACACTCCGGCCGCGCTCCCGAGGCAAGGATAGGGAGCCCGAGCGTGGCCCTGTGCCTTGGCGTTGGCCGCGGGGTGACTGAATGGCTTGGCCTTGGCCGCGGGCGAGCATTTGGCCAAAATGTGAGCACACGGTCCTCGCCGTTTCTTCGTATTCTTGGACCAAAAACTGAGATCCACACCTACCTTCCACTTCATTCTCCGGTTTTGCCTGAATCGGATGAGTGGGGCCACCAACTACGACCAAACCCTACGACGCCAGCCCAAAACGGGAGAAAACGGAATACAATTCCGAGCTCCGAAACTCGTTTTACGGCCATCTTACCGGCAGCGAACGGGTGCCCAAACGGGTGGGCCAACTTGTCCGATTCAGGCAAAACCGGAGAAAGAAGTGGAAGGTAGGTGTGGATCTCAGTTTTTGGTCCAAGAATACGAAGAAACGGCGAGGACCCTGTGCTCACATTTTGGCCAAATGCTCGCCCGCGGCCAAGGCCAAGCCACGCAGCCACCCCGCGGCCAACGCCAAGGCACAGGGCCACGCTCAAGCTCCCTATCCTTGCCTCGGGAGCGCGGCCGGAGTGTGTGTTGTGTGTGCGCGAGAGTGTGCGACCTGCCTTGGTCGAGAGCATGTGCTGCATTTCGAGCAAGGCACGGAGCCAGCCCGCGGCCAAGGCCATGGCACCCAGCCAGCCCGCGGCCAAGGCCTTGGCACACAGCCACCCGGTGGCCAAGGCCAAGGCCATGGCACGCAGCCACCCCGAGGCCAAGGCCAAGGCCATGCCCCGCAGCCACCGCGCGGCCAAGGCCAAGGCCGTGTGCTGTCGCTCACGGATCTTGGCCAACTTTCGCGTTTCCGGGGCGGTGCGGGATTTGGTGGTGATGCATTTGATACGTCTGACAGTCGAACGTCGGAAAAGAGGGGAGTCCATTTCGAGGTCCGAACCTCATTTTACGGCCGATTTACAGAGGGTGCGGGGGTGCGAAAAGGGGACGAAACGTGCCCTCGAATTGGTACGGTTGTGGTAGAACTGGGCCGGGGTCCTCCTCACGGCGCAAGTACTGCTTTCCGCTTGAAGAAATGGCAAAAATAATGCGGGAGGCCCTGCGCCCATTTTTCCGCCACAAAAGGCCAAAATCTGTCAGCTATATAGCACACGGATTGTGGCCGAATTTCGCGTTTTGGGGCGGCGTGGGATTTTGGGCTGGCGTCGTCGGGTTTGGTGGGAGTCGGTGGCGGGAGAAAACGGAATCCAATTCCGAGCTCCGAAACTCGTTTTACGGCCATCTTACCGGCAGCGAACGGGTGCCCAAACGGGTGGGCCAACTCGTCCGATTCAGGCAAAACCAAAGAAAGAAGTGGAAGGTAGGTGTGGATCTCAGTTTTTGGTCCAAGAATACGAAGAAACGGAGAGGACAGTGTGCTCACATTTTGGCCAAATGCGTGCCCGCGGCCAAGGCCGAGCCATGCAGCCACCCTGCGGCCAACGCCAAGGCACAGGGCCACGCTCGAGCTCCCTATCCTTTCCTCGGAAGTGCGGCCTGAGTGTGTGTTGTGTGTGCGTGAGAGTGTGCGACAGTCGAGCGTTGGAGAAGAGGGGAGTCGATTTTGAGGTCCGAACCTCGTTTTACGTCCGATTTACCGAGGGTGTGGGGGTGCGAAAAGGGGACGAAACGTGCCCGCGAATTGGTCCGATTGTGGTAGAACTGGGCCGGGGGCCTCCTCACGGCGCAAGTACTGCTTTCCGCTCGAAGAAATGGCAAAAATAATGCGGGAGGCCCTGCACCCATTTTTCCACCAGAAAAGGCCAAAATCCGTGAGCTATAGCACACGGATTGTGGCCAAATTTCGCGTTTCGGGGGCGGCGTGGGATTTTGGGCTGGCGTCGTCGGGTTTGGTGGGAGTCGGTGCCGGGAGAAAACGGAATCCAATTCCGAGCTCCGAAACTCGTTTTACGGCCATCTTACCGGCAGCGAACGGGTGCCCAAACGGGTGGGCTACTCGTCCAATTCAGGCAAAACCGGAGAAAGAAGTGGAAGGTAGGTGTGGATCTCAGTTTTTGGTCCAAGAATATGAAGAAACGGCGAGGACCATGTGCTCACATTTTGGCCAAATGCTCGCCCGCGGCCAAGGCCAAGCCACGCAGCCACGCCGCGGCCAAGGCCTTGGCACACAGCCACCCGGTGGCCAAGGCCAAGGCCAAGGCCATGGCACGCAGCCACCCCGAGGCCAAGGCCATGGCCCGCAGCCACCCCGCGGCCAAGGCCAAGGCCGTGTGCGGTCGCTCACGGATCTTGGCGAACTTTCGCGTTTCCGGGGCGGTGCGGGATTTTGGGGTGATGTATTAGATACGTGCGACAGTCGAACGTCGGAAAAGAGGGGAGTCGATTTCGAGGTCTGAACCTCGTTTTGCGGCCGATTTACCGAGGGTGCGGGGGTGCGAAAAGGGGACAAAACGTGCCTTCAAATTGGTCCGATTGTGGTAGAAATGGGCCGGGGGCCTCCTCACGGCGCAAGTACGGCTTTCCGCTCGAAGAAATGGCAAAAATAATGCGGGAGGCCCTGCGCCCATTTTTCCGCCAGAAAAGGCCAAAATCCGTGAGCTATAGCACATGGATTGTGGCCAAATTTCGAGTTTCGTGGGCGGCGTGGGATTTTGGGCTGGCGTCGTCGAGTTTGGTGGGAGTCGGTGGCGGGAGAAAACGGAATCCAATTCCGAGCTCCGAAACTCGTTTTTCGGCCATCTTACCGGCAGCGAATGGGTGCCCAAACGGGTGGGTCAACTCGTCCGATTCTCGCAAAACCGGAGAAAGAAGTGGAAGGTAGGTGTGGATCTCAGTTTTTGGTCCAAGAATACGAAGAAACGGAGAGGACCGTGTGCTCACATTTTGGCCAAATGCTCGCCCGCAGCCAAGGCCAAGCCACGCAGCCACCCCGCGGCAAACGCCAAGGCACAGGGCCACGCTCGAGCTCCCTATCCTTGCCTCGGGAGCGCGGCCGGAGTGTGTGTTGTGTGTGCGTGAGAGTGTGCGACCTGCCTTGGTCGCGAGCATGTGCTGCATTTAGAGCAAGGCACGGAGCCAGCCCGCGGCCAAGGCCATGGCACCCAGCCAGCCCGCGGCCAAGGCCTTGGCACACAGCCACCAGGTGGCCAGACCAAGGCCATGGCACGCAGCCACCCCAAGGCCAAGGACAAGGCCATGGCCCGCAGCCACCCCGCGACCAAGGCCAAGCCCGTGTGCTGTCGCTCACGGTTCTTGGCCTACTTTCGCGTTTCCAGGGCGGTGCGGGATTTTGGGGTGATGCATTAGATACGTGCGACAGTCGAACATCGGAAAAGTGGTGAGTCGATTTCGAGGTCTGAACCTCGTTTTACGGCCGATTTACCGAGGGTGCGGGGGTGCGAAAAGGGGACGAAACGTGCCCTCGAATTAGTCCGATTGTGGTAGAACTGGGCCGGGAGCCTCCTCACGGCGCAAGTACTGCTTTCCGCTCGAAGAAATGGCAAAAATAATGCGGGAGGCCATGCGCCCATTTTTCCGCCAGAAAAGGCCAAAATCCGTGAGCTATAGCACACGGATTGTGGCCAAATTTCGCGTTTCGGGGGCGGCGTGGGATTTTGGGCGGGCGTCGTCGGGTATGGTGGGAGTCGGTGGCGGGAGAAAACGGAATCCAATTCCGAGCTCCGAAACTCGTTTTACGGCCATCTTACCGGCAGCGAACGGGTGCCCAAACGGGTGGGCCCACTCATCCGATTCAGGCAAAACCGGAGAAAGAAGTGGAAGGTAGGTGTGGATCTCAGTTTTTGGTCCAAGAATACGAGGAAACGGCGAGGACCGTGTGCTCACATTTTGGCCAAATGCTCGCCCGCGGCCAAGGCCAAGCCACGCAGCCACCCCGCGGCCAACGCCAAGGCACAGGGCCACGCTCGAGCTCCCTATCTTTGTCTCGGGAGCGCGGCCGGAGTGTGTTGTGTGTACGTGAGAGTGTGCCACCTGCCTTGGTAGCGAGCATATGCTGCATTTCGAGAAAGGCTCGTAGCCAGCCCGCGGCCAAGGCCAAGGCCGAGGCACGCAGCCACCCTGTGGCCAAGGCCTAGGCACGCGTCCACCCCGCGCCCAAGGCCATGGCACCCAGCCAGCCCGCGGCCAAGGCCTAGGCACGCACCCACCCCGCGGCCAAGGCCTTGGCACACAGCCACCCGATGGCCAAGGCCTAGGCACGCAGCCACCCCGCGGCCAAGGCGAAGGCCGTGTGCTGTCGCTCACGGATCTTGGCCAACTTTCGCGTTTCCGTGGCGGTTCGGGATTTTGTGGTGATGCATTAGATACGTGCGACAGTCGAACGTCGGAAAAGAGGGGAGTCGATTTCGAGGTCCGAACCTCATTTTACGGCCGATTTAACGAGTGTGCGGGGGTGCGAAAAGGGGACGAAACGTGCCCGCGAATTGGTCCGATTGTGGTAGAACTGGGCCGGGGGCCTCCTCACGGTGCAAGTACTGCTTTCCGCTCGAAGAAATGGCAAAAATAATGCGGGAGGCCCTGCGCCCATTTTTCCGCCAAAAAAGGCTAAAATCCGTGAGCTATAGCATACGGATTGTGGCCAAATTTCGTGTTTCGGGGGCGGCGTGGGATTTTGGGCTGGCGTGGTCTGGTTTGGTGGGAGTCGGTGGTGGGAGAAAACGGAATCCAATTCCGAGCTCCGAAACTCGTTTTACGGCCATCTTACCGGCAGCGAACGGGTTCCCAAACGGGTGGGCCCACTCGTCCGATTCAGGCAAAACCGGAGAAAGAAGTGGAAGGTAGGTGTGGATCTCAGTTTTTGGTCCAAGAATACAAAGAAACGGCGAGGACCGTGTGCTCACTTTTTGGCCAAATGCTCGCCCGCGGCCAAGGCCAACGAATGCAGCCACCCCGCGGCCAACGCCACGGCACAGGGCCACGCTCGAGCTCCCTATCCTTGCCTCGGGAGCGTGGCAGGAGTGTGTGTTGTGTGTGCATGATAGTGTGCGACCTGCCTTGGTCGCGAGCATATGCTGCATTTCGAGAAAGGCACGTAGCCAGCCCGCGGCCAAGGCCAAGGCCGAGGCACGCAGCCACCCCGTGGCCAAGGCCTAGGCACGCGTCCACCCCGCGGCCAAGGCCATGGCACCCAGCCAGCCCGCGGCCAAGGCCATGGCACACAGCCGCCCGGTGGCCAAGGCCAATGCCATGGCACCCAGCCACCCCGCGGCAAAGGCAAAGGCCGTGTGCTGTAGATCACGGATCTTGGCCAACTTTCGCGTTTCCGGGGTGGTGCGGGATTTTGGGGTGATGCATTAGATACGTGCGACAGTCGAACGTCGGAAATGAGGGGAGTCGATTTCGAGGTCCGAACCTCGTTTTACGCCCGATTAACCGAGTGTTCGGGGGTGCGAAAAGGGGACGAAACGTGCCCGCGAATTGGTCCGATTGTGGTAGAACTGGGCCGGGGGCCTCCTCACGGTGCAAGTACTGCTTTCCACTCGAAGAAATGGTAAAAATAATGCGGGAGGCCCTGCGCCCATTTTTCCGCCAAAAAAGGCCAAAATCCGTGAGCTATAGCATACAGATTGTGGCCAAATTTCGTGTTTCGGGGGCGGCGTGGGATTTTGGGCTGGCGTGGTCGGGTTTTGTGGGAGTCGGTGGCGGGAGAAAACGGAATCCAATTCCGAGCTCCGAAACTCGTTTTACGGCCATGTTACCAGCAGCGAACGGGTGCCCAAACGGGTTGGCCCACTCGTCCGATTCAGGCAAAACCGGAGAAAGAAGTGGAAGGTAGGTGTGGATCTCAGTTTTTTCTCCAAGAATACGAAGAAACGGCGAGGACCGTGTGCTCACATTTTGGCCGAATGCTCGCCCGCGGCCAAGGCCAAGCCATACAGCCACCCCGCGGCCAACGCCAAGGCACAGGGCCACGCTCGAGCACCCTATCCTTGCCCGGGAGTGCGGCCCGAGTGTGTGTTGTGTGTGCGTGAGAGTGTGCTTCCTGCCTTGGTCGCGAACATGTGCTGCATTTCGAGCAAGGCACGGAGCCAGCCCGCGGCCAAGGCCAAGGCCGAGACACGCAGCCACCCCGTGGCCAAGGCCAAGGCACGCGTCCACCCCGCGGCCAAGGCCATGGCACGCAGCCAGCCCGCGGCCAAGGCCAAGTCCATGGCATGCAGCCACCCCGCGGCCAAGGCCAAGGCCGTGTGCTGTCGCTCACGGATCTTGGCCAACTATCGTGTTTCCGGGGCGGTGCGGGATTTTGGGATGATGCATTAGATACGTGCAACAGTTGAGCGTTGGAAAAGACGGGAGTCGATTTCAAGCTCCGAACCTCGTTTTACGGCCGATTTACCGAGGGTGCGGAGGTGCGAAAAGGGGACGAAACGTGCCCGTGAATTGGTCCGATTGTAGTAGAACTGGGCCGGGGGCCTCCTCACGGCGCAAGTACTGTTTTCCGCTCGAAGAAATGGCGAAAATAATGCGGGAGGCCCTGCGCCAATTTTTCCCCCGGAAAAGGCCAAAATCCGTGAGCTATAGCACACGGATTGTGGCCAAATTTCGCGTTTCGGGGGCGGCGTGGGATTTTCGGTTGGCGTGCTCGGGTTTGGTGGGAGTCGGTGGTGGGAGAAAACGGAATCCAATTCCGAGCTCCGAAACTCGTTTTACGGCCATCTTACCGGCAGCGAACGGGTTCCCAAACGGGTGGGCCCACTCGTCCGATTCAGGCAAAACCGGAGAAAGAAGTGGAAGGTAGGTGTGGATCTCAGTTTTTGGTCCAAGAATACAAAGAAACGGCGAGGACCGTGTGCTCACTTTTTGGCCAAATGCTCGCCCGCGGCCAAGACCAAACCATGCAGCCACCCCGCGGCCAACGCCACGGCACAGGGCCACGCTCGAGCTCCCTATCCTTGCCTCGGGAGCTCGGCGAGAGTGTGTGTTGTGTGTGTGTGATAGTGTGCGACCTGCCTTGGTCGCGAGCATATGCTGCATTTCGAGAAAGGCACGTAGCCAGCCCGCGGCCAAGGCCAAGGCCGAGGCACGCGGCCACCCCGTGGCCAAGGCCTAGGCACGCGTCCACCCCGCGGCCAAGGCCATGGCACCCAGCCAGCCCGCGGCCAAGGCCTAGGCACGCAGCCAGCCCGCGGCCAAGGCCATGGCACACAGCCGCCCGGTGGCCAAGGCCAATGCCATGGCACCCAGCCACCCCGCGGCAAAGGCAAAGGCCGTGTGCTGTAGATCACGGATCTTGGCCAACTTTCGCGTTTCCGGGGCGGTGCGGGATTTTGGGGTGATGCATTAGATACGTGCGACAGTCGAACGTCGGAAAAGAGGGGAGTCGATTTCGCGGTCCGAACCTCGTTTTACGGCCGATTTACCGAGGGTGCGGGGGTGCGAAAAGGTGACGGGCCGCGGGCGAGCATTTGGCCAAAATGTGAGCACACGGTCCTTGCCGTTTCTTCGTATTCTTGGACCAAAAACTGAGATCCACACCTACCTTCCACTTCTTTCTCCGGTTTTGCCTGAATCGGACGAGTTGGCCCACCCATTTGGGCACCCGTTCGATGCCGGTAAGATGGCCGTAAAATGATTGTCGGAGCTCGGAATTGGATTCCGTTTTCTCCCGTTTTGGGTTGGCGTCGTCGGGTTTGGTGGGAGTTGGTGGCGGGAGAAAACGGAATCCAATTCCGAGCTTCGAAATTCGTTTTACAGCCATCTTACCGGCAGCGAACGGGTGCCCAAACGGGTGGGCCCACTTATCCGATTCAGGCAAAACCGGAGAAAGAAGTGGAAGGTAGGTGTGGATCTCAGTTTTTGGTCCAAGAATACGAAGAAACGGCGAGGACCGTGTGCTCACATTTTGGCCAAATGCTCGCCCGTGGCCAAGGCCAAGCCTTTCAGCAACCCCGCGGCCAACGCCAAGGCACAGGGCCACGCTCGACCTGCCTTGGTCGCGAGCATATGCTAGATTTTGAGAAAGGCACGTAGCCAGCCCGCGGCCAAGGCCAAGGCCGAGGCACGCAGCCACCCCGTGGCCAAGGCCTAGGCACGCGACCACCCCGCAGCCAAGGCCATGGCACCCAGCCAGCCCGCGGCCAAGGCCATGGCACCCAGCCAGCCCGCGGCCAAGGCCATGGCACCCAGCCAGCCCGCGGCCAAGGCCTAGGCACGCAGCCACCCCGCGGCCAAGGCCTTGGCACACAGCCACCCGGTGGCCAAGGCCAAGGCCATGGCACCCAGCCACCCCGCGCCCAAGGCCTAGGCACGCAGCCACCGCGCGGCCAAGGACAAGGCCTTGTGCTGTCGCTCACGGATCTTGGCCAACTTTCGCGTTTCCGGGGCGGTGCGGGATTTTGAGGTGATGCATTAGATACGTGCGACAGTCGAACGTCGGAAAAGAGTGGAGTCGATTTCGAGGTCCGAACCTCGTTTTACGGCCGATTTACCGAGGGTGCGGGGGTGCGAAAAGGGGACGAAACGTGCCCTCGAATTGGTCCGATTGTGGTAGAACTGGGCCGGGGGCCTCCTCATGGCGCAAGTAATGCTTTCCGCTCGAAGAAATGGCAAAAATAATGCGGGAGGCCCTGCGCCCATTTTTCCGCCAAAAAAGGCCAAAATCCGTGAGCTATAGCACACGGATTGTGGCCAAATTTCGCTTTTCGGGGGCGCCATGGGATTTTGGGCTGGCGTCGTCGGGTTTGGTGGGAGTCGGTGGCGGGAGAAAACGGAATCCAATTCCAAGCTCCGAAACTCGTTTTACAGCCATGTTACCGCCGGAGAACGGGTGCCCAAACGGGTGGGCCAACTCGTCGGATTCAGGTAAAACCGGAGAAAGAAGTGGAAGGTAGGTGTGGATCTCAGTTTTTGGTCCAAGAATACGAAGCAACGGCGAGGACCGTGTGCTCACGTTTTGACCAAATGCTCGCCCGCGGCCAAGGCCAAGCAAAAGGCACGCGGCCTCCCCGCGGCGAAGGCCAAGGCACAGGGCCACGCTCGAGCTCCCTATCCTTGCCCCGGGAGCACGGCCCAAGTTTGTGTTGTGTGTGCGCGAGAGTGTGCGACGTTCCTTGGTCGCGAGCATGTGCTGCATTTCGAGCAAGGCACGCAGCCACCCCGCGGCCAAGGCCAAGGCCATGGCACCCAGCCACCCCGCGGCCAAGGCCAAGGCCATGGAACCCAGCCACCCCGCGGCCAAGTCCAAGGCACGCAGCCACCCCGTGGCCAAGGCCAAGGCACCCAGCCACCCCGTGGCCAAGGGAAAGGCACCCAGCAACGGCGAGGACCGTGTGCTCACATTTTGGAATGCTCGCCCGCGGCCAAGGCCAAGGCCAAGGCAGGCGGCCACCCCACGGCCAAGGCACGCGGCCACTCCACGGCCAAGGCACGCGGCCACCCCGCGGCCAAGGCCAAGGCACAGGGCCACGCTCGAGCTCCCTATTCTTGCCCCAGGAGCGCGGCCCAAGTGTGTATTGTGTGTGCGCGAGAGTGTGCGACGTGCCTTGGTCGCGAGCATGTGCTGCATTTCGAGCATGGCATGCAGCCAGCCCGCGGCCAAGGCCAAGGCACGTAGCAACCCCGCAGCCAAGGGCAAGGCCATGGCACACAGCCACCCCGCGGCCAAGGCCGTGTGCTGTAGCTCACGGACCTTGGCCAACTTTCGCGTTTCCGGGGCGGGGGAGGATTTTTTGGTGATGCATTAGATACGTGCAACAGTCGAACATCGGAGAAGATGGGAGTCAATTCCGAGGTTCGAACCTCGTTTTACGTCTGATTTACCGAACGTACGGGGGCGCGAAAAAGGGAACGAAACGTGCCCGCGAATTGGTCCGGTTGTGGTAGAACTGGGCCGGGGGCCTCCTCATGGTGCTAGTACTGTTTTCCTCTCGAAGAAATGGCGAAAATAATGCGGGAGGCACTGCGCCCATTTTTCCGCCCGAAAAGGCCAAAATCCGTGAGCTACAGCACACGGATTGCGGCCAAATTTCGCGTTTCGGGGGCGGCGTGTGATTTTTGGCGGGCGTGGTCGGGTTTGGTGGGAGTCGGTGGCGGGAGAAAACGGAATCCAATTCCAAACTCCGAAACTCGTTTTACAGCCATTTTACCGCCAGAGAACGGGTACCCAAACGGGTGGGCCAACTCGTCGGATTCAGGGAAAACCGGAGAAAGAAGTGGAAGGTAGGTGTGGATCTCAGTTTTTGGTCCAAGAATACGAAGCAACGGCGAGGACCGTGTGCTCACATTTTGACCAAATGCTCGCCCGCGGCCAAGACCAAGCCAAAGGCACGCGGCCTCCCCGCGGCGAAGGCCAAGGCACAGGGCCACGCTGGAGCTCCCTATCCTTGCCCCGGGAGCGCGGCCCAAGTTTGTGTTGTGTGTGCGCGAGAGTGTGCGACGTGCCTTGGTCACGAGCATGTGCTGCATTTCGAGCAAGGCACGAAGCCAGCCCGCGGCCAAAGTCAAGGCACGCAGCCACCCCGCGGCCAAGGCCAAGGCCATGGCACCCAGCCACCCCGCGGACAAGGCCTAGGCATGCAGCCACCCCGCGGCGAAGGCCAAGGCCATGGCACCCAGCCACCCCGCGGCCAAGGCATAGGCACGCAGCCACCCCGCGCCCAAGGCCTAGGCACGCAGCCACCCCGTGGCCAAGGCCAAGGCACGCAGCCACCCCGCGCCCAAGGCCAAGCCCATGGCACCCAGCCACCCCACGGCCAAGGCCAAGGCAAGCAGCCACCCCGTGGCCCAGGCCAAGGCCATGGCACCCAGCCACGCTGCTGCCAAGTCCTAGGCACGCAGCCGCCCCGCGGCGAAGGGCGTGTCCTGTAGCTCACGGATTTTGGGGTGATGCATTGGATACATGCGACAGTCAAACGTCAGAGAAGACGGGAGTCGATTCCGAGGTCCGAACCTCCTTTTAAGGCCGATTTACCGAACGTGCGGGGGTGCGAAAAGGGGACGAAATGTGCCCCGCGAATTGGTCCGGTTGTGGTAGAACTGGGCGGGAGAAAACGGAATCCAATTCCGAGCTCCGAGCTCCGAAACTCGTTTAACGGCCATTTTACCGCCAGAGAACGGGTTCCCAAACGGGTGGGCCAACACGTCGGATTCAGGCAAAACCGGAGAAAGAAGTGGAAGGTAGGTGTGGATCTCAGTTTTTGGTCCAAGAATACGAAGCAACGGCAAGGACAGTGTGCTCACATTTTGGCCAAATGCTCGCCCGCGGCCAAGGCACGCGGCCACCCCGCAACCAAGGCCAAGGCTCAGTGCCACACTCGAGCTCCCTATCCTTGCCCCGGGAGCACGGCCCAAGTGTGTGTTGTGTGTGCGCGAGAGTGTACGACATGCCTTGGTCGCGAGCATGTGCTGCATTTCGAGCAAGGCACGCAGCCAGCCCGCGGCCAAGGCCAAGGCACGCAGCCACCCCGTGGCCAAGGCCAAGGCCATGGCAGCCAGCCACCCCGCGGACAAGGCATAGGTACGCAGCCACCCCGCGGCCAAGGCCAAGGCCATGGCACCCAGCCACCCCGCGGCCAAGGCCTAGGCACGCAGCCAACCCGTGGCCAAGGCCAAGACCATGGCACCCAGCCACGCCGCGGCCAAGGCCAAGGCACGCAGCCACCCCACCCCTGGGCCGGGGGCCTCCTCACGGTGCTAGTACTGTTTTGCGCTCGAAGAAATGGCGAAAATAATGTGGGAGGCCCTGCGCCCATTTTTCCGCCCAAAAAGGCCAAAATCCGTGAGCTATAGCACACGGATTGCGGCCAAATTTCGTGTTTTGGGGGCGGCGTGGGATTTTTGGCTGGTGTGGCCGGGTTTGGTGGGAGTCGGTGGTGGGAGAAAACAGAATCCAATTCCGAGCTCCGAAACTCGTTTAACGGCCATTTTACCGCCAGAGAACGGGTGGGCCAACCTGTCCGATTCATGGAAAACCGGAGAAAGAAGTGGAAGGTTGGAGTGGATCTCAGTTTTTGGTCCAAGAATACGAAGCAACGGCGAGGACCGTGTGCTCACTTTTTGGCCAAATGCTCGCCCGCGGCCAAGGCCAAGGCACAGGGCCATGCTCGAGCTCCCTATCCTTACCCCGGGAGCGCGGGCCAAGTTTGTGTTGTGTGTGCGCAAGAGTGTGCGACGTGCCTTGGTCGCGAGCATGTGCTGCATTTCGAGCAAGGCACGCAGCCAGCCCGCAGCCAAAGCCAAGGCACGCAGCCACCCCGCGGCCAAGGCCAAGGCCATGGCACCCAGCCACCCCACTGCCAAGGCCTCGGCACGCAGCCACCCCGTGGCCAAGGCCAAGGCCAGGGCACCAAGCCACCCCGCGGCCAAGGCCTAGGCATGAAGCCACCCCGCGGCCAAAGCCGTGTGCTGTAGCTCACGGACCTTGGCCAACTTTCGCGTTTCTGGGGCGGGGGAGGATTTTGGGGTGATGCATTAGATACGTGCGAGAGTCGAACATCGGAGAAGACGGGAGTCAATTCCGAGGTCCAAACCTCGTTTTACGTCTGATTTAACGAACGTGCGGGGGTGCGAAAAGGGGACGAAACGTGCCCACGAATTGGTCCGGTTGCAGTAGAACTAGGCCGGGGGCCTCCTCACGGTTCTAGTACTGTTTTCCTATCGAATAAATGGCGAAAATAATGCGGGAGGCCCTGCGCCCACTTATACGCCCGAAAAGGCCAAAATCCGTCCCGAAAAGGCCAAACAGGTGGGCCAACTCGTACGATTCAGGCAAAACCGGGGAAAGAGGTGGAAGGTAGGTGTGGATCTCAATTTTTGGTCCAAGAATACGAAGCAACGGCGAGGACCGTGTGCTCACATTTTGGCCAAATGCTCGACCGCGGCCAAGGCCAAGGCACAGGGCAAGCCTCGAGCTCCCTATCCTTGCCCCAGGAGCGCGGCCCAAGTTTGTGTTGTGTGTGCGCGAGAGTGTGCGACGTGCCTTGGTCGCGAGCATGTGCTGCATTTCGAGCAAGGCAGCCAGCCGCCGGCCAAGGCCAAGGCCAGGCCAAGGCCAAGGCCAAGGCACGCAGCCACCCCGCGGCCAAGGCCTAGGCACGCAGCCACCCCGCGGCCAAGGCCAAGGCCAAGGCACCCAGCCACCCCGCGGCCAAGGCCAAGGCACGCAGCCACCCCGTGGCCAAGGCCAAGGCACGCAGCCACCCCGTGGACAAGGCCAAGTCCATGGCACCCAGCCACGCCACTGCCAAGGCCTAGGCACGCAGCCACCCCCCGGCCAAGGCCGTGTGCTGTAGCTCACGGATCTTTGCCAACTTTCGCGTTTCCGGGGCGGTGCGGGATTTTGGAATGATGCATTAGATACGTGCGACAGTCGAATGTCGGAGAAGACGGGAGTCGATTCCGAGGTCTGAACCTCGTTTTACGGCCGATTTACGGAACGTTCGGTGGTGCGAAAAGGGGACGAAACGTGCCCGCGAATTGGTCCGGTTGTGGTAGAACTGGGCCGGGGGCCTCCTCACGGTGCGAGTACTTTTCTGCGCTCAAAGAAATGTCGAAAATAATGCGGGAGGCCCTGCGCCCATTTTTCCGCCCGAAAAGGCCAAAATCCGTGACCTATAGCACACGGATTGCGGCCAAATTTCGTCTTTCGGGGGCGGCGTGGGATTTTTCGCTGGCGTGGTCGGGTTTGGTGGGAGTCGGTGGCGGGAGAAAACGGAATCCAATTCCGAGCTCCGAAACTCGTTTAACGGCCATTTTACCGCCAGAGAACGGGTTCCCAAACGGGTGGGCCAACTCGTCCGATTCAGGCAAAACCGGAGAAAGAAGTGAAAGGTAGGCGTGGATCTCAGTTTTGGTCCAAGAATGTGAAGCAACGGCGAGGACCGTGTCCTCACATTTTGGCCAAATGCTCGCCCGCGGCCAAGTCCAAGCCCAAGGCACGCGGCCACCCCATGGCCAAGGCCGAGGCACAGGGCCACGCTCGAGCTCCCTATCCTTGCCCCGGGAGCGCGGCCCAAGTGTGTGTTGTGTGTGCGCGAGAGTGTTCGACGAGCCTTGGTCGCGAGCATGTGCTGCATTTCGAGCAAGGCACGGAGCCAGCCCGCGGCCAAGGCCTAGGCACGCAGCCAGCCCGCGGCCAAGGCCATGGCACGCAGCCACCCCGAGGCCAAGGCCAAGGCCATGGCACCCAGCCAGCCCGCGGCCAAGGCCGTGTGCTGTCGCTCACGGATCTTGGCCAACTTTCGCGTTTCCGCGGCGGTGCGGGATTTTCGGGTGATGCTTTAGATACGTGCGACAGTCGAACGTCGGAAAAGAGGGGAGTCGATTTCGAGGTCCGAGCCTCATTTTACGGCCGATTTACCGAGGGTGCGGGGGTGCGAAAAGGGGACGAAACGTGCCCTCGAATTCGTCCGATTGTGGTAGAACTGGGCCGGGGTCCTCCTCACGGCGCAAGTACTGCTTTCTGCTCGAAGAAATGGCAAAAATAATACGGGAGGCCCTGCGCCCATTTTTCGCGTTTCGGGGGCGGCGTGGGATTTTGGGCCGGCATCATCGGGTTTGGTGCGAGTCGGTGGCGGGAGAAAACGGAATCCAATTCCGAGCTCCGAAACTCATTTTACGGCCATCTTACCGGCAGCGAACGGGTGCCCAAACGGGTGGGCCAACTCGTCCGATTCAGGCAAAACCGGAGAAAGAAGTGGAAGGTAGGTGTGGATCTCAGTTTTTGGTCCAAGAATACGAAGAAACGGCGAGGACCGTGCGCTCGCATTTTGGCCAAATGCTCGCCTGCGGACAAGGGCAAGCCACGCAGCCACCCCGCGGCCAACGCCAAGGCGCAGGGCCACGCTCAAGCTCCCCATCCTTGCCTCGGGGGCGCGGCCGGAGTGTCTGTTGTGTGTGCGTGAGAGTGTGCGACCTGCCTTGGTCGAGAGCATGTGCTGCATTTCGAGCAAGGCACGGAGCCAGCCCGCGGCCCAGGCCTCGGCACGCAGCCAGCCCGCGGCCAAGGCCTCGGCACGCAGCCAGCCCGCGGCCAAGGCCTCGGCACGCAGCCAGCCCGCGGCCAAGGCCTCGGCACGCAGCCAGCCCGCGGCCAAGGCCTCGGCACGCAGCGACCCCGTGGCCAAGGCCAAGGCCATGGCACGCAGCCACCCCGCGGCCAAGGCCAAGGCCATGGCACGAAGCCACCACGCGGCCAAGGCCGTGTGATGTAGCTCACAGATCTTGGCCAACTTTCGCGTTTCTGGGGCGGTGCGGGATTTTGGGGTGATGCATTAGATCGTGCGGCAGTCGAACGTCGGTAAAGAGGGGAGTCGATTTCGAGGTCCGAACCTCGTTTTATGGCCGATTTACCGAGGGTGCAGGGGTGCGAAAAGGGGACGAAACGTGCCCTAAAATTGGTCCGATTGTGGTAGAACTGGGTCGGGGGCCTCCTCACGGCGCAAGTACTGCGTTCCGCTCGAAGAAATGGCAAAAATAATGCGGGAGGCCCTGCGCCCATTTTTCCGCCAGAAAAAGCCAAAATCCGTGAGCTATAGCACACGGATTGTGGGCAAATTTCATGTTTTGGGGGCGGCGTGGGATTTTGTGCTGGCGTCGTCGGGTTTGGTGGGAGTTGGTGGCGGGAGAAACGGAATCCAATTCCGAGCTCCGAAACTCATTTTACGGCCATCTTACCGGCAGCGAACGAGTCCCCAAACGGGTGGTCCCACTCGTCCGATTCAGGTAAAACCGGAGAAAGAAGTGGAAGGTAGGTGTGGATCTCAGTTTTTGGTCCAAGAATACGAAGAACCGGCGAGGACCGTGTGCTCACATTTTGGCCAAATGCTCGCCCGCGGCCAATGCCAAGGCACAGGGCCACGCTCAAGCTCCCTATCCTTGCCTCGGGAGCGCGGCCGGAGTGTGTGTTGTGTGTGCGTGAGAGTGTGCGACCTGCCTTGGTCGCGAGCATATGCTGCATTTCGAGAAAGGCACGTAGCCA
Source organism: Luvunga scandens (assembly GCA_030449905.1). NCBI lineage: Eukaryota > Viridiplantae > Streptophyta > Magnoliopsida > Sapindales > Rutaceae > Luvunga > Luvunga scandens. The sequence continues at coordinate 144,856 of JASUUG010000238.1, forward strand.
GCCCGCGGCCACGGCCAAGGCCGAGGCACGCAGCCACCCCGTGGCCAAGGCCTAGGCACGCGTCCACCCCGCGGCCAAGGCCATGGCACCCAGCCAGCGCGAGGCCAAGGCCTAGGCACGCAGCCACCCCGCGGTGAAGGCCTTGGCACACAGCCACCCGGGGGCCAATGCCAAGGCCATGGCACCCAGCCACCCCGCGGCCAAGGTCTAGGCACGCAGCCAACCCGCAGCCAAGGCCAAGGCCGTGTGCTGTTGCTCACGGATCTTGGCCAACTTTCACATTTCCGCGGCGGTGCGGGATTTTGGGGTGATGCATTAGATACGTGCGACAGTCGAACGTCGGAAAAGAGGGGAGTCGATTTCGAGGTCCGAACCTCGTTTTACGGCCGATTTACCGAGGGTGCGGGGGTGCGAAAAGGGGACGAAACGTGCCCTCGAATTGGTCCGATTATGGTAGAACTGGGCCGGGGGCCTCCTCACGGTGCAAGTACTGCTTTCCGCTCGAAGAAATGGCAAAAATAATGCGGGAGGCCCTGCGCCCATTTTTCCGCCAGAAAAGGCCAAAATCCGTGAGCTATAGCACACGGATTGTGGCCAAATTTCGCTTTTCGGGGGCGGCGTGGGATTTTGGGCTGGCGTCGTCGGGTTTGGTGGGAGTCGGTGGCGGGAGAAAACGGAATCCAAATACGACCTCCGAAACTCGTTTAATGGCCATCTTACCGGAAGCGAACGGGTGCCCAAACGGGTGGGCCACTCGTCCGATTCAGGCAAAACCGGAGAAAGAAGTGGAAGGTAGGTGTGGATCTCAGTTTTTGGTCCAAGAATACGAAGAAATGGGGAGGACCGTGTGCTCACATTTTGGCGAAATGCTCGCCTGCGGCCAACGCCAAGACAAAGGGCCACGTTCGAGGTCCCTATCCTTGCCTCGGGAGCGCGAACGGAGAGTGTGTTGTGTGTGCGTGAGAGTCGAACGTGCGACAGTCGAACGTCGGAGAAGACGGGAGTCGATTCCGAGGTCCGAACCTCGTTTTACGTTTGATTTACCGAACGTGAGGGGGTGCAACAAGGGGATGAAACGTGCCCGCGAATTGGTCCGGTTGCGGTAGAACTGGGCCGGGGGCCTCCTCACGGTGCTAGTACTGTTTTCCTCTCGAAGAAATGGCAAAAATAATGCGGGAGGCCCTGCGCCCATTTTTCCGCCCGAAAAGGCCAAAATCCATGAGCCATAGCACACGGATTGCGGCCAAATTTCGCGTTTCGGGGGCGGCGTGGGATTTTTGGCGGGCGTGGTCGGGTTTGGTGGGATTCGGTGGCGGGAGAAAACGGAATCCAATTCCGAGCTCCGAAACTTGTTTTACGGCCATTTTACCGCCAGAGAACGGGTGCCCAAACGGGTGGGCCAACTTATCCGATTCAGGCAAAACCGAAGAAAGAAGTGGAAGGTAGGTGTGGCTCTAAGTTTTTGGCCCAAGAATACGAAGCAACGGCGAGGACCGTGTGCTCACATTTTGGCCAAATGCTCGCCCGCGGCCAAGGCACGCGGCCACCCCGCGGCCAAGGCCAAGGCACTGGGCCACTTTCGAGCTCCCTATCCTTGCCCCGGGAGCGCGGCCGAAGTGTGTATTGTGTGTGCGCGAGAGTGTGCGACGTGCCTTGGTCACGAGAATGTGCTGCATTTCGAGCATGGCACGCAGCCACCCAGCGGCCAAGGCCAAGGCCATGGCACCCAGCCACCCCGCGGCCAAGGCCTAGGCACGCAGCCACCCCTAGGCCAAGGTCGTGTGCTGTAGCTCACGGATCTTGGCCAACTTTCGCGTTTCCGGGGCGGGGCAGGATTTTGGGGTGATGCATTAGATATGTGCGACAGTCGAACGTCGGAGAAGACGGGAGTCGATTCCGAGGTCCGAACCTCGTTTTACGTCTAATTTAACGAACGTGCGGGGTTGCGAAAAGGGAACGAAATGTGCCCGCGAATTGGTCCGGTTGTGGTAGAACTGAGCCGGGGGCCTCCTCACGGTGCTAGTACTGTTTTCCTCTCGAAGAAATGGCGAAAATAATGCAGGAGGCCCTGCGCAAATTTTTCCGCCCGAATAGGCCAAAATCCGTGAGCGCGGTCCAAGTGTGTGTTGTGTGTGTGCGAGAGTGTGCGACGTGCCTTGGTCGCGAGCATGTGCTGCATTTCGAGCAAGGCTAGCAGCCAGCCTGCGGCCAAAGCCAAGGCACGCAGCCACCCCGCGGCCAAAGCCAAGGCCATGGCACCCAGCCACCCCGCGGCGAAGGCCTAGGCACACAGCCACCCCGCAGCCAAGGCCTTGGCACGCATCCACCCCGCGGCCATGGCCTAGGCACGCATCCACCCCGCGGCCATGGCCTAGGCACGCAGCCACCCCGCGGCCATGGCCTAGGCACGTGGCCACCCCGCGGTCTAGGCCGTGTGCTGTAGCTCACGGATCTTGGCCAACTTTCGCATTTTTCCACCCGAAAAGGCCAAAATCCGTGAGCTATAGCACACGGATTGCGGCCAAATTTCGCGTTTCGGGGGCGGCGTGGGATTTTGGGCTGGCGTGGTCGGGTTTTGTGGGAGTCGGTGGCGGGAGAAAACAGAATCCAATTCCGAGCTCCGAAACTCGTTTAACAGCCATTTTACCGCCAGAGAACGGGTTCCCAAACGGTTGGGCCAACTCGTCCGATTCAGGCAAAACAGGAGAAAGAAGTGGAAGGTAGGCGTGGATCTCAGTTTTTGGTCCAAGAATGCGAAGCAACGGCGAGGACCGTGGCCTCACATTTTGGACAAATGCTCGCCCGCGGCCAAGGCGAAGCCACGCAGCCACCCCGCGGCCAACACCAAGGCACAGGGCCACGGTCGAGCTCCCTATCCTTGCCTCGGGAGCGCGGACTGTGTGTGTGTTGTGTGTGCGCGAGAGTGTGCGACGTGCCTTGGTCGCGAGCATGTGCTGCAATTCGAGCAAGGCACGGAGCCAGCCCGCGGCCAAGGCCAAGGCCGAGGCACGCAGCCACCCCGTGGCAAAGGCCTAGGCACGCGTCCAGCCCGCGGCCAAGGCCGTGTGCTGTAGCTCACGGATCTTGGCCACCTTTCGCGTTTCCGGGGCGGTGCGGGATTTTGGAATGATGCATTAGATACGTGCAACAGTCGAACGTCGGAGAAGACGGGAGTCGATTCCAAGGTCCGAACCTCGTTTTACGGCCGATTTACCGAACGTTCGGGGGTGCGAAAAGGGGACGAAACGTGCCCTCAAATTGGTCCGATTGTGGTAGAACTGGGCCGGGGGCCTCCTCACGACGCAAGTACTTCTTTCCGCTCGAAGAAATGGCAAAAATAATGCGGGAGGCCCTGCGCCCATTTTTCCGCCCGAATAGGCCAAAATCCGTGAGCGCGGTCCAAGTGTGTGTTGTGTGTGTGCGAGAGTGTGCGACGTGCCTTGGTCGCGAGCATGTGCTGCATTTCGAGCAAGGCTCGCAGCCAGCCTGCGGCCAAAGCCAAGGCACGCAGCCGATTTGCCAAAGCCAAGGCCATGGCACCCAGCCACCGCGGCGAAGGCCTTGGCACACAGCCACCCCGCGGCCAAGGCCTAGGCACGCATCCACCCCGCGGCCGTGGCCTAGGCCCGCAGCCCCCGCGGCCATGGCTTTGGCCTAGGCACGCAGCCAAGAAATGGGCCTAGGCCGTGTGCTGTAGCTCACGGATCTTGGCCAACTTTCGCATTTTTCCCCGGAAAAGGCCAAAATCCGTGAGCTATAGCACACGGATTTGGCCAAATTTCGCGTTTCGGGGGGCGTGGGATTTTTGGCTGGCGTGGTCGGGTTTGGTGGGAGTCGGTGGCGGAAGAAAACAGAATCAATTCCGAGCTCAAACTCGTTTTAACAGCCATTTTACCGCCAGAGAACGGGTGCCCAAACGGGTGGCCCAACACGTCCGATTCAGGCAAAACCGGAGAAAGAAGTGGAAGGTAGGTGTGGATCTCAGTTTTTGGTCCAAGAATACGAAGAAACGGCGAGGACCGTGTGCTCACATTTTAGGCAAATGCTCGCCCGCGGCCAAGGCGAACCCACGCAGCCACCCCGCGGCCAACGCCAAGGCACAGGGCCACGCTCGAGCTCCCTATCCTTGCCCCGGGAGCGCGGCCGAAGTGTGTATTGTGTGTGCGCGAGAGTGTGCGACGTGCCTTGGTCACGAGAATGTGCTGCATTTCGAGCATGGCACGCAGCCACCCAGCGGCCAAGGCCAAGGCCATGGCACCCAGCCACCCCGCGGCCAAGGCCGAGGCACGCAGCCACCCCGTGGCCAAGGCCTAGGCACGCGTCCACCCCACGGCCAAGGCCATGGCACCCAGACAGCCCGCGGCCAAGGCCTAGGCACGCAGCCACCCTGAGGCCAAGGCCTTGGGACACAGCCACCCGGTGGCCAAGGACAAGGCCATGGCACCCAGCCAGCCCGCGGCCAAGGCCTAGGCACGCAGCCACCCCGCGGCCAAGGCCAAGGCCGTGTGCTGTCGCTCACGGATCTTGGCCAACTTTCGCGTTTCCGGGGCGGTGCGGGATTTTTGGGTGATGCATTAGATACGTGCGACAGTATGACGTCGGAAAAGAGGGGAGTCGATTTCGAGGTCCGAACCTCGTTTTACGGCCGATTTACCGAACGTTCGGGGGTGCGAAAAGGGGACGAAACGTGCGCTCCAATTGGTCCGATTGTGGTAGAACTGGGCCGGGGGCCTCCTCACGGCGTATGTACTGCTTTCCGATCGAAGAAATGGCGAAAATAATGAGGGAGGCCCTGCGCCCATTTTTCCCCCAGAAAAGGCCAAAATCCGTGAGCTAGCACACGGATTGTGGCCAAATTTCGCGTTTTGGGGGCGGCGTGGGATTTTGGGCCGGCGTCGTCGGGTTTGGTGGGAGTCGGTGGCGGGAGAAAACGGAATCCAATTCCGAACTCCGAAACTCGTTTTATGGCCATCTTACCGGCAGGGAACGGGTGCCCAAACGGGTGGCCCCACTCATCCGATTCAGGCAAAACCGGAGAAAGAAGGGGAAGGTAGGTGTGGATCTCAGTTTTCGGTCCAAGAATACGAAGAAACGGCGAGGACCGTGTGCTCACATTTTGGCCAAATGCTAGCCCGCGGCCAAGGCCAAGCCATGCAGCCACCCCGCGGCCAACGCCAAGGCACAGGGCCACGCTCGAGCTCCCTATCCTTGCCTCGGGAGCGCGGCCGGAGTTTTTGTTGTGTGTGCGTGAGAGTGTGTGACCTGCCTTGGTCGTGAGCATATGCTGCATTTCGAGAAAGGCACGTAGCCAGCCAGCGGCCAAGGCCAAGGCCGAGGCACGCAGCCACCCCGTGGCCAAGGCCTAGGCACGCGTCCACCCAGCGGCCAAGGCTATGGCACCCAGCCAGCCCGCGGCCAAGGCCTAGGGAAGCAGCCACCCCGAGGCCAAGGCATTGGCACACAGCCACCCTGTGGCCAAGGACAAGGCCATGGTACCCAGCCACACCGCGGCCAAGGCCTAGGCACGCAGCCACCCCGCTGCCAAGGCCAAGGCCGTGTGCTGTCGCTCATGGATATTGGCCAACTTTCGCGTTTCCGGGTCGGTGCGGGATTTTGGGGTGATGCATTAGATACGTACGACAGTCGAACGTCGGAAAAGAGGCGAGTCGATTTCGAGGTCCGAACCTCGTTTTACGGCCGATTTACCGAGGGTGCGGGGGTGCGAAAAGGGGACGAAACGTGCGCTCCAATTGGTCCGATTGTGGTAGAACTGGGCCGGGGGCCTCCTCACGGCGCATGTACTGCTTTCCGATCGAAGAAATGGCGAAAATAATGAGGGAGGCCCTGCGCCCATTTTTCCCCCAGAAAAGGCCAAAATCCGTGAGCTATAGCACACGGATTGTGGCCAAATTTCGCGTTTTGGGGGCGGCGTGGGATCTTGGGCTGGCGTTGTCGGGTTTGGTGGGAGTCGGTGGCGGGAGAAAACGGAAACCAATTCCGAGCTCCGAAACTCGTTTTACGGCCATCTTACCGGCAGCGAACGGGTGTCCAAACGGGTGGGCCCACTCGTCCGATTCAGGCAAAACCAGAGAAAGAAGTGGAAGGTAGGTGTGGATCTCAGTTTTTGGTCCAAGAATACTAAGAAACGGCGAGGACCGTGTGCTCACATTTTGGCCAAATGCTCGCCCGTGGCCAAGGCCAAGCCATGCAGCCACCCCGCGGCCAACGCCAAGGCACAGGGCCACGCTCAAGCTCCCTATCCTTGCCTCGGGAGCGCGGCCGGAGTGTGTGTTGTGTGTGCGTGAGAGTGTGCGACCTGCATTGGTCGTGAGCATATGCTGTATTTCGAGAAAGGCACGTAGCCAGCCCGCGGCCAAGGCCAAGGCCGAGGCACGCAGCCACCCCGCGGCCAAGGCCTAGGCACGCGTCCACCCCGCGGCCAAGGCCATGGCACCCAGCCAGCCCGCGGCCAAGGCCTAGGCACGCAGCCACCCTGAGGCCAAGGCCTTGGCACACAGCCACCCGGTGGCCAAGGACAAGGCCATGGCACCCAGCCAGCCCGCGGCCAAGGCCTAGGCACGCAGCCACGCCGCGGCCAAGGCCAAGGCCGTGTGCTTTCGCTCACGGATCTTGGCCAACTTTCGCGTTTCCGGGGCGGTGCGGGATTTTGGGGTGATGCATTAGATACGTGCGACAGTATGACGTCGGAAAAGAGGGGAGTCGATTTCGAGGTCCGAACCTCGTTTTACGGCCGATTTACCGAGGGTGCGGGGGTGCGAAGAGGGGACGAAACGTGCCCTCAAATTGGTCCGATTGTGGTAGAACTGGGCCGGGGGCCTCCTCACGGTGCAAGTACTGATTTCTGCTCGAAGAAATGGCAAAAATAATGCGGGAGGCCCTGCGCCCATTTTTCCGCCAGAAATGGCCAAAATCCGTGAGCTGTAGCACACGGATTGTGGCCAAATTTCGCGTTTCAAGGGCGGCGTGGGATTTTGGGCTGGCGTCATCAGGTTTGGTGGGAGTCGGTGGCGGGAGAAAACGGAATCCAATTCCGAGCTCCGAAACTCGTTTTACGGCCATCTTACCAGCAGCGAACGGGTGCCCAAACAGGTGGGCCAACTCGTCCGATTCAGGCAAAACCGGAGAAAGAAGTGGAAGGTAGGTGTGGATCTCAGTTTTTGGTCCAAGAATACGAAGAAACGGCGAGGACCGTGTGCTCACATTTTGGGCAAATGCTCGCCCGCGGCCAAGGCGAAGCCACGCAGCCACCCCGCGGCCAACGCCAAGGCACAGGGCCACGCTCGAGCTCCCTATCCTTGCCTCGGGAGCGCGGCCCGAGTGTGTGTTGTGTGTGCGTGAGAGTGTGCGACCTGCCTTGGTCGTGAGCATATGCTGTATTTCGAGAAAGGCACGTAGCCAGCCCGCGGCCAAGGCCAAGGCCGAGGCACGCAGCCACCCCGTGGCCAAGGCCTAGGCACGCGTCCACCCCGCGGCCAAGGCCATGGCACCCAGCCAGCCCGCGGCCAAGGCCTAGGCACGCAGCCACCCTGAGGCCAAGGCCTTGGCACACAGCCACCCGGTGGCCAAGGACAAGGCCATGGCACCCAGCCAGCCCGCCAAGGCCAAGGCCAAGGCCATGGCACGCAGCCACCCGCGACCAAGGCCAGGCCGTGTGCTGTCGCTCACGGATCTTGGCCAACTTTCGCGTTTCCGGGCGGTGTGGGATTTTGGGGTGATGCATTAGATACGTGCGACAGTATGGCGTTGGAAAAGAGGGGAGTCGATTTCGAGGTCCGAACCGCGTTTACGGCCGATTTACCGAGGGTGCGGGGGTGCGAAGAGGGGACGAAACGTGCCCTCGAATTGGTCCGATTGTGGTAGAACTGGGCGGGGCCTCCTCACGGCGCAAGTCCTGCTTTCCGCTCAAGAAATGGCAAAAATAATGCGGGAGGCCCAGCGCCCATTTTCCCCAGAAAAGGCCAAAATCCGTGAGCTATAGCACACGGATTGTGGCCAAATTTCGCGTTTCGAGGGGGCATGGATTTTGGGCTGGCGTTGTCGGGTTTGGTGGGAGTCGGTGGCGGGGAAAACGGAATCCAATTCCGAGCTCCGAAACTCGTTTTACGGCCATCTTACCGGCAGCGAATGGGTGCCCAAACGGGTGGGCCAACTCGTCCGATTCAGGCAAAACGGGAGAAAGAAGTGGAAGGTAGGTGTGGATCTCAGTTTTTGGTCCAAGAATACGAAGAAACGGCGAGGACCGTGTGCTCACATTTTGGCCAAATGCTCGCCCGCCGCCCGCCAAGGCGAAGCCACGCAGCCACCCGTGTGCTATAGCCAACGCCAAGGCAAGGGCCACGCCTCGAGCTCCCTATCCTTGCCATTTCTCGGGAGCGCGGCCGGAGTGTGTCTTGTGTGTGCGTGAGAGTGTGCGACCTGCCTTGGACGCAAGCATGTGCTGCATTTCGAGCAAGGCACGGAGCTAGCGAGGTTCGGACCCGAGGTCCGAACCCCATTTTACGGCCGATTAACCGAACGTGCAGGGTGCGAAAAGGGGACGAAAGGTGCCCGTGAATTGTTCTGATTGTGGCAGAGCTGGGCAGAGCGTGGGGCCTCCTCATGCCAAGTACTCTTTTCTGCTAGAAGAAATGGCGAACAAGACGCGGGAGGCCCTGGGCCCATGTTTCCCCGAAATGGCCAAAATCCGTGAGCTATAGCACGGATTGCCTTGGCCAAATTTCGGGTGGCTGGGTGCCGTGGGATTTTGGGCTGGTGTTGTCGGTATTGGCCAAGGGGGTTCGCCGCGGGAGAAAGCGGAAGCCGATTCCAGGCTCGAAACTCATTTTGTGGCTATTTTCCCGAGAGCGCCGCTCTGTGCCTTGGCCGCAAGCATGTGCTGCATTTCGGCCAAGGCCAAGGCTCGCAGCCAGCCCCGCGGCCAAGGCCAACGCCTAGGCACGCAGCCTGCCCGCGGCCAAGGCCAAGGCACCCAGCCAGCCAGCGGCGAAGGCCTAGGCACGCAGCCACCCGCGGGCAACGCCAAGGCTCCCAACCACCCGCGGCCGGGGCCAAGGCAAACAGCCCCCCCGCTGCATCCACGGCCAATGCAGAAACCAGGCGGGGCCCAAGCGTCTGTCTGACTTTGTTTGGGCCGAAATTTTAGGAGGTGACGTATTTCGACTGAAGTTATCTTACGGGACAGAAAAGTTGTTCAAACAGCACAGATGCTCCGGGCCCCATTTTTCGGGCCAAAATGGCCAAAGTCCGTGCGCTGTAGCTCACTGATCTGGGCCAACTTTCTTGTTTTCGGGGCGGTGCGGGCTTTTGGGGATATACATTAGATACGCGACAGTCAAACATCGGAAAAGACGGAGTCGATTCCTAGGTCGAACCCCGTTTACGGCCGATTAACCGAACGTGCGGGGTGTGAAAAGGGGACGAAACGTGCCCGCGAATTGTTCCGATTGTGGCAGAGCTGGGCCGGGGGCCTCCTCACGCTCCAAGTACTCTTTTCCGCTCGAAGAAATGGCGAACAAGACGCGGGGAGCCCTGGGCCAATGTTTCCCCCGAAATGGCCAAAATCCGTGAGCTATAGCACACGGATTCCGGCCAAATTTCGCGTTTCCGTGGCGGCGTGGGATTTTCGGCTGGTGTTGTCGGTATTGGTGGGGGTTCACCGCGGGAGAAAGCGAAAGCCGATTCCGGGCTCCGAAACTCGTTTTGTGTCTATTTTTCCCGAGTGCGGCGCTCTATGCCTTGGCGGCAAGCATGTGCTGCATTTCGGCCAAGGCCAAGGCACGCAGCGAGCCCCACGGCCAAGGCCAACGCCTAGGCACGCAGCCACCCCGCGGGAAAGGCCAAGGCTCCCAGCCACCCCGCGGCCGGGGCCAAGGCAAGCAGCCCGCCCGCGCGCGGCATCCATGGCCAATGCAGAAACCGGGCGGGGCCCAAGCGTCTGTCGGACTTTGTTTGGGCCGAAATTTTAGGAGGTGACGTATTTCGACTGAAGTTATCTTACGGCACCGAAAAGTTGTTCGAACAGCGCGGATGCTCCAGGCTCCATTTTTCGGGCCACAATGGGCAAAGACCGTGCGCTGTAGGCACGGATCTGGGCCAACTTTCTTGTTTTCGGGGCAGTGAGGGATTTTGGGGTTATGCATTAGATACGTACGACAGTCAAACGTCGGAAAAGACGGGAGTCGATTCCAAGGTCCGAACCCCGTTTTACGGCCGATTAACCGAATGTGCGGGGTGCGAAAAGGGGACGAAACGTGCCCGCTAATTGTTCCGATTGTGGCAGAGCTGGGCCGGGGCCTCCTCACGCTCCAAGTACTCTTTTCCACTCGAAGAAATGGCGAACAAGATGCGGGGGGCCCTGGGCCCATGTTTCCCCCTAAATGGGCAAAATCCGTGAGCTATAGCACACGGATTGCGGCCAAATATCGCGTTTCCGTGGCGGCGTGGATTTTCGGCTGGTGTTGACGGTATTAGCGGGGGTTCGCCGCAGGAGAAAGCGGAAGCCGATTCCAGGCTCCGAAACTCGTTTTGTGGCTATTTTTCCCGAGTGCGGCGCTCTGTGCCTTGGCCGCAAGCATGTGCTGCATTTCGGCCAAGGCCAAGGCGCGCAGCCAGCCCCGCGGCCAAGGCCAACGCCTAGGCACGCAGCCACCCCGCGGCCAAGGGCAAGGCACCCAAGGCCAAGGCACCCAGCCACCCCGCGGCGAAGGCCTAGGCACGCAGCCACCCCGCGGCCAAGGCCAAGGCACCCAGCCACCCCGCGGCGAAGGCCTAGGCACACAGCCACCCCGCGGCCAAGGCCAAGGCTCCCAGCCACCCCGCGGCCGGGGCCAAGGCAAGCAGCCCGCCCGCGCGCGGCATCCACTTTCAATGCAGAAACCGCTCGGGGCCCAAGCGTCTGTCCGACTTTGTTTGGGCCGAAATTTTAGGAGGTGACGTATTTCGACTGAAGTTATCTTACGGGACTGAAAAGTTGTTCAAAGAGCGCGGATGCTCCGGGCCCCATTTTTCGGGCCAAAATGGCCAAAGACCGTGCGCTGTAGCTCACGGATCTGGGCCAACTTTCTTGTTTTCGGGGCGGTGCGGGATTTTGGGGTTATGTATTAGATACGTGCGACAGTCAAACGTCGGAAAAGAAGGGAGACGATTCCGAGGTCCGAACCCCATTTTACGGCCGATTAACCGAACGTGCGGGGTGCGAAAAGGGGACGAAACGTGCCCGCGAATTGTTCCGATTGTGGTAGAGCTGGGCCGGGGGCCTCCTCACGCTCCAAGTACTCTTTTCCGCTCGAAGAAATGGCGAACAAGACGCGGGAGCCCCTGGGCCCATGTTCCCCAGGAAATGGCCAAAATCCGTGAGCTATAGCACACAGATTGCGGCCAAATTTCGCGTTTCCGTGGCGGCGTGGGATTTTTGGCTGGTGTTGTCGGTATTGCCGGGGGTTCGCCGCGGGATAAAGCGGAAGCCGATTCCGGGCTCCGAAACTCATTTTGTGGCTATTGTTCCCGAGTGTGGTGCTCTGTGCCTTGGCCGCAAGCATGTGCTGCATTTCGGCCAAGGCCAAGGCACGCAGCCAGCCCGCGGCCAAGGCCTAGGCACGCAGCCACCCCGCGGCCAAGGCCTTGGCACGCAGACACCCGGTGGCCCAGGCCAAGGCCATGGCACCCAGCCCCCCCGCGGCCAAGGCCAAGGCCGTGTGCTGTCCCTCACGGATCTTGGCCAACTTTCGCGTTTCCGGGGTGGAGCGGGATTTTTGGGTGATGCGTTAGATACGTGTGACAGTCGAACGTCGGTAAAGAGGGGAGTCGATTTCGAGGTCCGAACCTCGTTTTACGGCCGATTCACCGAGGGTGCGGGGGTGCGAAAAGGGGATGAAATGTGCCCTCGAATTGTTCCGATTGTGGTAGAACTGGGCCGGGGGCCTCCTCACGGTGCAAGTACTGTTTTCCGCTCGAAGAAATGGCGAAAATAATGCGGGAGGCCCTGCGCCCTTTTTTCTGCCAGAAAAGGCCAAAATCCGTGAGCTATAGCACACGGATTGTGGCCAAATTTCGCGTTTCGCGGGCGGTTTGGGATTTTGGGCTGGCGTCGTCGGGTTTGGTGGGAGTCGGTGGCGGGAGAAAACGGAATCCAATTCCGAGCTCCGAAACTCGTTTTACGGCCATCTTACCGTCAGCGAACGGGTGCCCAAACGGGTGGGCCCACTCGTCCGATTCAGGCAAAACCGGAGAAAGAAGTGGAAGGTAGGTGTGTATCTCAGTTTTTGGTCCAAGAATACGAAGAAACGGCGAGGACCGTGTGCTCACATTTTGGGCAAATGCTCGCCCGCGGCCAAGGCCAAGCCATGCAGCCACCCCGCGACCAACGCCAAGGCACAGGGCCACGCTCGAGCTCCCTATCTTTGCCTCAGGAGCGCGGCCGGAGTGTGTGTTGTGTGTGCGTGAGAGTGTGCGACGTGCCTTGGTCGCGAGCATGTGCTGCATTTCGAGCAAGGCACGGAGCCAGCCCGCGGCCAACGCACGCAGCCACCCCGTGGCCAAGGCCAAGGCACCGGTCCACCCCGCGGCCAAGGCAAAGGCACCCAAGGCCAAGGCCATGCACCCAGCCAGCCCGCGGCCAAGGCCTAGGCACGCAGCTAGCCCGCAGCCAAGGCCAAGGCACAAGGCCACCCCGCGGCCAAGGCACGCAGCCACCCCAAGGCCAAGGCCTAGGTACGCAGCCACCCCGCGGCCAAGGCCATGGCCAAGGCACGCAGCCACCCCAAGGCCAAGGCCTAGACACGCAGCCACCCCGCGGCCAAGGCCAAGGCTGTGTGCTGTAGCTCACGGATCTTGGCCAACTTTCGCGTTTCCGGGGCGGTGCGGGATTTTGGTGTGATGCACTAGATACGTGCAACAGTCGAGCGTTGGAAAAGAGGGGAGTCGACCTTGTTGGGGTAGCTGACCTTGTTAGTCCGTTCTTGCAAGAGTCGAAAGATAATCTTTCTGCTTTTTTATAGTATTTCCCCCGCTTAATGGATAACTATTTGTTACCAATGGGGAATTCTTTCGCACCTTAAATTGCAAATTGAGGTGGTGGAATTTGCGCCAGTGGAAACCATAAAGTATAGCTCACGGATTTTGCCCTTTTCCGGGGGAAAAATGGGCGCAGGGCCTCCCGCATTATTTTTGCCATTTCTTCGAGCGGAAAACAGTACTTGCGCCGTGAGGAGGTCCCCGGCCCAGTTCTACCACAATCGGACCAATTCGCGGGCACGTTTCGTCCCCTTTTCGCACCCCCGCACCCTCGGTAAATCGGCCGTAAAACGAGGTTCGGACCTCGAAATCGACTCCCCTCTTTTCCAACGCTCGACTGTCGCACGTATCTAATGCATCACCCCAAAATCCCGCACCGCCCCGGAAACACGAAAGTTGGCCAAGATCCGTGAGCTACAGCACACGGCCTTGGCCTTGGCCGCGGGGTGGCTGCGTGCCATGGCCTTGGCCTTGGCCGTGGGGTGGCTGCGTGCCATGGCCTTGGCCTTGGCCTCGGGGTGGCTGCGTGCCAAGGCCTTGGCCGCGGGCTGGCTGCGTGCCTAGGCCTTGGCTGCGGGCTGGCTGGGTGCCATGGCCTTGGCCGCGGGAGGGCTGGGTGCCATGGACTTGGCCGCGGGGTGGACGCGTGCCTTGGCCTTGGCCGCGGGGTGGCTGCGTGCCTCGGCCTTGGCCTTGGCCGTGGGCTGGCTCCGTGCCTTGCTCGAAATGCAGCACATGCTCGCGACCAAGGCAGGTCGCACACTCTCACGCACACACAACACACACTCCGGCCGCGCTCCCGAGGCAAGGATAGGGAGCTCGAGTGTGGCCCTGTGCCTTGGCGTTGGCCGCGGGCGAGCATTTGGCCAAAATGTGAGCACACAGTCCTCGCCGTTTCTTCGTATTCTTGGACCAAAAACTGAGATCCACACCTACCTTCCACTTCTTTCTCCGGTTTTGCCTGAATCGGACGAGTTGGCCCACCCGTTTGGGCACCCGTTCGCTGCCGGTAAGATGGCCGTAAAACGAGTTTCGGAGCTCGGAATTGGATTCCGTTTTCTCCTGCCACCGACCCCCACCAAACCTGACCACGCCAGCCCAAAATCCCACGCCAACCCCGAAACACGAAATTTGGCCACAATCCGTGTGCTATAGCTCACCGATTTTGGCCTTTTCTGGCGGAAAAATGGGCGCAGGGCCTCCCGCATTATTTTTGCCATTTCCTCGACCGGAAAGCAGTACTTACGCCGTGAGGAGGCCCCCGGCCCAGTTCTACCACAATCGGACCAATTCGAGGGCACGTTTCATCCCCTTTTCGCACCCCCGCACCCTCGGTAAATCGGCCGTAAAACGAGGTTCTGACCTCGAAATCGACTCCCCTCTTTTCCGACGCTCGACTGTCGCACGTATCCAATGCATCACCCCAAAATCCCGCACCGCCCCGGAAACTCAAAAGTTGTCCAAGATCCGTGAGCTACAGCACACGGCCTTGGGCTTGGCCGTGGGGTGGCTGCGTGCCATGGCCTTGGCCGCGGGCTGGACGCGTGCCTTGTCCTTGGCCACCGGGTGGGTGCCATGGCCTTGGCCGCGGGCTGGTTGAGCGACAGCACACGGCCTTGGCTTTGGCCGTGGGTTGGCTGGGTGCCATGGCCTTGTCCTTGCCCACCGGGTGGCTGTGTGCCAAGGCCTTGGCCACGGGGTGGCTGCGTGCCTAGGCCTTGGCCGCAGGCTGGCTGGGTGCCATGGCCGTGGCCGCGGGGTGGACGCGTGCCTAGGCCTTGGCCACGGGGTGGCTGCATGCCTCGGCCTTGGCCTTGGCCGCAGGCTGGCTCCGTGCCTTGCTCGAATTGCAGCACATGCTCGCGACCAAGGCACGTCGCACACTCTCGCGCACACACGACACACACTTGGGCCGCGCTCCCGGGGCAAGGATAGGGAGCTCGAGCGTGGCCCTGTGCCTTGGCCTTGGCCGCGGGGTGGCCACGTGCCTTGGGCTTGGACTTGGCCGCGGGCGAGCATTTGTCCAAAATGTGAGGACACAGTCCTCGCCGTTGCTTCGCATTCTTGGACCAAAAACTGAGATCCACGCCTACCTTCCACTTCTTTCTCCGGTTTTGCCTGAATCGGACGAGTTGGCCCACCCGTTTGGGAACCCGTTCTCTGGCCGTAAAATGGCCCTTAAACGAGTTTCGGAGCTCGGAATTGGATTCTGTTTTCTCCCGCCACCGACTCCCACCAAACCCGACCACGCCAGCCAAAACTCCCACGCCGCCCCCGAAAGACGAAAGTTGGCCGCAATCCGTGTGCTATAGCTCACGGATTTTGGCCTTTTCGGGCGGAAAAATGGGCGCAGGGCCTCCCTCATTATTTTCGCCATTTCTTTGAGCGCAAAACAGTACTAGCACCGTGAGGAGGCCCCCGGCCCAGTTCTACCACAACTGGACCAATTCGCGGGCACGTTTCGTCCCCCTTTCACACCCCCGAACGTTCGGTAAATCGGCCGTAAAACGAGGTTCGGACCTCGGAATCGACTCCCGTCTTCTCCGACGTTCGACTGTTGCACGTATCTAATGCATCATTCCAAAATCCCGTACCGCCCCGGAAACGCGAAAGTTGGCCAAGATCCGTGAGCTACAGCACACGGCCTTGGCCGCGGGGTGGCTGCGTGCCTAGGCCTTGGCAGCGGCGTGGCTGGGTGCCATGGCCTTGGCCTTGTCCATGGGGTGGCTGCGTGCCTTGGCCTTGGCCACGGGGTGGCTGCGTGCCTTGGCCTTGGCCGCGGGGTGGCTGGGTGCCATGGCCTTGGCCTTGGCCGCGGGGTGGCTGGGTGCCATGGCCTTGGCCTTGGCCGCGGGGTGGCTGGGTGCCATGGCCTTGGCCTTGGCCGCGGGGTGGCTGGGTGCCATGGCCATGGCCTTGGCCGCGGGGTGGCTGCGTGCCTTGGCCTTGGCCGCGGGCTGGCTGCGTGCCTTGCTCAAAATGCAGCACATGCTCGCGACCAAGGAACGTCGCACATTCTCGCGCACACACAACACAAACTTGGGCCGCGCTCCCGGGGCAAGGATAGGGAGCTCGAGGCTTGCCCTGTGCCTTGGCCTTGGCCGCGGGCGAGCATTTGGCCAAAATGTGAGCACACGGTCCTCGCCGTTGCTTCGTATTCTTGGACCAAAAATTGAGATCCACACCTACCTTCCACCTCTTTCTTCGGTTTTGCCTGAATCGTACGAGTTGGCCCACCCGTTTGGGCACCCGTTCTCTGGCGGTAAAATGGCCGTAAAACGAGTTTCGGAGCTCGGAATTGGATTCCATTTTCTCCCACCACCGACTCCCACCAAACCCGACCACGCCAACCAAAAATCCCACGCCGCCCCCGAAACGCGAAATTTGGCCGCAATCCGTGTGCTATAGCTCACGGATTTTGGCCTTTTCGGGCGGAAAAATGGGCGCAGGGCCTCCCGCATTATTTTCGCCATTTCTTCGAGCGAAAAACAGTACTAACACCGTGAGGAGGCCCCCGGCCCAGTTCTACCACAACCGGACCAATTCGCGGGCACGTTTCATCCCCTTTTCGCACCGCCGCACGTTCGTTAAATCAGACGTAAAACGAGGTTCGGACCTCGGAATTGACTCCCGTCTTCTCCGACGTTCGACTGTCGTACGTACTAATGCATCACCCCAAAATCCCTCCCCGCCCCGGAAACGCGAAAGTTGGCCAAGATCCGTGAGCTACAGCACACGGCCTTGGCCGTGGGGTGGCTCGGTGCCATGGCCTTGGCCTTGGCCACGGGGTGGCTGCGTGCCTTGGCCTTGGCCACGGGGTGGCTGCGTGCCGAGGCCTTGGCCGTGGGGTGGCTGGGTGCCATGCCCTTGGCCTTGGCCGCGGGGTGGCTTCGTGCCTAGGCCTTGTCCGCGGGGTGGCTGGGTGCCATGGCCTTGGCCTTGGCCGCGGGGTGGCTGCGTGCCTTGGCTTTGGCAGCGGGCTGGCTGCATGCCTTGCTCGAAATGCAGCACATGCTCGCGACCAAGGCACGTCGTACACTCTCGCGCACACACAACACAAACTTGGGCCGCGCTCCCGGGGCAAGTATAGGGAGCTCGAGCGTGGCCCTGTGCCTTGGCCTTGGCCGCGGGGTGGCCGCGTGCCGTGGCCGCGGGCGAGCATTTGGCCAAAAAGTGAGCACACGGTCCTCGCCGTTGCTTTGTATTCTTGGACCAAAAACTGAGATCCACACCTACCTTCCACTTCTTTGTCCGGTTTTCCCTGAATCGGACGAGTTGGCCCACCCGTTCTCTGGCGGTAAAATGGCCGTTAAACGAGTTTCGGAGCTCGGAATTGGATTCCGTTTTCTCCCGCCACCAACTCCCACCAAACCCGACCATGCCAGCCAAAAATCCCACGCCGCCCCTGAAGCACGAAATTTGGCCGCAATCCGTGTGCTATAGCTCACGGATTTTGGCCTTGTCGAGCAGAAAAATGGGCGCAGGGCCTCCCGCATTATTTTCGCCATTTCTTCAAGCGCAAAACAGTACTAGCAACGTGAGGAGGCCCCCGGCCCTGTTCTACCACAACCGGACCAATTCGCAGGCACGTTTCGTCCCCTTTTCGCACCCCCGCACGTTCGGTAAATCAGCCGTAAAACGAGGTTCGGACCTCGGAATCGACTCATGTCTTCTCCGACGTTCGACTGTCGCACGTATCTAATGCATCACCCCAAAATCCCGCACCGCCCCGGAAATGCGAAAGTTGGCCAAGATCCATGAGCTACAGCACACTGCCGTGGCTGCGGGGTGGCTAGGTGCCATGGCCTTGGCCTTGGCCGCGGGGTGGCTGCGTGCCTAGGACTTGGCCGCGGGGTGGCTGGGTGCCATGACCTTGCCCTTGGCCGCGGGGTGGCTGCGTGCCTTGCCTTGGCCGCGGGCTGGCTGCGTGCCTTTCTCGAAATGCAGCACATGCTCGCGACCAAGGCACGTCGCACACTCTCGCGCACACACAACACACACTTGGGCCGCGCTCCCGGGGCAAGGATAGTGTGCTCGAGCATGGCCCTGTGCCTTGGCCTTGGCGGCGGGGTGGCCGCGTGCCTTGGCCTTGGCCTTGGCCGCGGGCCTTGGCCTTGGCCTTGGCCGCGGGCGAGAATTTGGCCAAAATGTGAGCACACGGTCCTCGCCGTTGCTTCGTATTCTTGGACCAAAAACTGAGATCCACACCTACCTTCCACTTCTTTCTCTGGTTTTGCCTGAATCCGACGAGTTGGCTCACCCATTTGGGCACCCGTTCTCTGGCGGTAAAAAGGCCGTAAAACGAGTTTCGGAGCTCGGAATTGGATTCCGTTTTCTCCCGTCACCGACTCCCACCAAACCCGACCACGCCAGGAAAAAATCCCTCGCCGCCCCCGAAACACGAAATTTGGCCGCAATCCGTGTGCTATATAGCTCACGGATTTTGGCCTTTTCGGGCGGAAAAATGGGCGCAGGGCCTCCCGCATTATTTTCGCCATTTCTTCGAGCGCAAAACAGTACTAGCACCGTGAGGAGGCCCCCGGCCCAGTTCTATCACAACCGGACTAATTTACGGGCACGTTTCGTCCCCTTTTCGCGCCCCCGCACGTTCGGTAAATCGGCCGTAAAACGAGGTTCGGACCTCGGAATCGACTCCCGTCTTCTCCGACGTTCGACTGTCGCACGTATCTAATGCATCACCCCAAGATCCTGCCCGGCCCCGGAAACGCGAAAGTTGGCCAAGATCCGTGAGCTACAGCACACGGCCTTGGCCGTGGGGTGGCTGCGTGCCAAGGCCTTGGCCGCGGGGTGGCTGGGTGCCATGGCCTTGGCCACGGGGTGGCTGCGTACCTAGGCCTTGGCCGCGGGGTGGCTGGGTGCCATGGCCTTGGCCTTGGCCGCGGGGTGGCTGTGTGCCTAGGCCTTGGCCTTGGCCACGGGGTGGCTGCGTGCCTAGGCCTTGGCCGCGGGGTGGCTGGGTGCCATGGTCTTGGCCTTGGCCGCGGGCTGGCTGCGTGCCTAGGCCTTGGCCGCGGGCTGGCTGTGTGCCATGGCCTTGGCCGTGGCGGCGGGGTGGCTGCGTGCCTTGGCCTTGGCCGCGGGCTGGCTGCGTGCCTTGCTCGAAATGCAGCACATGCTCGCGACCAAGGCACGTCGCACACTCTCGCGCACACACAACACAAACTTGGGCCGTGCTCCCGGGGCAAGGATAGGGAGCTCGAGCGTGGCCCTGTGCCTTGGCCTTGGCCGCGGGGTGGCCGCGTGCCTTGGCCGCGGGCGAGCATTTGGCCAAAATGTGAGCACACGGTCCTCGCCGTTGCTTCGTATTCTTGGACCAAAAACTGAGATCCACACCTACCTTCCACTTCTTTCTCTGGTTTTGCCTGAATCGGACGAGTTGGCCCACCCGATTGGGTACCCGTTCTCTTGCGGTAAAATGGCCGTAAAATGAGTTTCGGAGCTCGGAATTGGATTCCGTTTTCTCCCGCCACCGACTCCCACCAAACCCGACCACGCCAGCCAAAATTCCCACGCCGCCCCCGAAACACTAAATTTGGTCACAATCCGTGTGCTAGAGCTCACGGAATTTGGCCTTTTCGGGCGGAAAAATGGGCGCAGGGTCTCTCGTAGGAGCTTACGGGGCTTTCCCGAACCTTAATTTTGTGTTTCTCTTATGTTTTCACACACTTTTTGTAGCACAAATTTTTTAACCCTAACTTTTTTCAACAATAAGACATTTTAATTTGGATTTGACCACAGAAAGCAGCAACTTAAATGTCCAATTGTGATGTGAAATCGTTAATTATTTGATTTATAATTAATTTGTATCTTAGATCCAAATATAAATTTTATTTGCGAGTTGTATATTGATATTTTAAGTTGTCTCAATGGTAGGCTTGAAAATTTATTTGCATTTTTGACCTACATGTTAGGGGTTCAAGCGAGAGCTAAAGCTTCGAATATTCTCTTCAAATATTATTACATTAATTTCAAAAACAACATATCTGAATATTTCACATTTAATTTAAAAATTATTTTCTGCTGAATATTAGGATATATATGCAATCGACAATCGAGGTATTAGAGCAATTTTGGACCCACCAGCAGTAGACACCACCAGTCCTTGAGCTGACTCTCACCCCCCCAAAAAAAAAGTATATTGAATTACGGTGTGATTTTTTCCATGATGGTAGAAAAAAATGTGAAATACTATTAAATAGAAAGAGAAAAATATTTCGTAGCACGAAAAGAGGTGTTTTTGGCCTCACGTGGCATGCTGGGAGTGGGGGGCAAAACGGGTGCTCACGGCCAAGGCACGGGGCCACGCTCAAGCTCCCTATCCTTGCCTCGGGAGAGCGCGTTGGCTGCACCATACCTGGGCATTGGCCACGGCATGAAAGTTGGACCAGATCCGCGAGCTACAGCACACAGTCTTTGGCAATTTTGGCCCGAAAAATGGGGCCCGGAGCTTCCGCGCTGTTTCCCCCACTTTTGAGTCCCGTAAGATAACTTCGGTCGAAATACGTCACCTCCTAAAATTTCAGCCCAAACAAAGTTGGACAGACGCTTGGGCCACGCCCGCTATATGCATTGGCCGTTGATGCCGCGCGCGTGCGGGCTGCGTGCGGGCTGCATGCCTTGGCCTTGGCTGCGGGGTAGCTGCGTGCCTTGACCTTGGGCGCGGGCTGGCTGCGTGCCTTGCTCGAAATGCAGCACATGCTCGCGACCAAGGCACGTCGTACACTCTCGCGCACACACAACACACACTTGGGCCGCGCTCCCGGGGCAAGGATAGGGAGCTCGAGCGTGGCCCTGTGCCTTGGCCTTGGCCGCGGGGTGGCCGCGTGCCTTGGCCTTGGCCTTGGCCTTGGCCGCGGGCGAGCATTTGGCCAAAATTTGAGCACACGGTCCTCGCCGTTGCTTCGTATTCTTGGACCAAAAACTGAGATCCACACCTACCTTCCACTTCTTTCTCCGGTTTTGCCTGAATCGGATGAGTT
The DNA here is from genome assembly GCA_030449905.1 of Luvunga scandens. Taxonomy (NCBI): domain Eukaryota; kingdom Viridiplantae; phylum Streptophyta; class Magnoliopsida; order Sapindales; family Rutaceae; genus Luvunga; species Luvunga scandens. The sequence continues at coordinate 165,888 of JASUUG010000238.1, forward strand.
GGCCCACCCGTTTGGGCACCCGTTCTCTGGCGGTAAAATGGCCGTAAAACGAGTTTCGGAGCTCGGAATTGGATTCCCTTTTCTCCCGCCACCGACTCCCACCAAACCCGACCACGCCAGCTAAAAATCCCACGCCGCCCCCGAAACGCGAAATTTGGCCGCAATCCGTGTGCTATAGCTCACGGATTTTGGCCTTTTCGGACGGAAAAATGGGCGCAGGGCCTCCCTCATTATTTTCACCATTTCTTCAAGAGGAAAATAGTACTAGCACCGTGAGGAGGCCCCCGGCCCAGTTCTACCACAACCGGACCAATTCGCGGGCACGTTTCGTCCCCTTTTCGCACCACCGCACGTTCGCTAAATCAGACGTAAGACGACATTCGGACCTCGGAATCGACTCCCGTCTTCTCCGACGTTCGACTGTCACACACATCTAATGCATCACCCCAAAATCCCGCCCCGCCTCGGAAACGCGAAAGTTGGCCAAGATCCGTGAGCTACATCACCGATTGTGGTAGAACTGGGCCGGGGGCCTCCTCACGGCGCAAGTACTGCTTTCCGCTCGAAGAAATGGCAAAAATAATGCGGGTGGCCCTGCGACCATTTTTCCGCCAGAAAAGGCCAAAATCCGTGAGCTATAGCACACGGATTGTGGCCAAATTTCGCGTTTCGGGGGCGGCATCCGATTTTGGGCAGGCGTCGTGGGGTTTGGTGGGAGTCATGGCGGTAGAAAACGGAATCCAATTCCGAGCTCCGAAACTCGTTTTACGGCCATCTTACCGGCAGCGAACGGGTGCCCAAACGGGTGGGCCAACTCGTCCGATTCAGGCAAAACCGGAGAAAGAAGTGGAATGTAGGTGTGGATCTCAGTTTTTGTTCCAAGCGAAGAAACGGGTGAGGACCGTGGTGTGCTCACATTTTGCCAAATGCTCGGGACCAAGGCACGTTGCAACAAGCCACGCAGCCACCTTGGGCGCGCCATCGCAAGGAACAGGGCCACGCTCGAGCTCCCTATCCTTGCCTCGGGGTGGCCTCGTGTGTGTGTTGTGTGTGCGTGAGAGTGCGACCTGCCTTGGTCCAGAGCATGTGCTGCATTTCGAGCAAGGCACGTGCCAGCCCGTGGCCAAGGCCAAGGCTGAGGCACGCAGCCACCCCTTCCAAGGCTTTCTCTGGTTACCCCATCGGCCAAGGCCATGGCACCCAGCCAGCCCGCGGCCAAGGCCTAGGCACGTTCCAGCCCGCGGTAAAAGGCCTAAAGCCAGTTTGGGAGCCAAGGCCTTGGTTTTCACGCAGCCACCCGAGGCGAAGGCCAAGGCTATGGCACGCAGCCACCCCGCGGCCAAGGCCAAGGCCATGATACGTGTGACAGTTGAACGTTGGAAAAGAGGGGAGTGGATTTCGAGGTCCGAACGTCATTTTACGGACGATTTACCGAGGGTGCGGGGGTGCAAAAAGGGGACGGGCCTGCCCTCACATTATTGGTCCGATTTGGTAGAACTGGGCCGGGGGCCTCCTCACGGTGCAAGTACTGCTTTCCACTCGAAGAAATGGGAAAAATAATGCGGGAGGCCCTGCGCCCATTTTTCCGCCAGAAAAGGCGAAAATCCGTGAGCTATAGCACACGGATTGTGGCCAAATTTCACGTTTCGGGGGAGGCGTGGGATTTTGGGGACCTCGGGTTTGGTGGGAGTCGGAGTCGGCGGTAGAAAAGGGAATCCAATTCGAGCCCAAACTCGTTTCCCCGCCATTTTACCGCCAGAGAACGGGTGCCCAAGATCGGGTGGGCCAACTCATCCGATTCAGGCAAAACCGGAGAAAGAAGTGGAAGGTAGGTGTGGATCTCAGTTTGTGGTCCAAGAATTGAAGAAACGGGCGAGTACCGTGTGCTCACATTTTGGCCAAATGTCGCCCGGGCCAACGCCAATGCACAGGGCCACGCTCGAGCTCCCTATCCTTGCCTCACGGAGTGTGTGTTGTGTGTGCGTGAGAGTGTGCGACCTGCCTTGGTCGCGAGCATGTGCTCCATTTCGAGCAAGGCACGGAGCCAGCCCGTGGCCAAGGCCATGGCACCCAGCCAGCCCGCGGCCAAGGCCATGGCACCCAGCCAGCCCGCGTCCAAGGCCTTGGCACACGGCCTTGGCCATGGCACGCAGCCACCCCACGGCCAAGGCCAAGGCCAAGACCATGGCACGCAGCCACCCCGCGGCCAAGGCCAAGGCCGTGTGCTGTAGCTCACGGATCTTGGCCAACTTTCGCGTTTCCGGGGCGGCGCGGGATTTTGGGGTGAACTGACATCCACACCTACCTTTTTCTTTCCGGTTTTCCGAATCCGACAAGTTGGCCCACCCGTTTGGGCACCCGTTTCGGGGCTAAAATGCAGGATTTGGGAGCTCGAAACTCATTTTCTCCGCACCGACTCCCACCAAACCCGACCACGCCAGCCCAAAATCCCACGCCACCCTGAAATGCATAAAAATTTGGCCACAATCCGTGTGCTATAGATCACGGATTTTGGCCTTTTCTGGCGGAAAAATGGGCGCAGGGCCTCCGGCATTATTTTTGCCATCTCTTCGAGCGGAAAGCAGTACTTGTGCAGTGAGGAGGCCCCCGGCCCAGTTCTACAACAATCAGACCAATTCGAGGGCACATTTCATCCCCTTTTCGCAACCCCGCACCCTCGGTAAATCGGCCGTAAAACGAGGTTCGGACATCGAAATCGACTCCCCTGTTTTCCGACGTTCGACTGTCGCACGTATCTAATGCATCACCCCAAAATCCCGCACCGCCCCGGAAACGCAAAAGTTTGCTAAGATCCGTGAGCGACAGCACACGGCCTTGGCCTTGGCCGCGGGGTGGATGCGTGCCTAGGCCTTGGCGGAGGGGTCGCTGGGTGCCATGGCCTTGGCCTTGGCCACCGGGTGGCTGTGTGCCAAGGCCTTGGCCACGGGGTGGCTGTGTGCCTAGGCCTTGGCCGCGGGCTGGCTGGGTCCCATGGCCTTGGCCGCGGGGTGGACGCGTGCCTAGGCCTTGGCCACGGGGTGGATGCGTGCCTTGTCCTTGGCCTTGGCCGCGGGCTGGCTACGTGCCTTTCTCGAAATGCAGCATATGCTCGCGACCAAGGCAGGTCGCACACTCTCACACACACACAACACACACTCCAGCACGCGTTCTCCCGTAAAAGGCGTAAAAGGTTTGGGAGCTCAAGCGTTCCCCTGTGCCTTGGACTTGGCAAACCCGCGGGGTGGCTGCATGGCTTGGGCCTTGGTATAGCTCATGGAGAGCATTTGGTGGAAAAATGTGAGCACACGGTCCTCGCCGATTCTTCATATTCTTGGACCAAAAACAGAGATCCACACCTACCTTCCACTTCTTTCTCCGGTTTTGCCTGAATCGGACGAGTAGGCCCACGCGTTTGGGCACCCGTTCGCTGCTGTTAAGATGGCCGTAAAATGAGTTTCGGAGCTCGGAATTGGATTCCGTTTTTTCCCGCCACTGACTCCCACCAAACCCAACGACGCGAGCCCAAAATCCCACGGCCTTGGCCCCGAAACTGCAAAATTTGGCCAGCAATCCATGTGCCTTAGCTGGCCGCGGATTTTGGCCACGTGCCTTGCTCGAAATGCAGCACATGCTCGCGACCAAGGCACGTTTCATCCCCTCGCACGCACACAACAAACACTTGGGCCGCTCGGGGCAAGGACGAGGGGACCTCGGAATTGACTCCCGTCTTCTCTGACATTCGACTGTCGGACGTATCTAATGCATCACCCCAAAATTGGCACCGACCGGAAACGCGAGCATTTGGCCAAAATGTGAGCACACGGTCCTTGCCGTTGCTTCTTATTCTTGGACCAAAAACTGAGATCCACACCTACCTTCCACTTCTTTCTCTGGTTTTGCCTGAATCCGACAAGTTGGCCCACCCGTTTGGGCACCCGTTCTCTGGCGGTAAAATGGCCGTAAAACGAGTTTGGGAGCTCGAAATTGGATTCCATTTCCTCCCGCCACCGACTCCCACCAAACCCGACCACGCCCGCCAAAAATCCCATGCCGCCCCTGAAATGCGAAATTTGGCCGCAGTCCGTGTGGTATAGCTCATGGATTTTGGCCTTTTCAGGTGGAAAAATGGGCGCAGGGCCTCCCGCATTATTTTCGCCATTTCTTCGATAGGAAAATAGTACTAGCATCGTGAGGAGGCCCCCGGCCCAGTTCTACCACAACCGGACCAATTCGCGGGCACGTTTCGTCCCCTTTTCGCACCCCCGCACGTTCGCTAAATCAGACGTAAAACGACGTTCGGACCTCGGAATCGACTCCCGTCTTCTCCAACGTTCGACTGTCGCACGTATCTAATGCATCACCCCAAAATCCCGCCCCGCCCCGGAAACGCGAAAGTTGGCCAAGATCCGTGAGCTACAGCACACGGCCTTGGCTGCGGGGTGGCTGCGTGCCTAGTCCTTGGCAGCTGCGTGGCTGTGTGCCTTGGCCTTGGCCGCGGGCTGGCTGCGTGCCTTGCTCGAAATGCAGCACATGCTTGCGACCAAGGCACGTCGCACACTCTCGCACACACACAACAAACACTTGGGCCGCGCTCCTGGGGCAAGGATAGGGAGCTCGAGCGTGGCACTGTGCCTTGGCCTTGGCCGCGGGGTGGCCACGTGCCTTGGCCGCGGGCGAGCATTTGGCCAAAATGTGAGCACACGGTCCTTGCCGTTGCTTCTTATTCTTGGACCAAAAACTGAGATCCACACCTACCTTCCACTTCTTTCTCTGGTTTTGCCTGAATCCGACAAGTTGGCCCACCCGTTTGGGCACCCGTTCTCTGGCGGTAAAATGGCCGTAAAACGAGTTTGGGAGCTCGGAATTGGATTCCGTTTTCTCCTGCCACCGACTCCCACCAAACCCGACCACGCCCGCCAAAAATCCCAGGCCGCCCCCCAGGCCTTGGCTCCCGCTATCCTTGCCATTTCTTGGCCAGTTTTTGCACCGTGTGCCTTGGCCAACGGGGGTGGCGGGCATTTGGCCTTGGCCGCACCGTTCCTGCGTGCCAAGTAAATGGCAGGTAAAAGCCACGGTTGGAGGCCAGGCCATGGCAGCCACCCCGTCTTCTCCAAGGCCAAGGCCATGCACTCTATCCCGCCCATGGCCAAGGCCGCGCACAGCCCCGGAAACGCGCCAAAGCCAGGCCAAGATCCGTGTGCTCAGCTCACGGATCTTGGCCCTTGGCGTTTCCGAGTGAAAGGATTTTGGGGTGATGGCAGCGGCGACAGTGGCCGGAAAAGGGAGTGCATTTTCAGGCACGTGCCAAAATGGCCAAGGCGGGGGTGCGTATTCTTGGGGGCTGAGACGTGCCACACCTGGGCCACTTCTTTGTGTGCCTCTTTTGCCTCTGTGGCATCACCCCAACTGCGTTTGGGCACCGGGATTTTGGGTGAAAGAGGATGCGTGTGCAAGTACAAGTCGAAGAAATGGCAAAAATAATGGGAGGCCTTTTCCCATATTTCCGCGGACTCAATTTTGGGTGAGCTTTAGCACACGTTGGGCAAATTTCCGTTTCGAGGGGCCCGGCGTGGGATTTTTGGCTGGCGTGGTCGGGTTTGGTGCGGAGTCGGTGGTGGGAGAAAGCGGAATACAATTGTGCTGTTTTCGTTCTGACAGCCATTTCCGACCAAAAACAGGTGCCCGTGGGAGGCGGGTGGGCCAACTCGCCCATTCAGGCAAAACCGGAGAAAGAAGTGGAAGGTAGGTGTGGATCTGGCCTTTTTCACCCCCAAGAATACGCTCGTGGCCGTAAAATGGCCATTTGGACCTCAGGCCAAATGACTCCCCTCTTTTCTGGACCACGGCCACACGCCAAGGCATCACCCAAAATCCCTTGCCTTGCCCGGAAGGCCAAGAGCGCGGCCAGGGTGTGTTGTGTGTGTGTGTGCTGAGAGTGTGCGGCCTGCCTTGGTCGCGTGTGTGCCTTGTGCCATTCGGCCAAGGCACGCAGCCAGCCTTGCCAAGGCCAAGGCATGCCACGCTGCGTGGCCAAGGCCATGGCACCCAGCCAGGCGGCCAAGCCAGGCCAACCCAGCCATGCGCGACCAAGGCCTGGCACTCAGCCACCTCGTGGCCAAGGCATGGCACCCGGCCAGCTGCGCCAAGGCCAAGGCACGTGGCTGTAGCTCACTGGACCTCGGCCGTTTCCGGTGGCCCGGGAGTGGTTGCCCATGCCATTGGCGGCGCAATGGTGTCGTGGCCAAGGCCGGAGAAGGCATTTTTGATTCGGCCAAAGGCCTCTTCATTCTTGGACCAAGATTTAGAGCACGCAGGCGGGGGTGCGACTTTTCGGGGGCGAAAAGTGCCCGGAATTGGCCGGATGTGGTAGAACTGGGCGGGGCCTCACCTCGCGCCCAAGTACTGTTTTCCTCGCGAAGAAATGCCAAAAATAATGCGGGAGGTGCGCCAATTTTCCGCCCCGAAAGGCCAAAATCCGTGAGCTATAGCACACGGATTGCCCGCCAAATTGCCGCGTCCCGGGCGGCCGTGGGATTTTTGGCGGGCGTGGTCGGTTTGCCAAGTCGGTGGCGGGAGAAAAGCGGAATCAATTCGAGCTCGAAACTCGTTTCAGCCAAGGGGCAGCCCCCCGGGGCCAACTCATCCGATTCAGGCAAAAGCCGGAGAAAGAAGTGGAAGGTAGGTGTGGATCTCAGTTTTTGGTCCAAGAAGCCACGCAGCCGGTGAGGACCGTGGCTCACATTTTGGCCAAATGGCCCAGCAGCCAAGGCTGGCCGCGGCCAAGGCCAAGGCCAGGGCCTCGCTCAGCTCCCTATCCTTGGGGGCGCGTTTCAAGTGTGTGTTGTGTGTGTGATTTTGGGAGTGTGCATTAGACGTGCCTTGACAGTCGAGCATGTGCTGGGAGTCGAGCAAGGTCGAGCCATGCGCCCAAAGCCAAGGCCTCCCCTCATTTGGCCAAAGCCAAGGCTGGGCAAAACCACCCGCGGCCAAGGCCTTGCACGCTAGCCATAACGCGGCCAAGGCCATAGGCGCGCAGCCAAAATCCGTGAGCCATGGCCACGGGGGCAAATTTCACCCGGCCATGGCCTGGGATTGTTGGCTGGCCAGTCGGGTTTGGTGGAGTGGTGGGGAAAACGAAGCCAATTCCGGCCAAACTCGTTTTACGGCCATTTTACCGCCAGAGAACGGGTGCCCAAGCGGGTGGGCCAACTCCACGATTCAGGCAAAACCGGAGAAAGAGGTGGAAGGTAGGTGTGGATCTCAATTTTTGGTCCAAGAAGGCCTAGGCACGCAGCCAGCGAGGACCGTGTGCTCACATTTTGGCCAAATGCTCGCCCGCGGCCAAGGCCAAGGCACAGCGCAAGCCTCGAGCTCCCTATCCTTGACCCGGGAGCACGGCCCAAGTTTGTGTTGTGTGTGCGCGAGATTGTGCGACGTGCCTTGGCCACGAGCATGTGCTGCATTTCGAGCAAGGCACGCAGCCAGCCCGCGGCCAAGGCCAAGGCACGCAGCCACCCCGCGGCCAAGGCCAAGGCCATGGCACCCAGCCACCCCGCGGCCAAGGCCAAGGCCATGGCACCCAGCCACCCCGCGGCCAAGGCCAAGGCCATGGAACCCAGCCACCCCGCGGCCAAGGCCAAGGCCATGGCACCCAGCCAACCCACGGCCAAGGCCAAGGCACGCGGCCACCCCGTGGCCAAGGCCAAGGCATGCCGCCACCCCGTGGACAAGGCGAAGGCCATGGCACCCAGCCACGCCACTGCCAAGGCCTAGGCACGCAGCCACCCCGCGGCCAGGGCCGTGTGCTGTAGCTCACGGATCTTGGCCAACTTTCGCGTTTCCAGGGCGGTGCAGGATTTTGGAATGATGCATTAGATACGTGCGACAGTCGAACGTCGGAGAAGACGGGAGTCGATTCCAAGGTCCGAACCTCGTTTTACGGGCGACTTACTGAACGTTCGGGGGTGCGAAAAGAGGACGAACGTGCCCGCGAATTGGTCCGGTTGTGGTAGAACTGGGCCGGGGGCCTCCTCACGGTGCTAGTACTGTTTCGCGCTCAAAGAAATGGCGAAAATAATGCAGGAGGCCCTGCGCCCATTTTTTCGCTCGAAAAGGCCAAAATCAGTGAGCTATAGCACACGGATTGCGGCCAAATTTCGTCTTTCGGGGGCGGCATGGGATTTTTGGGTGGCGTGGTCGGGTTTGGTGGGAGTCGGTGGCTGCAGAAAACAGAATCCAATTCCGAGCTCCAAAACTCGTTTAACGGCCATTTTACCGCCAGAGAACGGGTTCCCAAACGGGTGGGCCAACTCGTCCGATTCAGGCAAAACCGGAGAAAGAAGTGGAAGGTAGGCGTGGATCTCAGTTTTTGGTCCAAGAATGCGAAGCAACGGCGAGGACCGTGTCCTCACATTTTGGACAAATGCTCGCCCGCGGCCAAGTCCAAGCCCAAGGCACGCGGCCACCCCGCGGCCAAGGGCAAGGCACAGGGCCACGCTCGAGCTCCCTACCCTTGCCCCGGGAGCGCGGCCCAAGTGTGTGTTGTGTGTACGCGAGAGTGTGCGACGTGCCTTGGTCGCAATCATGTGCTGCAATTCGAGCAAGGCACGGAGCCAGCCGGCGGCCAAGGCCAAGGCCGAGGCACGCAGCCACCCCGTGGCCAAGGCCTAGGCAAGCGTCCACCCCACGGCCAAGGCCATGGCACCCAGCCAGCCCGCGGCCAAGGCCTAGGCACGCAGCCACCCCGAGGCCAAGGCCTTGGCACACAGCCACCCGGAGGCCAAGGACAAGGCCATGGCACCCAGCCAACACGCGGCCATGGCCTAGGCACGCAGCCACCCCGCTGCCAAGGCCAAGGCCGTGTGCTGTCGCTCATGGATCTTGGCCAACTTTTGTGTTTCCGGGGCGGTGCGGGATTTTGGGGTGATGCATTAGATACGTACGACAGTCGAACGTCGGAAAAGAGGGGAGTCGATTTCGAGGTCCGAACCTCGTTTTACGGCCGATTTACCGAGGGTGCGGGGGTGCGAAAAGGGGACGAATCGTACCCTCAAATTGGTCCGATTGTGGTAGAACTGGGCCGGGGGCCTCCTCACGGCGCAAGTACTGCTTTCCGCTCGAAGAAATGGCAAAAATAATGCGGGAGGCCTTGCGCCCATTTTTCCGCCAGAAAAGGCCAAAATCCGTGAGCTATAGCACACGGATTGTGGCCAAATTTCGTGTTTCGGGGGCGGCGTGGGATTTTTGGCCAGTGTCGTCGGGTTTGGTGGGAGTCGGTGGCGGGAGAAAACGGAATCCAATTCCGAACTCCGAAACTCGTTTTACGGCTATCTTACTGGCAGCAAACGGGTGCCCAAACGGGTGGGCCAACTCGTCCGATTCAGGCAAAACCGGAGAAAGAAGTGAAAGGTAGGTGTGGATCTCAGTTTTTGGTCCAAGAATACGAAGAAACGGTGAGGACCGTGTGCTCACATTTTGGCCAAATGCTCGCCCGCGGCCAAGGCGAAGCCACGCAGCCACCCCGCGGCCAACGCCAAGGCACAGGGCCACGCTCAAGCTCCCTATCCTTGCCTCGGGAGCGCGGCCGGAGTGTGTGTTGTGTGTGCATGAGAGTGTGCGACCTGCCTTGGTCGCGAGCATGTGCTGCATTTCGAGCAAGGCACGGAGCCAGCCCGCGGCCAAGGCCAAGGCCGAGGCACGCAGCCACCCGGTGGCCAAGGACAAGGCACGCGTCCACCCCACGTTCAAGGCCATGGCACCCACCCAGCCCGCGGCCAAGGCCATGTCACCCAGCCAGCCCACGGCCAAGGCCTAGGCACGCAGCCAGCCCGCAGCCAAGGCCAAGGCCGAGGCACGCAGCCAGCCCGCGGGCAAGGCCAAGCCACGCGTCCACCCCGCGGCCAAGGCCATGGCACCCAGCCAGCCCGCGGGCAAGGCCTAGGTACGAAGCCACCCCGCGGCCAAGGCCTTGGCACACATCCACCCGGTGGCCAAGGCCAAGGCCATGGCACCCAGCCACCCCGCGGACAAGGGACAAGGCTGGCAGGCCAAGGCCATGGCACCCAGCCACCGCGGACAAGGCCTGGCTGGGTGCCGGGGCGGGGTGGACGCGTGCCTTGGCTTGGCCACGGGGTGGCTGCGTGCCTCGGCCTTGGCCTTGGCCGCGGGCTGGCTACGTGCCATTTTAGAAATGCAGCATATGCTCGCGACCAAGGCAGGTCGCGCACTCCCATGCACACACAACACACACACCGGCCGCGCTCCCGAGGCAAGGATAGGGAGCTCGAGCGTGGCCCTGTGCCTTGGAGTTGGCCGCCGGGTGGCTGCATGGCTTGGCCTTGGCCGCGGGTGAGCATTTGGCCGAAATGTGAGCACACGGTCCTCGCCGTTTCTTCGTATTCTTGCACCAAAAACTGAGATCCGCACCGCCCCGGAAACGCGAAAGTTGGCCAAGTTCCGTGAGCGACAGCACACGGCCTTGGCCTTGGCCGCGGGGTGGCTGCGTGCCTAGGCCTTGGCCGCGGGGTGGCTGGCTGCCATGGCCTTGGCCTTGGGCACTGGGTGGCTGTGTGCCAAGGCCTTGGCCGCAGGGTGGCTGCGTACGTAGTCCTTGGCCGCGGGCTGGCTGGGTGCCATGGCCTTGGCCGCGGGGTGGACGCGTGCCTAGGCCTTGGCCACGGGGTGGCTGCGTGCCTCGGCCTTGGCCGCGGGCTGGCTGGGTGCCATGGCCTTGGCCGCGGGCTGGCTGGGTGCCATGGCCTTGGCCGCGGGCTGGCTGGGTGCCATGGCCTTGGCCGCGGGGTGGATGCGTGCCTAGGCCTTGACCACGGGGTGGCTGCGTGCCTCGGCCTTGGCCTTGGCCGCGGGCTGGCTACGTGCCTTTCTCGAAATGCAGCATATGCTCGCGACCAAGGCAGGTCGCACACTCTCACGCACACACAAAACACACTCCGGCCGCGCTGCCGATACAAGGATAGGGAGCTCGAGCGTGGCCCTGTGCCTTGACGTTGGACGCGGGGTGGCTGCATGGCTTGGCCTTGGACGCGGGCGAGCATTTGGCCAAAATGTGAGCACACGGACCTTGCCGTTTCTTCGTTTTCTTGGACCAAAAACTGAGATCCACACCTACCTTCCACTTCTTTCTCTGGTTTTACCTGAATCGGACGAGTGGGCCCACCCGTTTGGGCACCCGTTCGCTGCCGGCAAGATTTCCGTAAAACGAGTTTCGGAGCTCGGAATTGGATTCTGTTTTCTCCCGCCACCGACTCCCACCAAACCCGACGACGCCAGCCCAAAATCCCATGCCGCCCCCGAAACGCGAAATTTGGCCACAATCCGTGTGCTATAGCTCACGGATTTTGGCCTTTTCCGGGGGAAAAATGGGCGCAGGGCCTCCCGCATTATTTTCGCCATTTCGTTGAGCGGAAAACAGTACTTACGCCGTGAGGAGGCCCCCGGCCCAGTTCTACCACAATCGGACCAATTCGCGGGCACGTTTCGTCCCCTTTTCGCACCCCCGCACCCTTGGTAAATCGGCCGTAAAAAGAGGTTCGGACCTCGAAATCGACTCCCCTCTTTTCCAACGCTGGACTATCGCACGTATCTAATGCATCACCCCAAAATCCCGCACCGCCCCGGAAACGCGAAAGTTGGCCAAGATCCGTGAGCTACAGCACACGGCCTTGCCCTTGGCCGCGGGGTGGCTGCGTGCCATGGCCTTGGCCTTCGCCTCGGGGTGGCTGTGAGCCAAGGCCTTGGCCGCGGGCTGGCTGCGTGCCTAGGCCTTGCCCGCGGGCTGGCTGTGTGCCATGGCCTTGGCCGCGGGCTGGCTGGGTGCCATGGCCCTTGCTGCGGGGTGGACGCGTGTCTTGGCCTTGGCCACGGGGTGGCTGCGTGCCTCGGCCTTGGCCTTGGCCGCGGGTTGGCTCCGTGCCTTGCTAGAAATGCAGCACATGCTCGCGACCAAGGCAGGTCGCACACTCTCACGCACACACAACACACACTCGGGCCACACTCCCGAGGCAAGGATAGGGAGCTCGAGCGTGGCCCTGTGCCTTGGCGTTGGCCGCGGGGTGCCCGCGTGGCTTGGCCTTGGCCGCGGGCGAGCATTTGGCCAAAATGTGAGCACACGGTCCTCGCCGTTTCTTCGTATTCTTGGACCAAAAACGGAGATCCACACCTACCTTCCACTTCTTTCTCCGGTTTTGCCTGAATCGGATGAGTTGGCCCACCCGTTTGGGCACCGGTTCGCTGCCGGTAAGATGGCCGTAAAACGAGTTTCGGAGCTCGGAATTTGATTCCGTTTTCTCCCACCATCGACTCCCACCAAACCCGACGACGCCAGCCCAAAATCCCACGCCACCCCCGAAACGCGAAATTTGGCCACAATCCGTGTGCTATAGCTCACGGATTTTGGCATTTTCTGGCGGAAAAATGGGCGCAGGGCCTCCCGCATTATTTTTGCCATTTCTTCGAGCGGAAAGCAGTACTTGCGCCGTGAGGAGGCCCCCGGCCCAGTTCTACCACAATCGGACCAATTCGAGGGCACGTTTCGTCCCCTTTTCGCACCCCCGCACCCTCGGTAAATCGGCCGTAAAACGAGGTTTGGACCTCGAAATCGACTCCCCTCTTTTCTGACGCTCGACTGTCGCACGTATCTAATGCACCACCCCAAAATCCCGCACCGCCCCGGAAACGCGAAAGTTGGCCAAGATCCGTAAGCTACAGCACACGGCCTTGGCCTTGGCCGCGGGGTGGCTGTTTGCCATGGCCTTGGCCTTGGCCTCGGGGTGGCTGCGTGCCAAGGCCTTGGCCGCGGGATGGTTGCGTGACTAGGCCTTGCCCGCGGGCTGGCTGGGTGCCATGTCCTTGGCCGTGGGGTGGACGCACGCCTTGGCCTGGGCCACTGGGTGGCTTCGTGCCTCGGCCTTGACCTTGGCCGCAGGCTTGCTCCGTGCCTTGCTCGAAATGCGGCACATGCTCGCGACCAAGGCAGGTCACACACTCTCACGCACACACAATACACACTCGGGCCGCACTCCCGAGGCAATGATAGGGAGCTCGAGCGTGGCCCTGTGCCTTGGCGTTGGCCGTGGGGTGGCTGCGTGGCTTGGCGTTAGCCGCGGGCGAGCATTGGGCGAAAATGTGAGCACACGGTCCTCGCCGTTTCTTCGTATTCTTGGACCAAAAACTGAGATCCACACCTACCTTCCACTTCCTTCCCCGTTTTTGCCTGAATCGGACGAGTTGGCCCACCCGTTTGGGCACCCGTTCGCTGCCGGTAAGCTGGCCGTAAAACGAGTTTCGGAGCTCGGAATTGGATTCCGTTTTCTCCCGCCACCGACTCCCACCAAAGCCGACGATGCCAGCCCAAAATCCCACGCCGCCCCCGAAAAGCGAAATTTGGCCGCAATCCGTGTGCTATAGCTCATGGATTTTGGCCTTTTCCGGGGGAAAAATGGGCGCAAGGCCTCCCACATTATTTTCACCATTTCTTCGAGCGGAAAACAGTACTTGCGCCGTGAGGAGGCCCCCGGCCCAGTTCTACCACAATCGGACCAATTCGCGGGCACGTTTCATCCCCTTTTCGCACCCCCGCACCCTCGGTAAATCGACCGTAAAACGAGGTTCGGACCTCGAAATCGACTCCCCTCTTTTCCAACGCTCGACTGTCGCACCTATCTAATGTATCACCCCAAAATCCCGCACCGCCCCGGAAACGCGAAGGTTGACCAAGATCCGTGAGCGACAGCACACGGCCTTGGCCTTGGCCGTGGGGTGGCTGCGTGCCTAGGCCTTTGCCGCGGGGTGGCTACGTGCCTAGGCCTTGGCCGCGGGGTGGCTGCGTGCCATGGCCTTGGCCTTGGCCACCGGGTGGCTGTTTGCCAAGGCCTTGGCCGCGGGGTGGCTGCATGCCTAGGCCTTGGCCGCGGGGTGGCTGCATGCCTAGGCCTTGGCCGCGGGCTGGCTGGGCACCATGGCCTTGGCCGCGGGGTGGACGCGTGCCTTGGCCTTAGCCACGGGGTGTCTGCGTGCCTCGGCCTTGGCCTTCGCCGCGGGCTGGCTCCGTGCCTTGCTCGAAATGCAGCACATGCTCGCGACCAAGGCAGGTCGCACACTCTCAAGCACACACAACACACTCCGACCGCGCTCGCGAGGCAAGGATAGGGAGCCCGAGCGTGGCCCTGTGCCTTGGCGTTGGCCGCGGGCCGGCTGCGTGGCTTGGCCTTGGCCGCGGGGTGGACGCGTGCCTAGGACTTGGCCGCGGGGTGGCTGCGTGCCATGGCCTTGGCCTTGGCCACCGGGTGGCTGTGTGCCAAAGCCTTGGCCGCGGGGTGGCTGCGTACCTAGGCCTTGGCCGCGGGCTGCCTGGGTACCATGGCCTTGGCCGCGGGGTGGATGCGTGCCTAGGCCTTGGCCGCAGGGTGGACGCGTGCCTAGGCCTTGGCCACGTGGTGGCTGCGTGCCTATGCCTTGGCCTTGGCCGCGGGCCGGCTACGTGCCTTTCTCAAAATGCAGCATATGCTCGCGACCAAGGCAGGTCGCACAGTCTCACGCACACGCAACACACACTCCGGCCGCGCTCCCGAGGCAAGGATAGGGAGCTCGAGCGTGGCCCTGTGCGTCGGGGTTGGCCGCGGGGTGGCTGCATGGCTTGGCCTTGGCCGCAGGCGAGCATTTGGCCAAAATGGGAGCACACGGTCCTCTCCGTTTCTTCGTATTCTTGGACCAAAAACTGAGATCCACACCTACCTTCCACTTCTTTTTCCGGTTTTGCCTGAATCGGACGAGTTGGCCCACCCGTTTGGGCAACCGTTCGCGGCCGGTAAGATGGCCATAAAACGAGTTTCGGAGCTCGGAATTGGATTCCGTTTTCTCCCGCCACCGAGTCCCACCAAAGCCGACGACGTCAGCCAAAAATCCCATGCCGCCCCCGAAACTCGAAATTGGGCCAGAATCCGTGTGCTATAGCTCACGGATTTTGGCCTTTTCTGGCGGAAAAATGGGCGCAGGGCCTCCCGCATTATTTTTGCCATTTCTTCGAGCGGAAAGCACTACTTACGCCGTGAGGAGGCCCCCGGCCCAGTTCTACCAAAATCGGACCAATTCGAGGGCACGTTTCGTCCACTTTTCGCACCGCCGCACCCGCGGTAAATCGGCCTTAAAACGAGGTTCGGACCTCGAAATCGACTCCCCTCTTTTCCGACGTTCGACTATCGCACGTATCTAATGCATCACCCCAGAATCCTGCACCACCCCGGAAACGCGAAAGTTGGCCAAGATCCGTGAGCGACAGCACACGGACTTGGCCTTGGCCTCGGGGTGGCTGCGTGCCATGGCCTTGGCCGCGGGCTGGCTGGGTTCCATGGCCTTGGCCGCGGGGTGGACGTTTGCCTTGGCCTTGGCCACGGGGTGGCTGCGTGCCTCGGCCTTGGCCTTGGCCGCGGGCTTGCTCCGTGCCTTGCTCGAAATGCAGCACATGCTCGCGACCAAGGCAGGTCGCACACTCTCACGCACACACAAGACACACTCGGGCCGCGCTCCCGAGGCAATGATAGGGAGCTCGAGCGTGGCCCTGTGCCTTGGCGTTGGCCGCGGGGTGGCTGCGTGGCTTGGCCTTGGCCGCGGGCGAGCATTTGGCCAAAATGTGAGCACACGGTCCTCGTCGTTTCTTCGTATTCTTGAACCAAAAACTGAGATCCACACCTACCTTCCACTTCTTTCTCCGGTTTTGCCTGAATCGGACGAGTGGGCCCGCCCGACAGCACACGGACTTGGCCTTGGCCGCGGGGTGGCAGCGGGCCATGGACTTGGCCTTGGCCTCGGGGTGGCTACGTGCCATTGCCTTGGCCTTGGCCACAGGGTGGCTGTGTGCCAAGGCCTTGGCCGCGGGCTGGCTGGCTGCCATGGCCTTGGCCGTTGGCTGGCTGGGTGCCATGGCCTTGGCCGCGGGGTGGCTGCGTGCCTCGACCACGGCGACGGGGTGGTTGCGTGCCTCGGCCTTGGCCTTGGCCGCGGGCTTGCTCCGAGCCTTGCTCGAAATGTAGCACATGCTCGCGACCAAGGCAGGTCGCACACTCTCACGCACACACAAGACACACTCGGGCCGCGCTCCCGAGGCAATGATAGGGAGCTCGAGCTTGGCCCTGTGCCTTGGCATTGGCCGCTGGGTGGCTGCGTGGCTTGGCCCTGGCTGCGGGCGAGCATTTGGCCAAAATGTGAGCACACGGTCCTCGCCGTTTCTTCGTATTCTTGGACCAAAAACTGAGATCCACACCTACCTTCCACTTCTTTCTCCGGTTTTGCCTGAATCGGATGAGTGGGCCCACCATTTTGGGCACCCGTTCGCTGCTGGTAAGATGGCCGTAAAACGAGTTTCGGAGCTCGGAATTGGATTCCGTTTTCTCCCGCCACCGACTCCCACCAAACCCGACGACGCAAGCCCAAAATCCCACGCCGCCCCCGAAACGCGAAATTTTGCCACAATCCGTGTGCTATAGCTCACGGATTTTGGCCTTTTCCGGGGGAAAAATGGGCGCAGGGCCTCCCGCATTATTTTCACCATTTCTTCGAGTGGAAAACAGTACTTGCGCAGTGAGGAGGCCCCCGGCCCAGTTCTACCACAATCGGACCAATACGCGGGCACGTTTCGTCCCCTTTTAGCACCCCCTCACCCTCGGTAAATCGGCCATAAAACAAGGTTCGGCCCTCGAAATCGACTCCCCTCTTTTCCAATGCTGGACTGTCGTACGTATCTAATGCATCACCCCAAAGTCCCGCACCGCCCCGGAAACGCGAAAGTTGGCCAAGATCCGTGAGCCAAGATCCGCCTTGAGCGACAGCTGCATGCCTAGGCCTTGGCAGCGGCGTGGCTGGGTGCCAAGGCCTTGGCCACGGGGTGGCTGCGTGCCTTGGCCTCGGCCGCGGGGTGGCTGCGTGCCTTGGCCTTGGCCGCGGGGTGGCTGCGTGCCTTGGGCTCGGCCACGGGGTGGCTGCGTTCCTTGGCCTTGGCCGCGGGGTGGCTGCGTGCCTTGGGCTCGGCCACGGGGTGGCTGCGTGCCTTGGCCTTGGCCGCGGGGTGGCTGCGTGCCTAGGCCTTGGCCGCGGGGTGGCTGCGTGCCTTGGCCTTGGCCGCGGGCTGGCTGCGTGCCTTGCTCGAAATGCAGCACATGCTCGCAACCAAGGCAGGTCGCACACTCTCGCGCACACACAACTCACACTTGGGCCGCGCTCCCGGGGCAAGGATAGGCAGCTCGAGCGTTGCCCTGTGCCTTGGCCTTGGCCGCGGGGTGGCTGCATGGCTTGGCCTTGGCCGCGGGCGAGCATTTGGCCAAAATGTGAGCACACGGTCCTCGCCGTTGCTTCTTATTCTTGGACCAAAAACTGAGATCCACACCTACCTTCCACTTCTTTCTCCGGTTTTGCCTGAATCCGACGAGTTGGCCCACCCGTTTGGGAACCCGTTCTCTGGCGGTAAAATGGCCGTAAAACGAGTTTCGGAACTCGGAATTGGATTCCGTTTTCTACCGCCACCGACTCCCACCAAACCCGACCACGCCAGCCAAAAATTCCACGCCGCCCCCAAAACACAAAATTTGGCCGCAATCCGTGTGCTATAGCTCACGTATTTTGGCCTTTTCTGGAGGAAAAATGGGCGTAGGGACCCCCGCATTATTTTTGCCATTTCTTCGAGCGCAAACCAGTACTAGCACCTTGAGGAGGCCCCCGGCCCAGTTCTACCACAACCGGACCAATTCGCGGGCACGTTTCGTCCCCTTTTTGAACCCCCGCACGTTCAGTAAATCGGCCGTAAAACGAGGTTCGGACCTCGGAATCGACTCCTGTCTTCTCCGACGTTCGACTGTCGGACGTATCTAATGCATCACCCCAAAATCCCGCACCGCCCCGGAAACGCGAAAGTTGGCCAAGATCCGTGAGCTACAGCACATGACTTGGCCGCGGGGTGGCTGCGTGCCTAGGCCTTGGCCGCGGGGTGGCCGCGTGCCTTGGCCTTGGCCTTGGCCGTGAGCGAGCATTTTTCCAAAATGTGAGCACACGGTCCTCGCCATTGCTTCGTATTTTTGGACCAAAAACTGAGATGCACACTTACCTTCTACTTCTTTCTCCGGTTTTGCCTGAATCCGACTAGTTGGCCCACCCGTTTGGGCACCCGTTCTCTGGCGGTAAAATGCCCGTAAAAAGAGTTTCGGAACTCGGAATTGGATTCCGTTTTCTACTGCCACCGACTCCCACCAAACCCGACCACGCCAGCCAAAAATCCCACGCCGCCCCCGAAACGTGAAATTTGGCCGCAATCCGTGTGCTATAGCTCACGGATTTTGGCCTTTTCGGGCGGAAAAATGGGCGCAGGGCCTCCCGCATTATTTACGCTATTTCTTCGAGCGCAAAACAATACTAGCACCGTGAGGAGGCCCCCGGCCCAGTTCTACCACAACCGGACCAATTCGTGGGCACGTCTCCTCCCCTTTTCGCACCCCCGCACGTTCGGTAAATCGGCCGTAAAATGAGGTTCGGACCTCGGAATCGACTCCCGTCTTCTCCGACGTTCGACTGTCACACGTATCTAATGCATCACCCCAAAATCCCGCACCGCCCCGGAAACGCGAAAGTTGGCCAAGATCCGTGAGTTACAGCACACGGCCTTGGCCGCGGGGTGGCTGCGTGCCTAGGCCTTGGCAGCGGGGTGGCCGCGTGCCTTGCCCTTGGCCTTGGCCATGGGCGAGCAATTTTCCAAAATGTGAGCACACGGACCTCGCCGTTGCTTCGTATTTTTGGACCAAAAACTGAGATCCACACCTACCTTCCACTTCTTTCTCAAGTTTTGCCTGAATCCGACGAGTTGGCCCACCCGTTTGGGCACCCGTTCTCTGGCGGAAAAATGGCCGTAAAACGAGTTTCGGAACTCGGAATTGGATTCCGTTTTCTCCCGCCACCGACTCCCACCAAACCCGACCACGCCAGCCAAAAATCCCACGCCGCCCCCAAAAAGTGAAATTTGGCCGCAATCCGTGTGCTATAGCTCACGGATTTTGGCCTTTTCTGGAGGAAAAATGGGCGCAGGGCCTCCCGCATTATTTTTGACATTTCTTCAAGCGGAAAGCAGTACTTGCGCCGTGAGGAGTCCCCCGGCCCAGTTCTACCACAATCGGACCAATTCGAGGGAACGTTTCGTGCCCTTTTCGCACCCCCGCACCCTCGGTAAATCGGCCGTAAAACGAGGTTCGGACCTCGAAATCGACTCCCCTGTTTTCCGACGTTCGACTTTCGCCCCTGAAACGCGAAAGTTGGCCAAGATCCGTGAGTGACAGCACCCGGCCTTGGCATTGGCCGCGGGGTGGCATACTCTCACGCACACACAACACACACTCCGGCCG
The DNA here is from genome assembly GCA_030449905.1 of Luvunga scandens. Classification (NCBI taxonomy): domain Eukaryota; kingdom Viridiplantae; phylum Streptophyta; class Magnoliopsida; order Sapindales; family Rutaceae; genus Luvunga; species Luvunga scandens. The sequence goes on from JASUUG010000238.1 coordinate 185,282, forward strand.
CGCTCCCGAGGCAAGGATAGGGAGCTCGAGCATGGCCCTGTGCCTTGGCGTTGGCCGCGGGGTGGCTGCGTGGCTTGGCCTTGGCCGCGGGCGAGCATTTGGCCAAAATGTGACCACACGGTCCTCGCCGTTTCTTCGTATTCTTGGACCAAAAACTGAGATCCACACCTACCTTCCACTTCTTTCTCCGGTTTTGCCTGAATCGGACGAGTTGGCCCACCCGTTTGGGCACCCGTTCGCAGCCGGTAAGATGGCCATAAAACCAGTTTCGGAGCTCGGAATTGGATTCCGTTTTCTCCCGCCACCGACTCCCACCAAACCCGACGACGCCAGCCCAAAATCCTACGCCGCCCCCGAAACGCGAAATTTGGCCACAATCCGTGTACTATAGCTCACGGATTTTCGCCTTTTCTGGCGGAAAAATGGGCGCAGGGCCTCCCGCATTATTTTCACCATTTCTTTGAGCGGAAAGCAGTACTTGCGCCGTGAGGAGGCCCCCGGCCCAGTTCTACCACAATCGGACCAATTCGAGGGCACGTTTCGTCCCCTTTTCGCACCCCCGCACCCTCGGTAAATCGGCCGTAAAACGAGGTTCGGACCTCGAAATCGACTCCCCTCTTTTCCGACGTTCGACTGTCGCACGTTTCTAATGCATCACCCCAAAATCCCACGCCGCCCCGGAAACGCGAAAGTTGGCGAAGATCCGTGAGCGACAACACACGGCCTTGGCCATGGCCGCGGGGTGGCTGGATGCCATGGCCTTGGCCTGGGCCACTGGGTGGCTGTGTGCCAAGGCCTTGGCCGTGGGGTGGCTGCGTGCCTAGGCCTTGGCCACAGGCTGGCTGGGTGCCATGGTCTTGGCCGCGGGGTGGACGCGTGCCTAGGCCTTGTCCACGGGGTGGCTGGGTGCCATCGCCTTGGCCTCGGGGTGGGTGCGTGCCAAGGCCTTGGCCGCGGGCTGGATGCGTGCCTAGGCCTTGGCCGCGGGCTAGCTGGGTGCCATGGCCTTGGCCGCGGGCTGGCTGGGTGCCATGGCCTTGGCCGCGGGGTGGACGCGTGCCTTGGCCTTGGCCGCGGGGTGGACGCGTGCCTTGGCCTTTGCCGCGGGGTGGCTGCGTGCCTCGGCCTTGGCCTTAGCCGCGGGCTGGCTCCGTGCCTTGCTCGAAATGCAGCATATGCTCGCGACCAAGGCAGGTCGCACACTGTCACGCACACACAACACACACTCGTGCCGCCAAATTTCGTATTTCAGGGGCGGCATGGGATTTTTGGCTGGCGTGGTCGGGTTTGGTGGGAGTCGGTGGTGGGAGAAAACGGAATCCAATTCCGAGCTCCGAAACTCGTTTTACGGCCATTTTACCGTCAGAGAATAGGTGCCCAAACGGGTGGGCCAACTCGTCGGATTCAGGCAAAACCGGAGAAAGAAGTGGAAGGTAGGTGTGGATCTCAGTTTTTGGTCCAAGAATACGAAGCAACGGCGAGGACCGTGTGCTCACATTTTGGCCAAATGCCACCCCGCGGCCAAGGCACGCGGCCACCCCGCGGCCAAGGCCAAGGCACAGGGCCACGCTCGAGCTCCCTATCCTTGCCCCGGAAGCACGGCCCAAGTGTGTATTGTGTGTGCGCGAGAGTGTGCGACGTGCCTTGGTCGTGAGCATGTGCTGCATTTCGAGGATGGCACACAGCCAGCCCGCGGCCAAGTCCAAGGCCATGGCACCCAGCCACCCCGCGGCCAAGGCCTAGGCACGCAGCCACTCCGCGGGCAAGGCCGTGTGCTGTAGCTCACGGATCTTGGCCAACTTTCGCGTTTCCGGGGCGTGGCGGGATTTTGGGGTGATGCATTAGGTACGTGCGACAGTCGAACGTCGGAGAAGACGGGAGTCGATTCCGAGGTCCGAACCTCATTTTACGTCTGATTTACCGAACGTGCGGGGGTGCGACAAGGGGACGAAAAGTGCCCGTGAATTGGTCCGGATGTGGTAGAACTGGGCCGGGGGCCTCCTCACGGTGCTAGTACTGTTTTCCTCTCGAAGAAATGGCGAAAATAATGCGGGAGGTCCTGCGCCCATTTTTCCGCCCGAAAAGGCCAAAATCCGTGAGCTATAGCACACGGATTGCCGCCAAATTTCGCGTTTCGGGGGCGCCGTGGGATTTTTGGCCGGCGTGGTCGGGTTTGGTGGGAGTCGGTGGCGGGAGAAAACGGAATCCAATTCCGAGCTCCGAAACTCGTTTTACGGCCATTTTACCGCCAGAGAACGGGTGCCCAAACGGGTGGGCCAACTCATCCGATTCAGGCAAAACCGGAGAAAGAAGTGGAAGGTAGGTGTGGATCTCAGTTTTTGGTCCAAGAATACGAAGCAACGGTGAGGACCGTGTGCTCACATTTTGGCCAAATGCTCGCCCGCGGCCAAGGCACGCGGCCACCCCACGGCCAAGGCCAAGGCACAGGGCCTCGCTCGAGCTCCCTATCCTTGCCCCGGGAGCGCGGTCCAAGTGTGTGTTGTGTGTGAGCGAGAGTGTGCAACGTGCCTTGGTCGCGAGCATGTGCTGCATTTCGAGCAAGGCACGCAGCCAGCCCGCGGCCAAAGCCAAGGCACGCAGCCTCCCCGCGGCCAAAGCCAAGGCCATGGCACCCAGCCACCCCGCGGACAAGGCCTAGGCACGCAGCCAACCCGCGGCCAAGGCCAAGGCCATGGCACCCAGCCACCCCGCGGCCAAGGCCAAGGCCATGGCACCCAGCCACCCCGCGGCTAAGGCCAAGGCCATGGATCCCCGCGGCCAAAGCCAAGGACTTGGCACCCAGCCACCCCGCGGCCAAGGCCAAGGCCATGGCACCCAGCCACCCCGCGGCCACAGCCAAGGCACGCAGCCACCCCGTGGCCAAGGCCAAGGCACGCAGCCACCCCGTGGCCAAGGCCAAGGCACGCAGCCACCCCGTGGCCAAGGCCAAGGCCATGGCACCCAGCCACGCCGCTGCCAAGTCCTTGGCACGCAGACACCCGCGGCCAAGGCCGTGTGCTGTAGCTCACGGATCTTGGCCAACTTTCGCGTTTCCGGGGCGGGGCGGGGCGGTATTTTGGGGTGATGCATTAGATACGTGCGACAGTCGAACGTCGGAGAAGACGGGAGTCAATTCCGAGGTCCGAACCTCGTTTTACGTCTGATGTAACGAACGTGCTGGGGTGCGAAAAGGGGACGAAACGCGCCCGCGAATTGGTCCGGTTGTGGTAGAACTGGGCCGGGGGCCTCCTCACGGTGCTAGTACTGTTTTCCACTCGAAGAAATGGCGAAAATAAAGCGGTAGGCCCTGCGCCCATTTTTCCGCCCGAAAAGGCCAAAATCCGTGAGCTATAGCACACGGATTGCGGCCAAATTTCGCGTTTCGGGGGCGGCGTGGGATTGTTGGCTGGCGTGGTCGGGTTTGGTGGGAGTCGGTGGCGGGAGAAAACGGAATCCAATTCCGAGCTCCGAAACTCGTTTTACGGCCATTTTACCGCCAGAGAACGGGTGCCCAAACGGGTGGGCCAACTCTTACGATTCAGGCAAAACCGGAGAAAGAGGTGGAAGGTAGGTGTGGATCTCAATTTTTGGTCCAAGAATACGAAGCAACGGCGAGGACCGTGTGCTCACATTTTGGCCAAATGCTCCCCCGCGGCCAAGGCCAAGGCACAGCGCAAGCCTCAAGCTCCCTATCCTTGACCCGGGAGCACGGCCCAAGTTTGTGTTGTGTGTGCGTGAGATTGTGCGACGTGCCTTGGCCGCGAGCATGTGCTGCATTTCGAGCAAGGCACGCAGCCAGCCCACGCAGCCAGCCCGCGGCCAAGGCCATGGCACCCAGCCACCCGCGGCCAAGCCCTAGGCATGCAGCCACCCGCGGCCAATGCCAAGGGCACCCAGCCATGGCCACCCAGGCCACCCAGCCTATCCTTGGCCCAACCGCGAGGTGTGCGCGTGCCAAGGCCAAGGCCATGGAACCCAGCCAGGCCCCGCGGCCAGGCCAAGGCCATGGCCATGGCACCCAGCCACCCACCGGCCAAGGCCAAGGCCATGGCCACCCCGCCAAGGCCAAGGCCAAGGCATGCCGCCACCCCGTGGACAAGGCGAAGGCCATGGCACCCAGCCACGCCACTGCCAAGGCCTAGGCACGCAGCCACCCCGCGGCCAGGGCCGTGTGCTGTAGCTCACGGATCTTGGCCAACTTTCGCGTTTCCAGGGCGGTGCAGGATTTTGGAATGATGCATTAGATACGTGCGACAGTCGAACGTCGGAGAAGACGGGAGTCGATTCCAAGGTCCGAACCTTGTTTTACGGGCGACTTACTGAACGTTCGGGGGTGCGAAAAGAGGACGAACGTGCCCGCGAATTGGTCCGGTTGTGGTAGAACTGGGCCGGGGGCCTCCTCACGGTGCTAGTACTGTTTCGCGCTCAAAGAAATGGCGAAAATAATGCGGGAGGCCCTGCTCCCATTTTTTCGCCCGAAAAGGCCAAAATCAGTGAGCTATAGCACACGGATTGCGGCCAAATTTCGTCTTTCGGGGGCGGCATGGGATTTTTGGCTGGCGTGGTCGGGTTTGGTGGGAGTCGGTGGCGGCAGAAAACAGAATCCAATTCCGAGCTCCGAAACTCGTTTAACGGCCATTTTACCGCCAGAGAACGGGTTCCCAAACGGGTGGGCCAACTCGTCCGATTCAGGCAAAACCGGAGAAACAAGTGGAAGGTAGGCGTGGATCTCAGTTTTTGGTCCAAGAATGCGAAGCAACGGCGAGGACCGTGTCCTCACATTTTGGACAAATGCTCGCCCGCGGCCAAGTCCAAGACCAAGGCACGCGGCCATCCCGCGGCCAAGGGCAAGGCACAGGGCCACGCTCGAGCTCCCTACCCTTGCCCCGGGAGCGCGGCCCAAGTGTGTGTTGTGTGTGCGCGAGAGTGTGCGACGTGCCTTGGTCGCAAGCATGTGCTGCAATTCGAGCAAGGCACGGAGCCAGCCGGCGGCCAAGGCCAAGGCCGAGGCACGCAGCCACCCCGTGGCCAAGGCCTAGGCAAGCGTCCACCCCACGGCCAAGGCCATGGCACCCAGCCAGCCCGCGGCCAAGGCCTAGGCACGCAGCCACCCCGAGGCCAAGGCCTTGGCACACAGCCACCCGGAGGCCAAGGACAAGGCCATGGCACCCAGCCAACACGCGGCCATGGCCTAGGCACGCAGCCACCCCGCTGCCAAGGCCAAGGCCGTGTGCTGTCGCTCACGGATCTTGGCCAACTTTTGTGTTTCCGGGGCGGTGCGGGATTTTGGGGTGATGCATTAGATACGTACGACAGTCGAACGTCGGAAAAGAGGGGAGTCGATTTCGAGGTCCGAACCTCGTTTTACGGCCGATTTACCGAGGGTGCGGGGGTGCGAAAAGGGGACGAATCGTACCCTCAAATTGGTCCGATTGTGGTAGAACTGGGCCGGGGGCCTCCTCACGGCGCAAGTACTGCTTTCCGCTCGAAGAAATGGCAAAAATAATGCGGGAGGCCTTGCGCCCATTTTTCCGCCAGAAAAGGCCAAAATCCGTGAGCTATAGCACACGGATTGTGGCCAAATTTCGTGTTTCGGGGGCGGCGTGGGATTTTTGGCCAGTGTCGTCGGGTTTGGTGGGAGTCGGTGGCGGGCTGGCTGGGTGCCATGGCCTTGGCCGCGGGGTGGACGCGTGCCTTGGCTTGGCCACGGGGTGGCTGCGTGCCTCGGCCTTGGCCTTGGCCGCGGGCTGGCTACGTGCCATTTTAGAAATTCAGCATATGCTCGCGACCAAGGCAGGTCGCGCACTCCCATGCACACACAACACACACACCGGCCGCGCTCCCGAGGCAAGGATAGGGAGCTCGAGCGTGGCCCTGTGCCTTGGAGTTGGCCGCGGGTGAGCATTTGGCCGAAATGTGAGCACACGGTCCTCGCCGTTTCTTCGTATTCTTGCACCAAAAACTGAGATCCACACCAAAAACTGAGATCCGCACCGCCCCGGAAACGCGAAAGTTGGCCAAGTTCCGTGAGCGACAGCACACGGCCTTGGCCTTGGCCGCGGGGTGGCTGCGTGCCTAGGCCTTGGCCGCGGGGTGGCTGGCTGCCATGGCCTTGGCCTTGGGCACTGGGTGGCTGTGTGGCAAGGCCTTGGCCGCAGGGTGGCTGCGTACGTAGTCCTTGGCCGCGGGCTGGCTGGGTGCCATGGCCTTGGCCGCGGGGTGGACGCGTGCCTAGGCCTTGGCCACGGGGTGGCTGCGTGCCTCGGCCTTGGCCGCGGGCTGGCTGGGTGCCATGGCCTTGGCTTGGCCGGGGTGGATGCGTGCCTAGGCCTTGACCGCTCGAGCGTGGCCCTGTGCCTTGGCGTTGACCGCGGGTGGCTGCATGGCTTGGCCTTGGCCGCTGGCGAGCATTTGGCCAAAATGTGAGCACACGGTCCTCGCCGTTGCGGGTATTCTTGGACCAAAAACTGAGATCCACACCTACCTTCCACTTCTTTCTTCGGTTTTGCCTGAATCGGACGAGTGGGCCCACCCGTTTGGGCGGTTGGCTGGTAAGATGGCCGTAAAACGAGTTTCGAGCTCGAACCTTGATTCGGTTTCTCCCGCCACCGACTCCCACCTAACGCGACGACGCCAGCCCAAAATACCTGCCGCCCCCAAACGCGAAATTTGGCCACAATCCGTGTGCTATAGCTCACGGATTTTGGCCTTTTCTGGTGGAAAAATGGGCGCAGGGGGCCTCCCGCATTATTTTTCCATTTCTTCGAGCGGAAAGCAGTACTTGCCGTGAGGAGAAATGGCCCAGTTCTACCACAATTGGACCGGGAGGCACGTTTAGTCGCCCCTTTTTCCCCCAGAAAGAGGCCAAAATCGACTCCCCTCTTTTCCGATGTTCGCTGGACTGCCGCGGTATCTAATGCATCACCCCAAAATCCCGGGGGCCCGGGATTTTTGGCCAAGATCCGTGAGCGACAGCACACGGCCTTGGCCTTGGGCGGGTGGCTGCGTGCCTAGGCCTTGGGCGGGCTGGCTGGGTGCCATGGCCTTGGCAGCGGGGGTGGACGCGTGCCTAGGCCTTGGCCACGGGGTGGCTGCGTGCCTCAGCCTTGGCCGCGGGCTGGCTGGCTGCAATGGCCTTTGCCCTGGCCAGCGGGTGGCTGTGTGCCAAGGCCACACACAAGGGTGGCCGTGCCTAGGCCTTGGCAAGGGCTGGCTGGGTGCCATGGACCTTGGCGCGGGGTGCCGCGTGCCTTGGCCTTGGCCACGGGTGGCTGCGTGCCTCGGCCTTGGCCTTGGCCGCGGGTTGGCTCCGTGCCTTTTCGAAATGCAGCATATGCGACCAAGGCAGGTCGCACACTCTCACGCACACACAACACACACTCCGGCCGCGCTCCCGAGGCAAGGATAGAGAGCTCGAGCGTGGCCCTGTGCCTTGGCGTTGACCGCGGGGTGGCTGCATGGCTTGGCCTTGGCCGCTGGCGAGCATTTGGCCAAAATGTGAGCACACGGACCTTGCCGTTTCTTCGTTTTCTTGGACCAAAAACTGAGATCCACACCTACCTTCCACTTCTTTCTCTGGTTTTACCTGAATCGGACGAGTGGGCCCACCCGTTTGGGCACCCGTTCGGGCCGCTGCCGGTAAGATTTCCGTAAAAACGAGTTTGAGCTCGGAATTGGATTCTGTTTTCTCCCGCCACCGACTCCCACCAAACCCGCGACGCCAGCCCAAAATCCCATGCCGCCCCGGGAAATGCGTGCCTGGCTATATTCTGTTTTTGACCCACGGGGTGGCCCACCAAACCTCGGCTATAGGCCTCCCACGGGCTTTTGCTATAGTTTTGGGGGAAAAATGGGCGCAGGGCCTCCCCCATTATTTTCGCCATTTCGTTGAGCGGAAAACAGTACTTACGCCGTGAGGAGGCCCCCGGCCCAGTTCTACCACAATCGGACCAATTCGCGGGCACGTTTCGTCCCCTTTTCGCACCCCCGCACCCTTGGTAAATCGGCCGTAAAAAGAGGTTCGGACCTCGAAATCGACTCCCCTATTTTCCAACGCTGGACTATCGCACGTATCTAATGCATCACCCCAAAATCCCGCACCGCCCCGGAAACGCGAAAGTTGGCCAAGATCCGTGAGCTACAGCACACGGCCTTGGCCTTGGCCGCGGGGTGGCTGCGTCCCATGGCCTTGGCCTTGGCCGCGGGGTGGCTGCGTGCCATGGCCTTGGCCTTCGCCTCGGGGTGGCTGTGTGCCAAGGCCTTGGCCGCGGGCTGGCTGCGTGCCTAGGCCTTGGCCGCGGGCTGGCTGGGTGCCATGGCCTTGGCCGCGGGCTGGCTGGGTGCCATGGCCCTTGCTGCGGGGTGGACGCGTGTCTTGGCCTTGGCCACGGGGTGGCTGCGTGCCTCGGCCTTGGCCTTGGCCACGGGTTGGCTCCGTGCCTTGCTAGAAATGCAGCACATGCTCGCGACCAAGGCAGGTCGCACACTCTCACGCACACACAACACACACTCGGGCCACACTCCCGAGGCAAGGATAGGGAGCTCGAGCGTGGCCCTGTGCCTTGGCGTTGGCCGCGGGGTGCCCGCGTGGCTTGGCCTTGGCCGCGGGCGAGCATTTGGCCAAAATGTGAGCACACGGTCCTCGCCGTTTCTTCGTATTCTTGGACCAAAAACTGAGATCCACACCTACCTTCCACTTCTTTCTCCGGTTTTGCCTGAATCGGATGAGTTGGCCCACCCGTTTGGGCACCCGTTCGCTGCCGGTAAGATGGCCGTAAAACGAGTTTCGGAGCTCGGAATTGGATTCCGTTTTCTCCCGCCACCGACTCCCACCAAACCCGACGACGCCAGCCCAAAATCCCACGCCACCCCCGAAACGCGAAATTTGGCCACAATCCGTGTGCTATAGCTCACGGATTTTGGCCTTTTCTGGCGGAAAAATGGGCGCAGGGCCTCCCGCATTATTTTTGCCATTTCTTCGAGCGGAAAGCAGTACTTGCGCCGTGAGGAGGCCCCCGGCCCAGTTCTACCACAATCGGACCAATTCGAGGGCACGTTTCGTCCCCTTTTCGCACCCCCGCACCCTCGGTAAATCGGCCGTAAAACGGGGTTCGGACCTCGAAATCGACTCCCCTCTTTTCTGACGCTCGACTGTCGCACGTATCTAATACACCACCCCAAAATCCCGCACCGCCCCGGAAACGCGAAAGTTGGCCAAGATCCGTGAGCTACAGCACACGGCCTTGGCCTTGGCCGCGGGGTGGCTGTTTTGACATGGCCTTGGCCTTTGCCTCGGGGTGGCTGCGTGCCAAGGCCTTGGCCGCGGGATGGTTGCGGCTGGGAGCCATCCTAGGCCTTGCCTGCGGGCTGGCTGGGTGCCATGTCCTTGGCCGTGGGGTGGACGCACGCCTTGGCCTGGGCCACGGGGTAGCTTCGTGCCTCGGCCTTGGCCTTGGCCGCGGGCTGGCTCTGTGCCTTGCTCGAAATGCAGCACATGCTCGAGACCAAGGCAGGTCGCACACTCTCACGCACACACAACACACACTCCGGCCGCGCTCCCGAGGCAAGGATAGGGAGCTCGAGCGTGGCCCTGTACCTTGGCATTCGCGGGGTGGCTGCGTGAGCTTGGCCTTGCGTCGCTGGCGGCATTTGGCCAAAATGTGAGCACACGGTCCTCGTTGCGCAGTATTCTTGGACCAAAAACTGAGATCCACACCTACCTTCCACTTCTTTCTCCGGTTTTGCCTGAATCGGACGAGTGGGCCCACCCATTTTGGCACCCGTTCGCTGCTGGTAAGATGGCGGTAAAACGAGTTTCGGAGCTCGGAATTGATTCCATTTTCTCCCATCGACTCCCACCAAACCCGACGACGCCAGCCCAAAATCCCACGCTGCCCCAAACGCTGAATTTGGCCATTAATCCGTGTGCTATAGCTCACGGATTTTGCCCTTTTTCAGGCGGAAAAATGGGCACAGGGCCTCCCGCATTATTTTTGTCATTTCTTCGGCAGAAAGCAGTACTTGCGCCGTGAGGAGGCCCCGGCCCAGTTCTACCACAATCGGACCATTCGGTGGCACGTTTCGTCCCCTTTTTGCACCCCCGCACCCTCGGTAAATCGGCCGTAAAAGCGGGTTCGGACCTCGAAATCGACTCCCCTCTTTTCTGACGTTCGACTTGTCGCACGTATCTAATGCATCACCCCAAAATCCCGCACCGCCCGGAAACGCGAAAGTTGGCCAAGATCCGTGAGCGATAGCACACGGCCTTGGCCTTGGCCAGAGGTGGCTGCGTACCTAGGCCGCGAGCATGTGCTGCATTTCGAGCATGTTACGCAGCCACCCCGCGGCCAAGGCCTAGGCACGCAGCCACCCTGCGGGTGATGCATTAGATACGTGCGACAGTCGAACGCCGGAGAAGACGGCTGTCGATTCCGAGGTCCGAACCTCGTTTTACGTCTGATTTACCGAACGTGCGGGGGTGCGAAAAGGGAACGAAACTTGCCCGCGAATTTGTCCGGTTGTGGTAGAACTGGGCCGAGGGCCTCCTCACGGTGCTAGTACTATTTTCCTCTCGAAGAAATGGCGAAAATAATGCAGGAGGCCCTGCGCCCATTTTTCCGCCCAAAAAGGCCAAAATCCGTGAGCTACAGCACACGGATTGCGGCCAAATTTCGCGTTTCGGGGGTGGCGTGTGATTTTTGGCTGGCGTGGTCGGGTTTGGTGGGAGTCGGTGGTGGGAGAAAACGGAATCCAATTCCAAGCTCCGAAACTCGTTTTACAGCCATTTTACCGCCAGAGAACGGGTGCCGAAACGGGTGGGCCAACTCGTCGGATTCAGGTAAAACCGGAGAAAGAAGTGGAAGGTAGGTGTGGATCTCAGTTTTTGGTCCAAGAATACGAAGCAACGGTGAGGACCGTGTGCTCACATTTTGGCCAAATGCTCGCCCGCGGCCAAGGCCAAGACCAAGGCACGCGGCCACCCCGCGGCCAAGGCCAAGGCCAAGGCACGCGGCCACCCCACAGCCAAGGCCAAGGCTCAGGGCCACGCTCGAGCTCCCTATCCTTGCCCCGGGAGCACGGCCCAAGTGTGTGTTGTGTGTGCGCGAGAGTGTGCAACGTGCCTTGGTCGCGAGCATGTGCTGCATTTCGAGCAAGGCACGCAGCCAGCCCGCGGCCAAGGCCAAGGCACGCAGCCACCCCGTGGCCAACGCCAAGGCCATGGCACCCCGCCACCCCGCGGACAAGGCTTAGTTACGCAGCCACCCCGCGGCCAAGGCCAAGGCCATGGCACCCAGCCACGCTGCGGCCAAGGCCAAGGCACGAAGCCACCCCGCGGCCAAGGCCAAGGCCATGGCACCCAGCCACCCCGCGGCAAAGGCCTAGGCACGCAGCCACCCCGTGGCCAAGGACAAGGCCATGGCACCCAGCCACCCCTTCGCCAAGGCCAAGGCACGCGGCCACCCCGCGGCTAAGGCCAAGGCACAGGGCCACGCTCGAGCTCCCTATCCTTGCCCCGGGAGCGCGGTCCAAGTGTGTGTTGTGTGTGTGCGGGAGTGTGCGACGTGCCTCGGTCACGAGCATGTGCTGCATTTCGAGCAAGGCACGGAGCCAGCCCGCGGCCAAAGCCAAGACACGCAGCCACCCCGCGGCCAAAGCCAAGGCCATGGCACCCAGCCACCCCGCGGCCAAGGCCTAGTCACGCAGCCACCCCGCGGCCATGGCCTAGGCACGCAGCCATCCCGCGGCCATGGCCTAGGCACGCAGCCACCCCGCGGCGAAGGCAATGAGCTACTTGGCCTACTTTCGCATTTTTCCGCCCGAAAAGGCCAAAATCCGTGAGCTATAGCACACGGATTGCGGCCAAATTTTGCGTTTCGGGGGCGGCGTGGGATTTTTGGCTGGCGTGGTCGGGTTTGCTGGGAGTCGGTGGCGGGAGAAAACGGAATCCAATTCCGAGCTCCGAAACTCGTTTTACGGCCATTTTACCGCCAGAGAACGGGTGCCAAACGGGTGGGCGAACTCGTCAGATTCAGGCAAAACCGGAGAAAGAAGTGGAAGGTAGGTGTGGATCTCAGTTTTTGGTCCAAGAATACGAAGCAACGGCGAGGACCGTGTGCTCACATTTTGGCCAAATGCTCGCCCGCGGCCAAGGCACGCGGCCACCCCGCGGCCAAGGCACGCAGCCACCCCGCAGCCAAGGCACGCGGCCACCCCGCGGCCAAGGCCAAGGCACAGGGCCACGCTCGAGCTCCCTATCCTTGCTCCGGGAGCGCGGCCGAAGTGTGTATTGTGTGTGCGCGAGAGTGTGCGACGTGCCTTGGTCCCGAGAATGTGCTGCATTTCGAGCATGGCACGCAGCCAGCCCGAGGCCAAGGGCAAGGCACGCAGCCACCCCGCGGCCAAGGCCAAGGCCATGGCACCCAGCCACCCAGCGGCCAAAGCCTAGGCACGCAGCCACCGCTAGGCCAAGGCCGTGTGTTGTAGCTCATGGATCTTGGCCAACTTTCGCGTTTCCGGGGCGGGGCAGGATTTTGGGGTGATGCATTGGATATGTGCGACAGTCGAACGTCGGAGAAGACGGGAGTCGATTCCGAGGTCCGAACTTCGTTTTCCGTCTACTTTAACGAACGTGCGGGGTTACGAAAAGGGAACGAAACGTGCCCGCGAATTGGTCCGGTTGTGCTAGAACTGAGCCGGGGGCCTCCTCACGGTGCTAGTACTGTTTTCCTCTCGAAGAAATCGCGAAAATAATGCGGGAGGCCCTGCGCCCATTTTTCCGCACGAAAAGGCCAAAATCCGTGAGCGCGGTCCAAGTGTATGTTGTGTGCGTGCGAGAGTGTGCGACGTGCCTTGGTCGCGAGCATGTGCTGCATTTCGAGCAAGGCTCGCAGGCAGCCCGTGGCCAAAGCCAAGGCACGCAGCCACCCCGCGGCCAAAGCCAAGGCCATGGCACCCAGCCACCCCGCGGCCAAGGCCTAGGCACGCATCCACCCCGCGGCCATGGCCTAGGCACGCAGCCACCCCACGGCCTAGGCACGCAGCCACCCCACGGCTGTCGATTCCGCGGTCCGAACCTCGTTTTACGTCTGATTTACCGAACGTGCGGGGGTGCGAAAAGGGAACGAAACTTGCCCGCGAATTTGTCCGGTTGTGGTAGAACTGGGCCGGGGGCCTCCTCACGGTGCTAGTACTATTTTCCTCTCGAAGAAATGGCGAAAATAATGCAGGAGGCCCTGCGCCCATTTTTCCGCCCAAAAAGGCCAAAATCCGTGAGCTACAGTACACGGATTGCGGCCAAATTTCGCGTTTCGGGGTTGGCGTGTGATTTTTTGCTGGCGTGGTCGGGTTTGGTGGGAGTCGGTGGCGGGAGGAAACGGAATCCGATTCCGAGCTCCCAAATTCGTTTTACGGCCATTTTACCGCCAGAGAACGGGTGCCCAAACGGGTGGACCAACTCGTCGGATTCAGGCAAAACCAGAGAAAGAAGTGGAAGGTAGGTGTGGATCTCAGTTTTTGGTCCAAGAATACGAAGCAACGGCAAAGACCGTGTGCTCACATTTTGGCCAAATGCTCGCCCGCGGCCAAGGCACGCGGCCACCCCGCGGCCAAGGCCAAGGCACAGGGCCACGCTCGAGCTCCCTATCCTTGCCCCGGGAGCGCGGCCCAAGTGTGTGTTGTGTGTGTGTGAGAGTGTTCGACGTGCCTTGGTCGCAAGCATGTGCTGCATTTCGAGCAAGGCACGCAGCCAGCCCGCGGCCAAGGCCAAGGCACGCAGCCACCCCGCGGCCCAGGCCAAGGCCATGGCACCCGGCCACCCCGCGGCCAAGGCCTAGGCACGCAGCCACCCCGCGGCCAAGGCCAAGGCCATGGCACCCAGCCACCCAGCGGCCAAGGCCAAGCCACGCAGCCACCCCGTGGCCAAGGCCAAGGCACGTAGCCACCCCGTGGCCAAGGCCAAGGCACGTAGCCACCCCGTGGCCAAGGCCAAGGCCATGGCACCCAGCCACGCCACTGCCAAGGGCTAGGCACGCAGCCACCCCGCAGCCAAGGCCGTGTGCTGTAGCTCACGGATCTTCGCCAACTTTCGCGTTTCCGGGGAAGGTAGGTGTGGATCTCAGTTTTTGGTCCAAGAATACGAAGCAACGGCGAGGACCGTGTGCTCACATTTTGGCCAAATGCTCGCCCGCGGCCAAGGCACGCGGCCACCCCGCGGCCAAGGCACGCAGCCACCCCGCGGCCAAGGCACGCGGCCACCCTGCGGCCAAGGCCAAGGCACAGGGCCACGCTCGAGCTCCCTATCCTTGCTCCGGGAGCGCGGCCGAAGTGTGTATTGTGTGTGCGCGAGAGTGTGCGACGTGCCTTGGTCCCGAGAATGTGCTGCATTTCGAGCATGGCACGCAGCCAGCCCGAGGCCAAGGGCAAGGCACGCAGCCACCCCGCGGCCAAGGCCAAGGCCATGGCACCCAGCCACCCAGCGGCCAAAGCCTAGGCACGCAGCCACCCCTAGGCCAAGGCCGTGTGTTGTAGCTCATGGATCTTGGCCAACTTTCGCGTTTCCGGGGCGGGGCGGGATTTTGGGGTGATGCATTGGATATGTGCGACAGTCGAACGTCGGAGAAGACGGAGTCGATTCGAGGTCCGAACTTCGTTTTCCGTCTACTTTAACGAACGCGGGGTTACGAAAAGGGAACGAAACGTGCCCGCGAATTGGTCCGGTTGTGCTAGAACTGAGCCGGGGGCCTCCTCACGGTGCTAGTACTGTTTTCCTCTCGAAGAAATCGCGAAAATAATGCGGGAGGCCCTGCGCCCATTTTTCCGCACGAAAAGGCCAAAATCCGTGAGCGCGGTCCAAGTGTATGTTGTGTGCGTGCGAGAGTGTGCGACGTGCCTTGGTCGCGAGCATGTGCTGCATTTCGAGCAAGGCTCGCAGGCAGCCCGTGGCCAAAGCCAAGGCACGCAGCCACCCCGCGGCCAAAGCCAAGGCCATGGCACCCAGCCACCCCGCGGCCAAGGCCTAGGCACGCAGCCACCCCGCGGCCAAGGCCTAGGCACGCATCCACCCCGCGGCCATGGCCTAGGCACGCAGCCACCCCACGGCCTAGGCACGCAGCCACCCCACGGCCTAGGCACGCAGCCACCCCACGGCCTAGGCACGCAGCCACCCCACGGCTGTCGATTCCGCGGTCCGAACCTCGTTTTACGTCTGATTTACTGAACGTGCGGGGGTGCGAAAAGGGAACGAAACTTGCCCGCGAATTTGTCCGGTTGTGGTAGAACTGGGCCGGGGGCCTCCTCACGGTGCTAGTACTATTTTCCTCTCAGTGGAAGGTAGGAATGGATCTCAGTTTTTGGTCCAAGAATACGAAGAAACGGCGAGGACCATGTGCTCACATTTTTGCCAAATGCTCGCCCGCGGCCAAGGCCAAGCCACGCAGCCACCCCGCGGCCAACGCCAAGGCACAGGGCCATGCTCGAGCTCCCTATCCTTGCCTCGGGAGCGCGGCCGGAGTGTCTGTTGTGTGTGCGTGAGAGTGTGCGACCTGCCTTGGTCACGAGCATTTGCTGCATTTCGTGCAAGGCACGGAGCCAGCCCGCGGCCAAGGCCAAGGCCGAGGCACGCAGCCACCCCGTGGCCAAGGCCAAGGCACGAGTCCACCCGTGGCCAAGGCCTAGGCACGCGTCCACCCCGCGGCCAAGGCCATGGCACCCAGCCAGCCCGCGGCCAAGGCCTAGGCACGCACCCACCCCGTGGCCAAGGCCGTGGCACACAGCCACCCGGTGGCCAAGGCCAAGGCCATGGCACCCAGCCACGCCGCTGCCAAGGCCTAGGCACGCACCCACCCCGTGGCCAAGGCCGTGGCACACAGCCACCCGGTGGCCAAGGCCAAGGCCATGGCACCCAACCACCCCGCGGCCAAGGCGTAGGCACGCAGCCATCCCGCGGCCAAGGCCAAGGCCGTGTGCTGTCGCTCACGGATCTTGGCCAACTTTCGCGTTTCCGGGCGGTGCGGGACTTTGGGGTGATGCATTAGATACGTGCGACAGTCGATCGTCGGAAAAGAGGGCAGTCGATTTCGAGGTCCGAACCTCGTTTTACGGCCGATTTACCGAGGCTGCGGGGGTGCGAAAAGGGGACTAAACGTGCCCTCGAATTGGTCCGATTATGGTAGAACTGGGCCGGGGGCCTCGTCACGGCGCAACTACTGCTTTCCGCTCGAAGAAATGGCAAAAAGAATGCGGAAGTCCCTGCGCCCATTTTTCCGCCAGAAAAGGCCAAAATCCGTGAGCTATATAGCACACGGATTGTGGCCAAATTTCGTGTTTCGGGGGCGACGTGGGATTTTGGCCTGGCGTGGTCAGGTTTGGTGGGAGTCGGTGGCGGGAGAAAACGGAATCCAATTCCGAGCTCCGAAACTCGTTTTACGGCCATCTTACCGGCAGCGAACGGGTGCCCAAACGGGTGGGCCAACTCGTCCGATTCAGGCAAAACCGGAGAAAGAAGTGGAAGGTAGGTGTGGATCTCAGTTTTTTGTCCAAGAATACGAAGCAACGCCGAGGACCGTGTGCTCACATTTTGGCCAAATGCTCGGCCGCGGCGAAGGTACGCGGCCACCCCGCGGCCGAGGCCAAGGCACAGGGCCACGCTCGAGCTCCCTATCCTTGCCCCGGGAGCGTGGCCCAAGTTTGTGTTGTGTGTGCGCGAGAGTGTGCGACGTGCCTTGGTCGTGAGCATGTGCTCCATTTCGAGCAAGGCACGCAGCCAGCCCGCCGCCAAAGCCAAGGCACGCAGCCACCCCGCGGCCAAGGCTGAGGCCATGGCACCCAGCCACCCCGTGGACAAGGCCTAGGCACGCAGCCACCCCGCGGCCAAGGCCATGGCACCCAGCCACCCCGCGGCCAAGGCCAAGGCACGCAGCCACCCCGTGGCCAAGGCCAAGGCCATGGCACCCAGCCACGCCGCTGCCAAGGCCTAGGCACGCTGCCACCCCGTGGCCAAGGCCGTGTGCTGTAGCTCACGGATCTTGGCCAACTTTCGAGTTTCCGGCGCGGTGCCGGATTTTGGGGTGATGCATTAGATACGTGCGACTGTCGAACGTCGTAGAAGACGGGAGTGTGCTGTAGCTCGCGGATCTGGTCCAACTTTCGTGCCGCGGCCAATGCCCAGGTATGGTGCAGCCAACGCACACTCCCGAGGCAAGGATAGGGAGCTTGACCGTGGCCCCGTGCCTTGGCCGTGAGCACCTGTTTTGCCCCCCACTCCCAGCATGCCACGTGAGGCCAAAAAAACCTCTTTTCGTGCTACGAAATATTTTTCTCTTTCTATTTAATAGTATTTCACATTTTTTTCTACCATCATGGAAAAAATCACACTGTAATTCAATATACTTTTTTTTTGGGGGGGTGAGAGTCAGCTCAAGGACTGGTGGTGTCTACTGCTGGTGGGTCCAAAATTGCTCTAATACCTCGATTGTCGATTGCATATATATCCTAATATGCAACAGAAAATAATTTTTAAATTAAATGTGAAATATTCAGATATGTTGTTTTTGAAATTAATGTAATAATATTTGAAGAGAATATTCGAAGCTTTAGCTCTCGCTTGAACCCCTAACATGTAGGTCAAAAATGCAAATAAATTTTCAAGCCTACCATTGAGACAACTTAAAATATCAATATACAACTCGCAAATAAAATTTATATTTGGATCTAAGATACAAATTAATTATAAATCAAATAATTAACGATTTCACATCACAATTGGACATTTAAGTTGCTGCTTTCTGTGGTCAAATCCAAATTAAAATGTCTTATTGTTGAAAAAAGTTAGGGTTAAAAAATTCGTGCTACAAAAAATGTGCGAAAACATAAGAGAAACACAAAATTAAGGTTCGGGAAAGCCCCGCAAGCTCCTACGAGAAGCCCTGTGCACATTTTTCCGCCCGAAAAGGCCAAATTCCGTGAGCTATAGCACACGGATTGTGGCCAAATTTAGTGTTTCGGGGGTGGCGTGGGATTTTTGGCTGGCATGGTCGGGTTTGGTGGGAGTCGGTGGCGGGAGGAAACGGAATCCAATTCCGAGCTCCCAAACTCGTTTTACGGCCATTGTACCGCCAGAGGACGGGTGCCCAAACGGGTGGGCCAACTTGTCGGATTCAGGAAAAACCGGAGAAAAAAGTGGAAGGTATGTGTGGATCTCAGTTTTTGGTCCAAGAATACGAAGCAACCGCGAGGACCGTGTGCTCACATTTTGGCCAAATGCTCGCCTGCGGCCAAGGCCAAGGCCAAGACACGCGGCCACCCCGCGGCCAAGGCCAAGGCACAGGGCCACGCTCGAGCTCCCTATCCTTGCACCGGGAGTGCGGCCCAAGTGTGTGTTGTGTGTGCGCGAGAGTGTGCGACGTGCCTTGGTCGCGAGCATGTGCTGCATTTCGAGAAAGGCACGCAGCCAGCCCGCGGCCAAGGCAAGGCACGCAGCCACCCCGCGCCCAAGGGCAAGGCCATGGCACCCAGCCACCCCGCGGCCAAGTCCTAGGCACGCAGCCACTCCACGGCCAAGGCCAAGGCCATGGCACCCAGCCACCCCGCGGCCAAGGACTAGGCACGCAGCCACCCCGCGGCCCAGGCCAAGGCCATGGCACCCAGCCATGCCGCTGCCAAGGCCTAGGCACGCAGCCACCCCGTGGCCAACGCCGTGTGCTGTAGCTGACGGATCTTGGCCAACTTTCGCATTTCCGGGGCGGTGCGGGATTTTGGGGTGATGCATTAGATACGTGCGACAGTCGAACGTCGGAGAAGACGGGAGTAGATTCTGAGGTCCGAACCTCGTTTCACGGCTGATTTACCGAATGTGCGGGGGTGCGAAAAGGGGACGAAACGTGCCTGCGAATTGGTCCGGTTGTGGGAGAACTGGGCCGGGGGCCTCGTCACGGTGCAAGTACTGCTTTCCGCTCGAAGAAATGGAAAAAATAATGCCGGAGGCCCTGCGCCCATTTTTCCGCCAGAAAAGGCGAAACTCCGTGAGCTATAGCACACGGATTGTGGCCAAATTTTGTGTTTCGGGGACGGCATGGGATTTTGGCTGGCGTGGTCGGGTTTGGTGGGAGTCGGTGGCGAGAGAAAACGGAATCCAATTCTGAGCTCCTAAACTCGTTTAACGGCCATTTTACCGCCAGTGAACGGGTGGGCCAACTCGTCCGATTCAGGGAAAACCGGAGAAAGAAGTGGAAGGTAGGTGTGGATCTCAGTTTTTGGTCGAAGAATACGAAGAAACGGCGAGGACCGTGTGCTCACTTTTTGACCAAATGCTCGCCCGCGGCCAAGGCACGCGGCCACCCCGCGGCCAAGGCCAAGGCCATGGCACCCAGCCACCCCACGGACAAGGCCTAGGCACGAAGCCACCCCGCGGCCAAGGCCAAGGCCATGGCACCCAGCCACCCCGCGGCCAAGGCCTCGGCACGCAGCCACCCCGTGGCGAAGGCCAAGGCACGCAGCCACCCCGTGGCCAAGGCCAAGGCCTAGGCACGAAGCCACCCCGCGGCCAAGGCCGTGTGCTGTAGCTCATGGATCTTGGCCAACTTTCGCGTTTCCGGGGCGGGGTGGTATTTTGTGGTGATGCATTAGATACGTACGACAGTCGAACGTCGGAGAAGACGGGAGTCAATTCCGAGGTCCGAACCTCATTCTACATCTGATTTAACGAACGTGCTGGGGTGCGAAAAGGGGACGAAACGTGCCCGCGAATTGGTCCGGTTGTGGTAGAACTGGGCCGGGGGCCTCCTCACGGTGCTAGTACTGTTTTCCTCTCGAAGAAATGGCGAAAATAATGCGGGAGGCCCTGCGCCCATTTTTCCGCCCGAAAAGGCCAAAATCCGTGAGCTATAGTACACGGATTGCCGCCAAATTTCGCGTTTCGGGGGCGGCGTGGGATTTTTGGCTGGCGTGGTCGGGTTTGGTGGGAGTCGGTGGCAGGACAAAACGGAATCCAATTCCGAGCTCCGAAACACGTTTTACGGCCTTTTTACCGCCAGAGAACGGGTGCCTACAAGGGTGGGCCAACTGGTACGATTCAGGCAAAACCGGAGAAAGAGGTGGAAGGTAGGTGTGGATCTCAATTTTTTGTCCAAGAATACGAAGCAACGGCAAGGACCGTGTGCTCACATTTTGGCCAAATGCTCGCCCGCGGCCAAGGCCAAGGCACAGGGCAAGCCTCGAGCTCCCTATCCTTGCCTCGGGAGCGCGGCCCAAGTTAGTGTTGTGTGTGCGCGAGATGGTGCAACGTGCCTTGGTCGCGAGCATGTGCTGCATTTCGAGCAAGGCACCCAGCCACCCCGCGGCCAAGGCCGTGTGCTGTAGCTCACGGATCTTGGCCAACTTTCGCGTTTCCGGGGCGGTGGGGGATTTTGGAATGATGCATTAGATATGTGCGACAGTCGAACGTCGGAGAAGACAGGAGTCGATTCCGAGGTCCGAACCTCGTTTTACGTCTAATTTAACGAACGTGCGGGGGTGCGAAAAGGGGACGAAACGTGCCCGCGAATTGGTCCGGTTGTGGTAGAACTGGGCCAGGGGCCTTCTCACGGTGCTAGTACTGTTTTCCTCTCGAACAAATGGCGAAAATAATGCGGGAGGCCCTGCGCCCATTTTTCCGCCCGAAAAGGCCAAAATCCGTGAGCTATAGTACACGGATTGCGGCCAAATTTCGCGTTTCGGGGGGCGGCTTGGGATTTTTGGCTGGCGTGGTCGGGTTTGGTGGTAGTCGGTGGCGGGAGAAAACAGAATCCAATTCCGAGCTCCGAAACACGTTTTACGGCCATTTTACCGCCAGAGAACGGGTGCCCAAAAGGGTGGGCCAACTCGTATGATTCAGGCAAAACCGGAGAAAGAGGTGGAAGGTAGGTGTGGATCTCAATTTTTGGTCCAAGAATACGAAGCAACGGCAAAGACCGTGTGCTCACATTTTGGCCAAATGCTCGCCCTCGGCCAAGGCCAAGGCACAGGGCAAGCCTCGAGCTCCCTATCCTTGCCCCGGGAGCGCGGCCCAAGTTTGTGTTGTGTGTGCGCGAGATTGTGCGACGTGCCTTGGTCGCGAGCATGTGCTGCATTTCGAGTAAGGCACCCAGCCACCCGCGGCCAAGGCCGTGTGCTGTAGCTCACGGATCTTGGCCAACTTTCACGTTTCCGGGCTGTGCGGCATTTGGAATGATGCATTAGATACGTGCGACAGTCGAACGTCGGAGAAGACGGAGTCGATTCGAGGTCGAACCTCGTTTTACGTCTGATTTAACGAACGTGCGGGGGTGCGAAAAGGGGACGAAACGTGCCCGCGAATTGGTCCGGTTGTCGTAGAACTGGGCCGGGGGCCTCCTCACGGTGCTAGTACTGTTTTCCTCTCGAAAAAATGGCAAAAATAATGCGGGAGGCCCTGCGCTTATTTTTCCACCCGAAAAGGCCAAAATCCGTGAGCTATAGTATACGGATTGCGGCCAAATTTCGCGTTTTGGGGCGGCGTGGGGTTTTGGGCTGGCGTCGTCGGCTTTGGTGGGAGTCGGTGGCGGGAGAAAACGGAATCCAATTCCGAGCTCCAAAACTCATTTTACGGCCATCTTACCGGCAGCGAATGGGTGCCCAAACGGGTGGGCCAACTCGTCCGATTCAGGCAAAACCGGAGAAAGAAGTGGAAGGTAGGTGTGGATCTCAGTTTTTGTTCCAAGAATACGAAGCAACGGCGAGGAACACGTGCTCACATTTTGGCCAAATGCTCAGCCGCGGCCAAGGCACGCAGCCACCCTGCGGCCAAGGGCAAGGCCATGGC
Source organism: Luvunga scandens (assembly GCA_030449905.1). Classification (NCBI taxonomy): domain Eukaryota; kingdom Viridiplantae; phylum Streptophyta; class Magnoliopsida; order Sapindales; family Rutaceae; genus Luvunga; species Luvunga scandens. Next base: position 207,093 of record JASUUG010000238.1, read on the forward strand.
ACCCAGCCACCCCGCGGCCAAGGCCGTGTGCTGTAGCTCACGGACCTTGGCCAACTTTCGCGTTTCCAGGGTGGGGCGGGATTTTGGGGTAATGCATTAGATACGTGCGACAGTCGAACGTCGGAGAAGACGGGAGTCGATTCCGAGGTCCGAACCTCATTTTACGTCTGATTTACCGAACGTGCGGGGGTGCGAGGACCGTGTGCTCACATTTTGGCCAAATGCTCGCCCGCGGCCAAGGCACGTGGCCACCCCGCGGCCAAGGCACGTGGCCACCCCGCGGCCAAGGCACGCGGCCACCCCGCGGCCAAGGCACGCGGCCACCCCGCGGCCAAGGCCAAGGCACAGGGCCACGCTCGAGCTCCCTATACTTGCCGCGGGAGCGCGGCCCAAGTTTGTGTTGTGTGTGCGCGAGAGTGTGCGACGTGCCTTGGTCGCGAGCATGTGCTGCATTTCGAGCATGGCACGCAGCCAGCCCGCGGCCAAGGCCAAGGCAGGCAGCCACCCCGCGACCAAGGCCTAGGCACGCCGCCACCCCGCTGCCAAGGCCGTGTGCTGTCGGTCACGGATCTTGGCCAACTTTTGGGTTTCCGGGGCGGGGCGGGATTTTGGGGTGATGCATTAGATACGTGCGACAGTCGAACGTCGGAGAAGACGGGAGTCGATTCCGAGGTCCGAACCTCGTTTTACAGCCGATTTACGAATGTGCGGGGGTGTGAAAAGGGAAGGAAACGTGCCCGTGAATTTGTCCGGTTGTCGTAGAACTGGGCCGGGGGCCTCCTCACGGTGCTAGTACTGTTTTCCTCAAGAAGAAATGGCGAACATAATGCGGGAGGCCCTGCGCCCATTTTTCCGCCCGAAAAGGCCAAAATCTGTGAGCTATAGCACACGGATTGCGGCCAAATTTCGTGTTTCGGGGGCGGCGTGGAATTTTTGGCTGGCGTGGTCGGGTTTGATGGGAGTCGGTAGCGGGAGAAAAAGGAATCCAATTCCGAGCTCCGAAACTCATTTTACGGCCATTTTACCGCCAGAGAACGGGTTCCCAAATGGGTGGGCCAACTCGTCCGATTCAGGCAAAACCGGAGAAAAAAGTGGAAGGTAGGTGTGGATCTCAGTTTTTGGTCCAAGAATGCGAAGCAACAGTGAGGACCGTGTCCTCACATTTTGGCCAAAAGCTCGCCCGCGGCCAAGCCAAGGGCACAGGGCCACGCTCGAGCTCCCTATCCATGGCCCGGGAGGGCGGTCCAAGTGTGTGTTGTGTGTGTGTGAGAGTGTGCGACGCGCCTTGGTCGCGAGCATGTGTTGCATTTCGAGCAAGGCACGCAGCCTGCCCGCGCCCAAAGCCAAGGCATGCAGCCACCCCGCGGCCAAGGCCAAGGCCATTGCACCCAGCCACCCCGTGGCCAAGTCCTAGGCACGCAGCCACCCCGAGGCCAAGGCCAAGGCCATGGCACCCAGCCACCCCGCGGCCAAGGCCTAGGCACGCCGCCACCCCGCAGCCAAGGCCAAGGCCATTGCACCCAGCCACCCCGTGGCCAAGTCCTAGGCACGCAGCCACCCCGAGGCCAAGGCCAAGGCCATGGCACCCAGCCACCCCGTGGCCAAGGACAAGGCACGCAGCCACCCCGTGGCCAAGGCCAAGGCCATGGCACCCAGCCACGCCGCGGCCAAGGCCTAGGCACGCCGCCACCCCGCAGCCAAGGCCGTGTGCTGTAGCTCACGGATCTTGGCCAACTTACGCGTTTCCGGGGTGGTGCGGGATTTTGGGATATGGATTAGATACGTGCGACAGTCGAACGTCGGAGAAGACGGGAGTCGATTCCGAGGTCCGAACCTCGTTTTACGGCCGATTTACCGAACGTGCGGGGGTGCGAAAAGGGGACGAAACGTGCCGGCGAATTTGTCCGGTTGTGGTAGAACTGGGCCGGGGGCCTCCTCATGGTGCTAGTACTGCTTTCCGCTCGAAGAAATGGCGAAAATAATGCGGGAGGCCCTGCGCCCATTTTTCTGCCCGAAAAGGCCGAAATCCGTGAGCTATAGCACACGGATTGCGGCCAAATTTCGTGTTTCAGGGGCGGCGTACAATTTTTGGCTGGCGTGGTCGGGTTTGGTGGGAGTCGGTGGCGGGAGAAAACAGAATCCAATTCCGGGCTCCGAAACTCGTTTACGGCCATTTTACCGCCAGAGAACGGGTGCCCAAACGGCTGGGCCAACTCGTTGGATTGAGGCAAAACAGGAGAAAGAAGTGGAAGGTAGGTGTGGATCTCAGTTTTTGGTCCAAGAATGCGAAGCAACGGCGAGGACCGTGTCCTCACATTTTGGCCAAAAGCTCGCCCGCGGCCACCCCGCGGCCCAGGCCAAGGCACAGGGCCACGCTCGAGCTCCCTATCCATTCCCCGGGAGGGCGGTCCAAGTGTGTGTTGTGTGTGTGCGAGAGTGTGCGACGTCCCTTGGTCACGAGCATGTGCTGCATTTCGAGCAAGGCACGCGGCCAGCCCGCGGCCAAAGACAAGGCATGCAGCCACCCCGCGGCCAAGGCCAAGGCCATGGCACCCAGCCACCCCGTGGCCAAGTCCTAGGCACGCAGCCACCCCGAGGCCAAGGCCAAGGCCATGGCACCCAGCCACCCCGTGGCCAAGTCCTAGGCACGCCGCCACCCCGTGGCCAAGGCCAAGGCCATGAAACCAAGCCACGCCGCGGCCAAGGCCTAGGCACGCCGCCACCCCACGGCCAAGGCCGTGTGCTGTAGCTCATGGATCTTGGCCAACTTTCGCGTTTCCGGGGCGGTGCCGGATTTTGGGGATATGCATTAGATACGTGCGACAGTCGAACGTCGGAGAAGACGGGAATCGATTCCGAGGTCCGAACCTCGTTTTACGGCCGATTTACCGAACGTGCGGGGGTGCGAAAAGGGGACGAAACGTGCCTGCGAATTGGTCCGGTTGTGGTAGAACTGGGCCGGGGGCCTCCTCATGGTGCTAGTACTGTTTTCCGCTCGAAGAAATGGGGAAAATAATGCGGGAGGCCCTGCGCCCATTTTTCCGCCCGAAAAGGCCAAAATCCGTGAGCTATAGCACACGGATTGCGGCCAAATTTCGTGTTTCAGGGGCGGCGTGGAAGTTTTGGCTGGCGTGGTCGGGTTTGGTGGGAGTCGGTGGCGGGAGAAAACAGAATCGAATTCCGAGCTCCGAAACTCGTTTTACGGCCATTTTACCGCCAGAGAACGGGTGCCCAAACGGGTGGGGCAACTCGTCTGATTCAGGCAAAACCGGAGAAAGAAGTGGAAGGTAGGTGTGGATCTCAGTTTTTGGTCCAAGAATACGAAGCAACGGCGAGGACCGTGTGCTCACGTTTTGGCAAAATGCTCGCCCACGGCCAAGGCACGGGGCCACCCCGCGGCCGAGTCCAAGGCACAGGGCCATGCTCGAGCTCGCTATCCTTGCCCCGGGAGCGCGGCCGAAGTGTGTATTGTGTGAGCGACGTGCCTTGGTCCGGAGAATGTGCTGCATTTCGAGCGTGGCACGCAGCCAGCCCGAGGCCAAGGCGAAGGCACGCAGCCACCCCGAGGCCAAGGCCAAGGCCATGGCACCCAGCCAGCCCGCGGCCAAGGCCTAGGCACGCAGCCACTCCTAGGCCAAGGCCGTGTGCTGTAGCTCACTGATATTGGCCAACTTTCGCATTTCCGGGCGGGGCAAGATTTTGGGGTGATGCATTAGATATGTTCCACAGTCGAACGTCGGAGAAGACGGGAGTCGATTCCGAGGTCCGAACCTCGTTTTACGTATAATTTAACGAACTTGCGGGGTTGCGAAAAGGGAACGAAACGTGCCCTCGAATTGGTCCGGTTGTGGTAGAACTGAGCCGGGGGCCTCCTCACGGTGCTAGTACCGTTTTCCTCTCGAAGAAATGGCGAAAATAATGCGGGAGGCCCTGCGCCCATTTTTCCGCCTGAAAAGGGCAAAACCCGTTAGCACGGTCCAAGTGTGTGTTGTGTGTGTGCGAGAGTGTGCGACGTGCCTTGGTCGCGAGCATGTGCTGCATTTCGAGCAAGGCTCGCAGCCAGCCCGCGGCCAAAGCCAAGGTACGCAGCCACCCCGGGCCCAAAGCCAAGGCCATGGCACCCAGCCACCCCGCGGCGAAGGCCTAGGCACGCAACCACCCCGCGGCCAAGGCCTAGGCACGCAGCCACCCCGCGGCCTAGGCCGTGTGCTGTAGCTCGCAGATCTTGGCCAACTTTCGCGTTTCCGGGGCGGGGCAGGATTTTGGGGTGATGCATTAGATATGTTCGACAGTCGAACGTCGGAGAAGACGGGAGTCGATTCCGAGGTCCGAACCTCGTTTTACGTATAATTTAACGAACTTGCGGGGTTGCGAAAAGTGAACGAAATGTGCCCTCGAATTGGTCCGGTTGTGGTAGAACTGAGCCGGGGGCCTCCTCACGGTGCTAGTACCGTTTTCCTCTCGAAGAAATGGCGAAAATAATGCGGGAGGCCCTGCGCCCATTTTTCCGCCTGATAAGGCCAAAATCCGTGAGCACGGTCCAAGTGTGTGTTGTGTGTGTGCGAGAGTGTGCGACGTGCCTTGGTCGCGAGCATGTGCTGCATTTCGAGCAAGGCTCGCAGCCAGCCCGCGGCCAAAGCCAAGGCACGCAGCCACCCCGCGGCCAATGCCAAGGCCATGGCACCCAGCCACCCCACGGCGAAGGCCTAGGCACGCAGCCACCCCGCGGCCAAGGCCTAGGCACGCATCCACCCCGCGGCCGTGGCCTAGGCACGCAGCCACCCCGCGGCCGTGGCCCAGGCACGCAGCCGCCCCGCGGCCTAGGCTGTGTGCTGTAGCTCGCGGATCTTGGCCAACTTTCGCATTTCTGGGGCGGTGCGGGATTTTGGGGTGATGCATTAGATACGTGCGACAGTCGAATGTCAGAGAAGACGGGAGTCGATTCCGAGGTCCGAACCTCGTTTTACGGCCGATTTACCGAGCGTGCAGAGGTGCGAAAAGGGGACGAAACGTGCCCACGAATTGGTCTGGTTGTGGTAGAACTGGGCCGGGGGCCTCCTCACGGTCCTAGTACTGAGCTATAGCACACGGATTGCCGCCAAATTTCATGTTTCGGGGGCGGCGGGGGGTTTTTGGCTGGCGTGGTCGGGTTTGGTGGGAATCGGTGGCGGGCGAAACCGGTATCCATTACGAGCTCGAAACTCGCGTTTTACGGCCATTTTACAGCCAGAGAACGGGTTCCAAAGCAGGTGGGCCAACTCGTCCGATTCAGGCAAAACCGGAGAAAGAAGTGGAAGGTAGGTGTGGATGTCAGTATTTGGTCCAAGAATGCGAAGCAACGGCGAGGACCATGTCCTCACATTTTGGCCAAATGCTCGCCCGCGGCCAAGGCCAAGGCACAGGGCCACGCTCGAGCTCCCTATCCTTGCCCCGGGAGCGCGGTCCAAGTGTGTGCTGTATGTGTGCGGGAGTGTGCGACCCGCCATGGTCGCGAGCATGTGCTGCATTTCGAGCAAGGCACGCACCCAGGCCGCGGCCAAAGACAAGGCGCGCAGCCTCCCCGCGGCCAAAGCCAAGGCCATGGCACCCAGCCACCCCGCGGCCAACGCCTAGGCACGCAGCCACCATGCGGCCAAGGCCTAGGCACGCAGCCACCACACGGCCAAGGCCTAGGCACACAGCCACCCCGCGGCCATGGCCTAGGCACATGGCCACCCCGCGGCCATGGCCTAGACACGCAGCCACCCCGCGGCCATGGCCTAGGCACGCAGCCAGCCGCGGCCAAGGTAAGGCACGCAGCCACCCCGCGGCCAAGGGCAAGGCCATGGCACCCAGCCACCCCGCGGCTAAGGCCTAGGCACGCAGCCACCCCACGGCCAAGGCCAAGGCCATGGCACCCAGCCACCCCGAGGCCAAGGCCTAGGCACGCAGCCACCCCACGGCCAAGGCCAAGGCCATGCCACCCAGCCACCCCGAGGCCAAGGCCTAGGCACGCAGCCACCCCGCGGCCAAGGCCAAGGCCATGGCACCCAGCCACGCCGCTGCCAAGGCCTAGGTACGCAGCCACCCTGCAGCCAAGGCCGTGCGCTGTAGCTTACGGATCTTGGCCAACTTTCGCGTTTCCGGGGCGGTGCGGGATTTTGGGGGGATGCATTATATACATGCGACAGTCGAACGTCGGAGAAGACAGGAGTCGATTCCGAGGTCCGAACCTCGTTTTACGGCTGATTTACCGAACTTGCGGGGGTGCCAAAAGGGGACCAAACGTGCCCGCGAATTGGTCCGCTTGTGGTAGAACTGGGCCGGGGGCCTCCTCACAGTGCTACTACTGTTTTGCAAGCGAAGAAATGGCGAAAATAATGCGGGAGGCCATGCGCCCATTTTTCCGCCCGAAAAGGACAAAATCCGTGAGCTATAGCACATGGATTGCGGCCAAATTTCGTGTTTCGGGGGCGGCGTGGGATTTTTAGCTGGCGTGGTCGGGTTTGGTGGGAGTCGGTGGCGGGAGAAAACGGAATGCAATTCTGAGCTCCGAAACTCGTTTAACGGCCATTTACCGCCAGAGAACGGGTTCCCAAACGGATGGGCCAACTCGTACGATTCAGGCAAAACCGGAGAAAGAAGTGGAAGGTAGGTGTGTATCTCAGTTTTTTGTCCAAGAATACGAAGCAACGCCGAGGACCGTGTGCTCGCATTTTGGCCAAATGCTCGTCCGCGGCCAAGGCACGCGGCCACCCCGCGGCCAAGGCACGCGGCCACCCCGCGGCCAAGGCCAAGGCACAGGGCCACGCTCGAGCTCCCTATCCTTGCCCCTGGAGCGCGGCCCAAGTTTGTGTTGTGTGTTCGCGAGAGTGTGCGACGTGCCTTGGTCGCGAGCATGTGCTGGATTTCGAGCAAGGCACGCAGCCAGCCCGCCGCCAAAGAAAAGGCACGCAGCCACCCCGCGGCCAAGGCCGAGGCCATGGCACCCAGCCACCCCGCGGACAAGGCCTAGGCACGCAGCCACCCCGCGGCCAAGGCCAAGGCCATGTCACCCAGCCACCCCGCGGCCAAGGCCAAGGCCATGGCACCCAGCCACCCCGCGGCTAAAGCCAAGGACTTGGCACCCAGCCACCCCGTGGCCAAGGCCTAGGCACGCAGCCACCCCGCGGCCAAGGCCAAGACCATGGCACCCAGCCACCCCGCGGCCAAGGCCAAGGCACGCAGCCACCCTGTGGCCAAGGCCAAGGCACGCAGCCACCTCGTGGCCAAGGCCAAGGCCATGGCACGCAGCCACGCCGCTGCCAAGGCCTAGGCACGCAGCCACCCCGCGGCCAAGGCCGTGTGCTGTAGCTCACGGATCTTGGCCAACTTTAGCGTTTCCGGGGCGGTGCCGGATTTTGGGGTGATGCATTAGATACGTGCGACAGTCGAACGTCGGAGAAGATGGGAGTCGATTCCGAGGTCCGAACGTCGTTTTACGGCCGATTTACCGAACGTGCGGGGGTGCGAAAAGGGGACGAAACGTGCCCGCGAATTGGTCCGGTTGTGGTAGAACTGGGCCGGGGGCCTCCTCACGGTGCTAGTAGTGTTTTGCGCTCGAAGAAATGGCAAAAATAATGCTGGAGGCCCTGCGCCCATTTTTCCGCCCGAAAAGGCCAAAATCCGTGAGCTTTATAGCACACGGATTGCGGCCAAATTTCGTGTTTCGGGGGCGGCGTGGGATTTTTGCCTGGCGTGGTCGGGTTTGGTGGGAGTCGGTGGCGGGAGAAAACGGAATCCAATTCCGAGCTCCGAAACTCGTTTTACGGCCATTTTACTGCCAGAGAACGGGTGCCCAAACGGGTGGGCCAACTCGTCGGATTCAGGCAAAACCGGAGAAAGAAGTGGAAGGTAGGTGTGGATCTCAGTTTTTGGTCCAAGAATACGAAGCAACGGCGAGGACCGCGTGATCACATTTTGGCCAAATGCTTGCCCGCGGCCAAGGCACGCGGCCACCCCGCGGCCAAGGCACGCGGCCACCCCGCGGCCAAGGCCAAGGCACAGGGCCACGCTCGAGCTCCCTATCCTATCCGAACCCCGTTTTACGGCCGATTAACCGAACGTGCGGGGTGCGAAAAGAGGACGAAACGTGCCCGCGAATTGTTCCGATTGTGGCAGAGCTGGGCCGGGGGCCTCCTCACGCTCGAAGTACAATTTTCCGATCGAAGAAATGGCGAACAAGACGCGGGAGGCCCTGGGCCCATGTTTCCCACGAAATGGTCAAATTCCGTGAGCTATAGCACACAGATTGCGGCCAAATTTTGAGTTTCCGTGGCGGCGTGGGATTTTCGGCTGGTTTTGTCGGTATTGGTGGGTGTTCACCGCGGGAGAAAGCGGAAGCCGATTCCGGGCTCCGAAACTCGTTTTGTGGCTATTTTTCCCGAGTGCGGCGCTCTGTGCCTTGGCCGCAAGCATGTGCTGCATTTCGGCCAAGGCCAAGGCATGCAGCCAGCCCCGCGGCCAAGGCCAACGCCTAGGCACGCAGCCACCCCGTGGTCAAGGCCAAGGCTCCCCGCCACCCCGCGGCCGGGGCCAAGGCAAGCAGCCCACCCGCGCGCGGCATCCACTGCCAATGCAGAAACGGGGCGGGGCCCAAGCGTCCGTCCGACTTTGTTTGGGCCGAAATTTTAGGAGGTGACGTATTTCGACTGAAGTTATCTTACGGGACTGAAAAGTTGTTCAAACAGCGCGGATGCTCCGGGCCCCATTTTTCGGGCCAAAATGGCCAAAGACTGTGCGTTGTAGCTCACGGATTTGGGCCAACTTTCTTTTTTTCGGGGCGTTGAGGGATTTTGGGGTTATGCATTAGATACGTGCGACAGTCAAACGTCGGAAAAGACGGGAGTCGATTCCGAGGTCCGAACCCCATTTTACGGCCGATTAACCGAACGTGCGGGGTGCGAAAAGGGGACGAAACGTGCCCGCGAATTGTTCCGATTGTGGCAGAGCTGGGCCGGGGGCGTCCTCACGGTGCTAGTACTGTTTTGCGATCGAAGAAATGGCAAAAATAATGCGGGAGGCCCTGCGCCCATTTTTCCGCCCGAAAAGGCCAAAATCCGTGAGCTATAGCACACGGATTGCGGCCAAATATCGCGTTTCCGTGGCGGCGTGGAATTTTCGGCTGGTGTTGTCGGTATTGGCGGGGGTTCGCCGCGGGAGAAAGCGGAAGCCGATTCCGGGCTCCGAAACTCGTTCTGTGGCTATTTTTCCCGAGTGCGGCGCTCTGTGCCTTGGCCGCAAGCATGTGCTGCATTTCGGCCAAGGCCAAGGCACGCAGGCAGCCCCGCGGCCAAGGCCAACGCCTAGGCACGCAACCACCCCATGGCCAAGGCCAAGGCTCCCAGCCACCCCGCGGCCGGGGCCAAGGCAAGCAGCCCTCCCGCGCGCGGCATCCACGGCCAATGCAGAAACCGGGCGGGGCCCAAGCGTCTGTCCGACTTTGTTTGGGCCGAAATTTTAGGAGGTGACGTATTTCGACTGAAGTTATCTTAAGGGACTGTAAAGTTGTTCAAACAGCGCGGATGCTCCGGGCCCCATTTTTCGGGCCAAAATGGCCAAAGACCGTGCGCTGTAGCTCACGGATCTGGGCCAACTTTCTTGTTTTCGGGGTGGTACGGGATTTTGGGGTTATGCATTAGATACGTGCGACAGTCAAACGTCGGAAAAGACGGGAGTCGATTCGGAGGTCCGAACCCTGTTTTACGGCCGATTAACCGAACGTGCGGGGTGCGAAAAGGGGACGAAACGTGCCCGCGAATTGTTCCGATTGTGGCAGAGCTGGGCCGGGGGCCTCCTCACGCTCCAAGTACTCTTTTCCGCTCGAAGAAATGGCAAAAATAATGCGGGAGGCCCTGCGCCCATTTTTCCGCCCGAAATGGCCAAAATCCGTGAGTTATAGCACACGGATTGCGGCCAAATTTCGCGTTTCCGTGGCGGCGTGGGATTTTCGGCTGGTGTTGTCGGTATTGGCGGGGGTTCACCGCGGGAGAAAGCGGAAGCCGATTCCGGGCTCCGAAACTCGTTTTGTGGCTATTTTTCCCGAGTGCGGCGCTCTGTGCCTTGGCCGCAAGCATGTGCTGCATTTCGGCCAAGGCCAAGGCATGCAGCCAGCCCCGCGGCCAAGGCCAACGCCTAGGCACGCAGCCACCACGCGGTCAAGGCCAAGGCTCCCCGCCACCCCGCGGCCGGGGCCAAGGCAAGCAGCCCACCCGTGCGCGGCATCCACTGCCAATGCAGAAACCGGGCGGGGCCCAAGCGTCCGTCCGACTTTGTTTGGGCCGAAATTTTAGGAGGTGACGTATTTCGACTGAAGTTATCTTACGGGACTGAAACGTTGTTCAAACAGCGCGGATGCTCCGGGCCCCATTTTTCCGGCCAAAATGGCCAAAGACCGTGCGCTGTAGCTCACGGATCTTGGCCAACTTTCTTGTTTTCGGGGCGGTTCGGGATTTTGGGGTTATGCATTAGATACGTGCGACAGTCAAACGTCGGAAAAGTCAGGAGTCAATTCCGAGGTCCGAACCCCGTTTTACGGCCGATTAACCGAACGTGCGGGGTGCGGAAAGGGGACGAAACATGCCCGCGAATTGTTCCGATTGTGGCAGAGCTGGGCCGGGGGCCTCCTCACGCTCCAAGTACTTTTTTCCGCTCGAAGAAATGGCGAACAAGACGCGGGGGGCCCTGGTCCCATGTGTCCCCCGAAATGGCCAAAATCCATGAGCTATAGCACACGGATTGCGGCCAAATTTCGCGTTTCGAGGGCGGGAGAAAACGGGTGTCCAAACGGGTGGGCCAACTCATCCGATTCAGGCAAAACCGGAGAAAGAAGTGGAAGGTAGGTGTGGATCTCAGTTTTTGGTCCAAGAATACGAAGAAACGGCGAGGACCGTGTTCTAACATTTTGGCCAAATGCTCGCCCGCGGCCAAGGCCAAGCCACACAGCCACCCCTTGGCCAACGCCAAGGCACAGGGCCACGGTCGAGCTCCCTATCCTTGATTCGGGAGCGCGGCCGGAGTGTGTATTGTGTGTGCGAAAAGAGAGTGTGACGACCAGCCTTGGTCGCGAGCATGTGCTGCATTTCGAGCAAGGTTTTCCGCTCGAAGCCAGCCCGGGAGGCCAAGGCCAAGGCCGAGGCACGCAGCCACCCCGTGGCCCACGTGGCGGGGGGCCCACTCAAGGCCAAGGCAAGCGTCCACCCCGGCCAAGGCCATGGCACCCAGCCAGCCGCGGCCAAGGCCCCATTTTTGGGCACGCAGCCAGCCCAAAGGCCAAGGGCCAAGGCCAAGGCCATGGCACGCAGCCACCCCAAGGCCAATGGCACCCAAGGCCAATGGCACGCAGCCACCCGCGGCCAAGGCCAAGGCCGTGTGCTGTCGCCACGGATCTTGGCCAGGCCGTGTGCTGTCGCTCACGGATCTTTTCGCGGGTGGTGCGGGATTTTGGGGTGATGCATTAGATACGTGCGATAGTCGAACGTCGGAAAACGATTTACCGAGGGTGCGGGGGTGCGAAAAGGGGACGAAACGTGCCCTCGAATTGTTCCGATTGTGGTAGAACTGGGCCGGGGGCCTCCTCACGGCGCAAGTACTGCTTTCCGATCGAAGAAATGGCAAAAATAATGCGGGAGCCCTGCGCCCATATTTCCGCCAGAAAAGGGCAAAATCCGTGAGCTACACAGATTGTGGCCAAATTTGGCGTTTCGGGGGCGGCGTGGGATTTTGGGCTGGCGTGGTCGGGTTTGGTGGGAGTCGGTGGCGGGAGAAAACGGAATCCAATTCCGAGCTCCGAAACTCGTTTTACGGCCATCTTACCGGCAGCGAACGGGCGCCCGAACGGGTGGGCCAACATGTCCGATTCAGACAAAACCGGAGGAAGAAGTGGAAGGTAGGTGTGGATCTCCGTTTTTGGTCCAAGAATACGAGGAAACGGCGAGGACCGTGTGCTCACATTTTGGCCAAATGCTCGCCCGCGGCCAAGGCCAAGCCACGCAGCCACCCCGCGGGCAACGCCAAGGCACAGGGCCACGCTCCCTATCCTTGCCTCGGGAGCGCGGCCGGAGTGTGTGTTGTGTGTGCGACCCGCCTTGGTCGTGACCATGTGCTGCTTTTCGAGCAAGGCACGGAGCCAGCCCACGGCCAAGGCCAAGGCCGAGGCACGCAGCCACCCCGTGGCCAAGGCCAAGGCACTCGTCCACCCCGCGGCCATGGCCATGCCACACAGCCAGCCCACGGCCAAGGCCATGCCACCCAGCCAGCCCGCGGCCAAGGCCTTGGCACACAGCCACCCGGTGGCCAAGGCCAAGGCCATGGCGCGCAGCCACCCCGAGGCCAAGGCCAAGGCCATGGCCCGCAGCCACCCCGTGGCCAAGGCCAAGGCCGTGTGCTGTCGCTCATGGATTTTGGCCAACTTTCACGTTTCCGGGGCGGTGCGGGATTTTGGGGTGATGCATTAGATACATGCGACAGTCGAGCGTTGGAAAAGAGGGGAGTCGATTTCGAGGTCCGAACCTCGTTTAACGGCCGATTTACCGAGGGTGCGGGGGTGCGAAGAGGGGACGAAATGTGCCCGCGAATTGGTCCGATTGTGGTAGAACTTGGCCGGGGGCCTCCTCACGGCGCAAGTACTGTTTTCCGCTCGAAGAAATGGCGAAAATAATGCGGGAGTCCCTGCGCCCATTTTTCACGCGGAAAAGGCCGAAATCCGTTAGCTATAGCACACGGATTGTGGCCAAATTTCGCGTTTCGGGGGCGGCGTGGGATCTTGGGCTGGTGTGGGCGGGTTTGGTGGGAGTCGGTGGCGGGACAAAACGGAATCCAATTCCGAGCTCCGAAACTCGTTTTACGGCCATCTTACCGGCAGCGAACGGGTGCCCAAACGGGTGGGGCAACTCGTCCGATTCAGGCAAAACCGGAGAAAGAAGTGGAAGGTAGGTGTGGATCTCCGTTTTTGGTCCAAGAATACGAGGAAACGGCGAGGACCGTGTGCTCACATTTTGGCCAAATGCTCGCCCGCGGCCAAGGCCAAGCCACGCAGCCACCCCGCGGCCAACGCCAAGGCACAGGGCCACGCTCCCTATCCTTGCCTCGGGAGCGCGGCCGGAGTGTGTGTTGTGTGTGCGTGAGAGTGTGCGACCTGCCTTGGTCGTGAGCATGTGCTGCATTTCGAGCAAGGCAGGGAGCCAGCCCGCGGCCAAGTCCAAGGCCGACGCACGCAGCCACCCCGTGGCCAAGGCCAAAGCACGCGTCCAACCTGCGGCCAAGGCCATGGCACCCAGCCAGCCCGCGGCCAAGGCCATGGCACCCAGCCAGCCCGCGGCCAAGGCCATGGCACCCAGCCAGCCCGCGGCCAAGGCCTAGGCACGCAGCCAGCCCGCGGCCAAGGCCTAGGCACGCAGCCAGCCCGCGGCCAAGGCCTTGGCACGCAGCCACCACGAGGCCAAGGCCAAGGGCATGGAACGCAGCCACCCCGCGGCCAAGGCCAAGGCCATGGCACGCAGCCACCCCGCGGCCAAAGCCAAGGCCGTGTGCTGTAGCTCACGGATCTTGGCCAACTATCGCGTTTGCGGGGCGGTGCGGGATTTTGGGGTGATGCATTAGATACGTGCGACAGTCGAGCATTGGAAAAGATGGGAGTCGATTTCGAGGTCCGAACCTCGTTATACGGCCGATTTACCGAGGGTGCGGGGGTGCGAAAAGGGGACGAAACGAGCCCTCGAATTGGTCTGATTGTGGTAGAACTGGGCCGGGGGCCTCCTCACGGCGCAAGTACTGCTTTCCGCTCGAAGAAATGACAAAAATAATGTGGGAGGCCCTGCGCCCATTTTTCCGCCAGAAGAGGCCCAAATCCGTGAGCTATAGCACACGGATTGTGGCCAAATTTCGCGTTCCGGGGGCGTCGTGGGATTTTGGGCTGGCGTCGTCGGGTTTGGTGGGAGTCGGTGGCGGGAGAAAACGGAGTCCAATTCCGAGCTCCGAAACTCGTTTTACGGCCATCTTACCGGCAGCGAACGGGTGCCCAAACGGGTGGGCCCACTCGTTCGATTCAGGCAAAACCGGAGAAAGAAGTGGAAGGTAGGTGTGGATCTCAGGTTTTGGTCCAAGAATACGAAGAAACGGCAAGGACCGTGTGCTAACATTTTGGCCAAATGGTCGCCCGCGGCCAAGGCCAAGCCATGCAGCCACCCCACGGCCATTGCCAAGGCACAGGGCCACGCTCGAGCTCCCTATCCTTGCCTCGGGAGCGCGGCCGGAGTGTGTGTTGTGTGTGCGTGAGAGTGTGCGACCTGCCTTGGTCGCTAGCATATGCTGCATTTCGAGAAAGACACGTAGCCAGCCCGCGGCCAAGGCCAAGGCCGAGGCACGCAGCCACCCCGTGGCCAAGGCCTAGGCATGCGTCCACCCCGCGGCCAAGGCCATGGCACCCAGCCAGCCCGCGGCCAAGGCCTAGGCACGAAGCCACCCCGCGGCCAAGGCCTTGGCACACAGCCACCCGGTGGCCAAGGCCGAGGCCATGGCACCCAGCCACCCCGCCGCCAAGGCCTAGGCACGCAGCCACCCCGCGGCCAAGGCCAAGGCCGTGTGCTGTCGCTCACGGATCTTGGCCTACTTTCGCGTTTCCGGGGCGGTGCGAGATTTTGGGGTGATGCATTAGATACGTGCGACAGTCGAACGTCGGAAAAGAGGGGAGTCAATTTCGAGGTCCGAACCTCGTTTTAAGGCCGATTTACCGAGGGTGCGGGGGTGCGAAAAGGGGACGAAACGTGCCCTCGAATTGGTCCGATTGTGGTAGAACTGGGCCGGGGGCTTCCTCACGGCGCAAGTACTTCTTTCCGCTCGAAGAAATGGCAAAAATAAGGCGGGAGGCCCTCCGCCCATTTTTCCGCCAGAAAAGGCCAAAATCCGTGAGCTACAGCACACGGATTGTGGCCAAATTTCGCCTTTCAGGGGCGGCGTGGGATTTTGGGCTGGCGTCGTCGGGTTTGGTGGGAGTCGGTGGCGGGAGAAAACGGAATCCAATTCCGAGCTCCGAAACTCGTTTTACGGCCATCTTACCGGCAGGAAACGGGTGCCCAAACGGGTGGGCCCACTCGTCCGATTCAGGCAAAACCGGAGAAAGAAGTGGAAGGTAGGTGTGGATCTCAGTTTTTGGTCCAAGAATACGAAGCAACGGCGAGGACCGTGTGCTCACATTTTGGCCAAATGCTCGCCCGCGGCCACGGCCAAGCCACACAGCCACCCCGCGGCCAAGGCCAAGGCACAGGGCCACGCTCGAGCTCCCTATCCTTGCCTCGGGAGCGCGGCCAGAGTGTGTGTTGTGTGTGCGTGAGAGTGTGCGATCTGCCTTGGTCGCGAGCATATGCTGCATTTCGAGAAAGGCACGTAGCCAGCCCACGGCCAAGGCCAAGGCCGAGGCACGCAGCCACCCCGTGGCCAAGGCCTAGGCACGCGTCCAGCCCGCGGACAAGGCCATGGCACCCAGCCAGCCCGCGGCCAAGGCCTAGGCACGCAGCCACCCCGCGGCCAAGGCCTTGGCACACAGACACCCGGTGGCCCAGGCCAAGGCCATGGCACCCAGCCCCCCCGCGGCCAAGGCCAAGGCCGTGTGCTGTCCCTCCCGGATCTTGGCCAACTTTCGCGTTTCCGGGGCGGAGCGGGATTTTTGGGTGATGCGTTAGATACGTGTGACAGTCGAACGTCGGTAAAGAGGGGAGTCGATTTCGAGGTCCGAACCTCGTTTTACGGCCGATTCACCGAGGGTGCGGGGGTGCGAAAAGGGGATGAAATGTGCCCTCGAATTGTTCCGATTGTGGTAGAACTGGGCCGGGGGCCTCCTCACGGCGCAAGTACTGTTTTCCGCTCGAAGAAATGGCGAAAATAATGCGGGAGGCCCTGCGCCCTTTTTTCTGCCAGAAAAGGCCAAAATCCGTGAGCTATAGCACACGGATTGTGGCCAAATTTCGCGTTTCGCGGGCGGTTTGGGATTTTGGGCTGGCGTCGTCGGGTTTGGTGGGAGTCGGTGGCGGGAGAAAACGGAATCCAATTCCGAGCTCCGAAACTCGTTTTACGGCCATCTTACCGTCAGCGAACGGGTGCCCAAACGGGTGGGCCCACTCGTCCGATTCAGGCAAAACCGGAGAAAGAAGTGGAAGGTAGGTGTGTATCTCAGTTTTTGGTCCAAGAATACGAAGAAACGGCGAGGACCGTGTGCTCACATTTTGGGCAAATGCTCGCCCGCGGCCAACGCCAAGGCACAGGGCCACGCTCGAGCTCCCTATCTTTGCCTCAGGAGCGCGGCCGGAGTGTGTGTTGTGTGTGCGTGAGAGTGTGCGACGTGCCTTGGTCGCGAGCATGTGCTGCATTTCGAGCAAGGCACGGAGCCAGCCCGCGGCCAACGCACGCAGCCACCCCGTGGCCAAGGCCAAGGCACCGGTCCACCCCGCGGCCAAGGCAAAGGCACCCAAGGCCAAGGCCATGCACCCAGCCAGCCCGCGGCCAAGGCCTAGGCACGCAGCTAGCCCGCAGCCAAGGCCAAGGCACAAGGCCACCCCGCGGCCAAGGCACGCAGCCACCCCAAGGCCAAGGCCTAGGTACGCAGCCACCCCGCGGCCAAGGCCATGGCCAAGGCACGCAGCCACCCCAAGGCCAAGGCCTAGACACGCAGCCACCCCGCGGCCAAGGCCAAGGCTGTGTGCTGTAGCTCACGGATCTTGGCCAACTTTCGCGTTTCCGGGGCGGTGCGGGATTTTGGTGTGATGCACTAGATACGTGCAACAGTCGAGCGTTGGAAAAGAGGGGAGTCGACCTTGTTGGGGTAGCTGACCTTGTTAGTCCGTTCTTGCAAGAGTCGAAAGATAATCTTTCTGCTTTTTTATAGTATTTCCCCCGCTTAATGGATAACTATTTGTTACCAATGGGGAATTCTTTCGCACCTTAAATTGCAAATTGAGGTGGTGGAATTTGCGCCAGTGGAAACCATAAAGTATAGCTCACGGATTTTGCCCTTTTCCGGGGGAAAAATGGGCGCAGGGCCTCCCGCATTATTTTCGCCATTTCTTCGAGCGGAAAACAGTACTTGCGCCGTGAGGAGGTCCCCGGCCCAGTTCTACCACAATCGGACCAATTCGCGGGCACGTTTCGTCCCCTTTTCGCACCCCCGCACCCTCGGTAAATCGGCCGTAAAACGAGGTTCGGACCTCGAAATCGACTCCCCTCTTTTCCAACGCTCGACTGTCGCACGTATCTAATGCATCACCCCAAAATCCCGCACCGCCCCGGAAACACGAAAGTTGGCCAAGATCCGTGAGCTACAGCACACGGCCTTGGCCTTGGCCGCGGGGTGGCTGCGTGCCATGGCCTTGGCCTTGGCCTTGGCCGTGGGGTGGCTGCGTGCCATGGCCTTGGCCTTGGCCTCGGGGTGGCTGCGTGCCAAGGCCTTGGCCGCGGGCTGGCTGCGTGCCTAGGCCTTGGCTGCGGGCTGGCTGGGTGCCATGGCCTTGGCCGCGGGAGGGCTGGGTGCCATGGACTTGGCCGCGGGGTGGCTGCGTGCCTCGGCCTTGGCCTTGGCCGTGGGCTGGCTCCGTGCCTTGCTCGAAATGCAGCACATGCTCGCGACCAAGGCAGGTCGCACACTCTCACGCACACACAACACACACTCCGGCCGCGCTCCCGAGGCAAGGATAGGGAGCTCGAGTGTGGCCCTGTGCCTTGGCGTTTGCCGCGGGCGAGCATTTGGCCAAAATGTGAGCACACAGTCCTCGCCGTTTCTTCGTATTCTTGGACCAAAAACTGAGATCCACACCTACCTTCCACTTCTTTCTCCGGTTTTGCCTGAATCGGACGAGTTGGCCCACCCGTTTGGGCACCCGTTCGCTGCCGGTAAGATGGCCGTAAAACGAGTTTCGGAGCTCGGAAATGGATTCCGTTTTCTCCCGCCACCGACTCCCACCAAACCTGACCACGCCAGCCCAAAATCCCACGCCGCCCCCGAAACACGAAATTTGGCCACAATCCGTGTGCTATAGCTCACGGATTTTGGCCTTTTCTGGCGGAAAAATGGGCGCAGGGCCTCCCGCATTATTTTTGCCATTTCCTCGACCGGAAAGCAGTACTTACGCCGTGAGGAGGCCCCCGGCCCAGTTCTACCACAATCGGACCAATTCGAGGGCACGTTTCATCCCCTTTTCGCACCCCCGCACCCTCGGTAAATCGGCCGTAAAACGAGGTTCTGACCTCGAAATCGACTCCCCTCTTTTCCGACGCTCGACTGTCGCACGTATCCAATGCATCACCCCAAAATCCCGCACCGCCCCGGAAACTCAAAAGTTGTCCAAGATCTGTGAGCTACAGCACACGGCCTTGGGCTTGGCCGTGGGTTGGCTGCGTGCCATGGCCTTGGCCGCGGGCTGGACGCGTGCCTTGTCCTTGGCCACCGGGTGGGTGCCATGGCCTTGGCCGCGGGCTGGTTGAGCGACAGCACACGGCCTTGGCTTTGGCCGCGGGGTGGCTGCGTGCCTCGGCCTTGGCCGTGGGTTGGCTGGGTGCCATGGCCTTGTCCTTGCCCACCGGGTGGCTGTGTGCCAAGGCCTTGGCCACGGGGTGGCTGCGTGCCTAGGCCTTGGCTGCGGGCTGGCTGGGTGCCATGGCCGTGGCCGCGGGGTGGACGCGTGCCTAGGCCTTGGCCACTGGGTGGCTGCATGCCTCGGCCTTGGCCTTGGCCGCGGGCTGGCTCCGTGCCTTGCTCGAATTGCAGCACATGCTCGCAACCAAGGCACGTCGCACACTCTCGCGCACACACAACACACACTTGGGCCGCGCTCCCGGGGCAAGGATAGGGAGCTCGAGCGTGGCCCTGTGCCTTGGCCTTGGCCGCGGGGTGGCCAAGTGCCTTGGGCTTGGACTTGGCCGCGGGCGAGCATTTGTCCAAAATGTGAGGACACAGTCCTCGCCGTTGCTTCGCATTCTTGGACCAAAAACTGAGATCCACGCCTACCTTCCACTTCTTTCTCCGGTTTTGCCTGAATCGGACGAGTTGGCCCACCCATTTGGGAACCTGTTCTCTGGCGGTAAAATGGCCCTTAAACGAGTTTCGGAGCTCGGAATTGGATTCTGTTTTCTCCCGCCACCGACTCCCACCAAACCCGACCACGCCAGCCAAAACTCCCACGCCGACCCCGAAAGACGAAAGTTGGCCGCAATCCGTGTGCTATAGCTAACAGATTTTGGCCTTTTCGTGCGGAAAAATGGGCGCAGGGCCTCCCTCATTATTTTTGCCATTTCTTTGAGCGCAAAACAGTACTAGCACCGTGAGGAGGCCCCCGGCCCAGTTCTACCACAACTGGACCAATTCGCGGGCACGTTTCGTCCCCCTTTCACACCCCCGAACGTTCGGTAAATCGGCCGTAAAACGAGGTTCGGACCTCCGAATCGACTCCCGTCTTCTCCGACGTTCGACTGTTGCACGTATCTAATGCATCATTCCAAAATCCCGTACCGCCCCGGAAACGCGAAAGTTGGCCAAGATCCGTGAGCTACAGCACACGGCCTTGGCCGCGGGGTGGCTGCGTGCCTAGGCCTTGGCAGCGGCGTGGCTGGGTGCCATGGCCTTGGCCTTGTCCATGGGGTGGCTGCGTGCCTTGGCCTTGGCCACGGGGTGGCTGCGTGCCTTGGCCTTGGCCGCGGGGTGGCTGGGTGCCATGGCCTTGGCCTTGGCCGCGGGGTGGCTGGGTGCCATGGCCTTGGCCTTGGCCGCGGGGTGGCTGGGTGCCATGGCCTTGGCCTTGGCCGCGGGGTGGCTGGGTGCCATGGCCATGGCCTTGGCCGCGGGGTGGCTGCGTGCCTTGGCCTTGGCCGCGGGCTGGCTGCGTGCCTTGCTCAAAATGCAGCACATGCTCGCGACCAAGGAACGTCGCACATTCTCGCGCACACACAACACAAGCTTGGGCCGCGCTCCCGGGGCAAGGATAGGGAGCTCGAGGCTTGCCCTGTGCCTTGGCCTTGGCCGCGGGCGAGCATTTGGCCAAAATGTGAGCACACGGTCCTCGCCGTTGCTTCGTATTCTTGGACCAAAAATTGAGATCCACACCTACCTTCCACCTCTTTCTTCGGTTTTGCCTGAATCGTACGAGTTGGCCCACCCGTTTGGGCACCCGTTCTCTGGCGGTAAAATGGCCGTAAAACGAGTTTCGGAGCTCGGAATTGGATTCCATTTTCTCCCACCACCGACTCCCACCAAACCCGACCACGCCAACCAAAAATCCCACGCCGCCCCCGAAACGCGAAATTTGGCCGCAATCCGTGTGCTATAGCTCACGGATTTTGGCCTTTTCGGGCGGAAAAATGGGCGCAGCGCCTCCCGCATTATTTTCGCCATTTCTTCGAGCGAAAAACAGTACTAACGCTGTGAGGAGGCCCCCGGCCCAGTTCTACCACAACCGGACCAATTCGCGGGCACGTTTCATCCCCTTTTCGCACCGCCGCACGTTCGTTAAATCAGACGTAAAACGAGGTTCGGACCTCGGAATTGACTCCCGTCTTCTCCGACGTTCGACTGTCGTACGTACTAATGCATCACCCCAAAATCCCTCCCCGCCCCGGAAACGCGAAACTTGGCCAAGATCCGTGAGCTACAGCACACGGCCTTGGCCGCGGGGTGGCTCGGTGCCATGGCCTTGGCCTTGGCCACGGGGTGGCTGCGTGCCTTTGCCTTGGCCACGGGGTGGCTGCGTGCCGAGGCCTTGGCCGTGGGGTGGCTGGGTGCCATGCCCTTGGCCTTGGCCGCGGGGTGGCTTCGTGCCTAGGCCTTGTCCGCGGGGTGGCTGGCTGCCATGGCCTTGGCTTTGGCCGCGGGGTGGCTGCGTGCCTTGGCTTTGGCCGCGGGCTGGCTGCGTGCCTTGCTCGAAATGCAGCACATGCTCGCGACCAAGGCACGTCGCACACTCTCACACACACACAACACACACTTGGACCGCGCTCCCGGGGCATGGATAGGGAGCTCGAGCGTGGCCCTCTGCCTTGGCCTTAGCCGTGGGGTGGCCGCGTGCCTTGGCCTTGGCCTTGGCGTTGGCTGCGGTCCTCGCCGTTGCTTCGTATTCTTGGACCAAAAACTGAGATCCACACCTACCTTCCACTTCTTTCTCCGGTTTTGCCTGAATCCGACGAGTTGGTCCACCCGTTTGGGCACCCGTTCTCTGGCAGTAAAATGGCCGTAAAAGGAGTTTCTGAGCTCGGAATTGGATTCCATTTTCTCCCGCCACCGACTCCCACCAAACCCGACCACGCCAGCCAAAAATCCCACACCGCCCCCGAAACATGAAATTTGGCCGCAATCCGTGTGCTATAGCTCATGGATTTTGTCCTTTTCGGGCGGAAAAATGCGAAAGTTGGCCAAGATACGTGAGCTACAGCACACAGCCTAGGCCGCGGGGTGGCTGGGTGCCATGGCCTTGGCTTTGGCCGCGGGTTGGCTGCGTGGCTTGGCTTTGGCCGCGGGTTGGCTGCGTGGCTTGGCTTTGGCCGCGGGCTGGCTGCGAGCCTTGCTCGAAATGCAGTACATGCTCGCGACCAAGGCACGTTGCACACTCTCGCACACACACAACACAAACTTGGACCGCGCTCACGGATTTTGGCCTTTTCGGGCGGAAAAATGGGCGCAGGGCCTCCCCCATGATTTTCGCCATTTCTTCGAGAGGAAAACAGTACTAGCACCGTGAGGAGGCCCCCGGCTCAGTTCTACCACAACCGGACCAATTCACGGGCACGTTTCGTTCCCTTTTCGCAACCCCGCACGTTCGTTAAATTAGACGTAAAACGAGGTTCGGACCTCGGAATCGACTCCCGTCTTCTCCAACGTTCGACTGTCGCACATATCTAATGCATCACCCCAAAATCCTGCCCCGCCCCAGAAACGCGAAAGTTGGCCAAGATCCGTTAGCTACAGCACACGGCCTTGGCCTAGGGGTGGCTGCGTGCCTAGGCCATGGCCGCGGGGTGGCTGCGTGCCTAGGCCATGGCCGCAGGGTGGATGCGTGCCTAGGCCTTGGCCGCGGGGTGGCTGCGTGCCTAGGCCTTCGCCGCGGGGTGGCTGGGTGCCATGGCCTTGGCTTTGGCCGCGGGTTGGCTGCGTGGCTTGGCTTTGGCCGCGGGCTGGCTGCGTGGCTTGGCTTTGGCCGCGGGCTGGCTGCGAGCCTTGCTCGAAATGCAGCACATGCTCGCGACCAAGGCACGTCGCACACTCTCGCGCACACACAACACAAACTTGGGCTGCGCTCCCGCGGCAAGGATAGGGAGCTCGAGCGTGGCCCTGTGCCTTGGCCTTGGTCGCGGGGTGGCCGCGTGCCTTGGCCGCGGGCGAGCATTTGGCCAAAATATGAGCACACGGTCCTCGCACCCCCGCACGTTCGGTAAATCAGACGTAAAACGAGGTTCGGAACTCGGAATCGACTCCCGTCTTTGCCGATGTTCAACTGTCGCACGTATCTAATGCATTACCCCAAAATCCCGCCCCATCCCGGAAACGCGAAAGTTGGCCAAGGTCCGTGAGCTACAGCACACGGCCTTGGCCGCGGGGTGGCTGCGTGCCTAGGCCTTGGCCGCAGGGTGGCTGCGTGCCTAGGCCTTGGCCGCGGGGTGGCTGGGTGCCATGGCCTTGCCCTTGGCCGCGGGGTGACCGCGTGCCTTGGCCTTGCCCTTGGCCGCGGGCGAGCACATGGTCCTCGCCGTTGCTTCGTATTCTTGGACCAAAAACGGAGATCCACACCTACCTTCCACTTCTTTCTCCGGTTTTGCCTGAATCCGACGAGCTGGCCCACCCGTTTGGGAACCCGTTCTCTGGCAGTAAAATGGCCACTAAACGAGTTTCGGAGCTCGGAATTGGATTCCGTTTTCTCCCGCCCTGTTCTACCACAACCGGACCAATTCGCGGGCACATTTCGTCCCCTTTTTGCACCCCCGCACGTTCGGTAAATCGGCCGTAAAAGGAGGTTCGGACCTCGGAATCGACTTCCGTCTTCTCCGACGTTCGACTGTCGCACGTATCTAATGCATCACCCCAAAATCGCACACTGCCCCGGAAACGCGAAAGTTGGCCAAGATCCGTGAGCTACAAAACACGCCCATGGCCGCGGGGTGGCTGCGTGCCTAGGCCTTGGCAGCGGCGTGGCTGGATGCCATGGCCTTGGCCTTGTCCACGGGGTGGCTGTGTGCCTTGGCCTTGGCCACGGGGTGGCTGTGTGCCTTGGCCATGGCCGCGGGGTGGCTGGGTGCCATGGGCTTGGCCTTGGCCGCGGGGTGGCTGCGTTCCTAGCCCTTGGCCCCGGGGTGGCTGGGTGCCATGGCCTTGGCCTTGGCCACGGGGTGGCTGCGTGGCTAGGCCTTGGCCGCGGGGTGGCTGGGTGCCTTGCTCGAAATGCAGCACATGCTCGCGACCAAGGCACGTCGCACACTCTCGCGCACACACAACACACACTTGGGCCGCACTCCCGTGGCAAGGATAGGGAGCTCGAGCGTGGCCCTGTGCCTTGGCCTTTGACGCGGGGTGGCCGCGTGCCTTGGCCGCGGGCGAGCATTTTGCCAAAATGTGAGCACACGGTCCACGCCGTTGCTTCGTATTCTTGGACCAAAAACTGCGATCCACACCTACCTTCCACTTCTTTCTCCGGTTTTGCCTGAATCGGACGAGTTGACCCACCCGTTTGGGCACCCGTTCGCTGCCGGTAAGATGGCCATAAAACGAGTTTCGGAGCTCGGAATTGGATTCCGTTTTCTCCCGCCACTGACTCCCACCAAACCCGACCACGCCAGCCCAAATTCCCACGCCGCCCCCGAAACGCGAAATTTGGCCACAATCCGTGTGCTACAGCTCACGGATTTTGGCCTTTTCCGGGGGAAAAATGGGCGCAGGGCCTCCCGCATTATTTTCGCCATTTCTTCGAGCGGAAAACAGTACTTGCGCCCTGAGGAGGCCCCGAATGTGGTAGAACTGGGCCGGGGGCCTCCTCACGGCGCAAGTACTGTTCTCCACTCGAAGAAATGGTGAAAAAAATGCGGGAGGCCCTGCGCCCATTTTTCCCCCGGAAAAGGCCAAAATCAGTGAGCTATAGCACACGGATTGTGGCCAAATTTCGCGTTTCGGGGGCGGCGTGGGATTTTGGGCTGGCCTGGTCGGGTTTGGTGGGAGTCGGTGGCGGGAGAAAACGGAATCCAATTCCGAGCTCCGAAACTCGTTTTACGGCCATCTTACCAGCAGCGAGCGGGTGCCCAAACGGGTGGGCCCACTCGTCCGATTCAGGCAAAACCGGAGAAAGAAGTGGAAGGTAGGTGTGGATCTCAGTTTTTGGTCCAAGAATACGAAGAAACGGCGAGGACCGTGTGCTCACATTTTGGCCAAATGCTCGCCCGCGGCCAAGGCCAAGCCACGCAGCCACCCCGCGGCCAACGCCAAGGCACAGGGCCACGCTCGAGCTCCCTATCCTTGCCTCGGGAGCGCGGCCGGAGTGTGTGTTGTGTGTGCGTGAGAGTGTGCGACCTGCCTTGGTCGCGAGCATGTGCTGCATTTCGAGCAAGGCACGGAGCCAGCCCGCGGCCAAGGCCAAGTCCTAGGCACGCAGCCACCCCGTGGCCAAGGCCAAGGCACGCGTCCACCCCGCGGCAAGGGCCATGGCACCCAGCCAGCCCGCGGCCAAGGCCATGGCACCCAGCCAGCCCGCGGCCAAGGCCAAGGCATGCAGCCACCCCGAGGCGAAGGCCAAGGCCATGGCACGCAGCCACCCCGCGGCCAAGGCCAAGGACATGGAACGCAGCCACCCCGCGGCCACGGCCAAGGCCGTGTGCTGTAGCTCACGGATCTTGGCCAACTTTCGCGTTTCCGGGGCGGTGCGGGATTTTGGGGTGATGCATTAGATACGTGCGACAGTCGAGCGTTGGAAAAGAGGGGAGTCGATTTCGAGGTCCGAACCTCGTTTTACGGCCGATTTACCGAGGGTGCGGGGGTGCAAAAAGGGGACGAAACGTGCCCTCGAATTGGTCCGATTGTGGTAGAACTAGGCCGGGGGCCTCCTCACGGCGCAAGTACTGCTTTCCACTCGAAGAAATGACAAAAATAATGTGGGAGGCCCTGCGCCCATTTTTCCGCCAGAAAAGGCCAAATGCTCGCCCGCGGCCAAGGCCAAGCCATGCAGCCACCGCGAGGCCAACGCCAAGGCACAGGGACACGCTCGAGCTCCCTATCCTTGCCTCGGGAGTGCGGCCGGAGTGTGTGTTGTGTGTGCGTGAGAGTGTTCGACCTGCCTTGGTCGAGAGCATATGCTGCATTTCGAGAAAGGCACGTAGCCAACCCGCGGCCAAGGCCAAGGCCGAGGCAGGCAGCCACCCCGTGGCCAAGGCCTAGGCACGCGTCCACCTCGCGGCCAAGGCCTAGGCACGCAGCCACCCCGCGGCCAAGGCCTTGGCACACAGCCACCCGGTGGCCAAGGCCAAGGCCATTGCAGCCAGCCAACCCGCGGCCAAGGCCGAGGCACGCAGCCACCCCGTGGCCAAGGCCTAGGCAAGCGTCCACCCCGTGGCCAAGGCCATGGCACCCAGACAGCCCGCGGCCAAGGCCTAGGCATGATGCCACCCCCGGCCAAGGCCTAGGCACGCAGCCACCCCGCGGCCAAGGCCAAGGCCGTGTGCTGTCGCTCACGATCTTGGCCGACTTTCGCGTTTCCAGGGCGGTGCGGGATTTTGGGGTGATGCATTAGATACGTGCGGCAGTCGAACGTCGGAAAAGAGGGGAGTCGATTTCGAGGTCCGAACCTCGGTTTACGGCCGATTTACCGAGGGTGCGGGGGTGCGAAAAGGGACCAAACGTGCCCCCAAATTGGTCCGATTGTGGTAGAACTGGGCCGGGGGCCTCCTCACGGCGCAAGTACTGCTATCCGCTCGAAGAAATGGCAAAAATAATGCGGGTGGCCCTGCGCCCATTTTTCCGCCAGAAAAGGCCAAAATCCGTGAGCTATAGCACACGGATTGTGGCCAAATTTCGCGTTTCGGGGGCGGCATCCGATTTTGGGCAGGCGTCGTGGGGTTTGGTGGGAGTCGGTGGCGGTAGAAAACGGAATCCAATTCCGAGCTCCGAAACTCGTTTTACGGCCATCTTACCGGCAGCGAACGGGTGCCCAAACGGGTGGGCCAACTCGTCCGATTCAGGCAAAACCGGAGAAAGAAGTGGAAGGTAGGTGTGGATCTCAGTTTTTGGTCCAAGAATACGAAGAAACGGTGAGGACCGTGTGCTCACATTTTGGCCAAATGCTCGCCCGCGGCCAAGGCCAAGCCAGGCAGCCACCCCGCGGCCATCGCCAAGGAACAGGGCCACGCTCGAGCTCCCTATCCTTGCCTCGGGAGCGCGGCCGGAGTGTGTGTTGTGTGTGCGTGAGAGTGTACGACCTGCCTTGGTCGCGAGCATGTGCTGCATTTCGAGCAAGGCACGGAGCCAGCCCGCGGCCAAGGCCAAGGCCGAGGCACGCAGCCACCCCGTGGCCAAGGCCAAGGCACGCGTCTACCCCTCGGGCAAGGCCATGGCACCCAGCCAGCCCGCGGCCAAGGCCTAGGCATGCAGCCAGCCCGCGGCCAAGGCCTAGGCACGCAGCCAGCCCGCGGCCAAGGCCTTGGCACGCAGCCACCCCGAGGCGAAGGCCAAGGCCATGGCACGCAGCCACCCCGCGGCCAAGGCCAAGGCCATGATACGTGCGACAGTTGAACGTTGGAAAAGAGGGGAGTGGATTTCGAGGTCCGAGCCTCGTTTTACGGCCGATTTACCGAGGGTGCGGGAGTGCGAAAAGGGGACAAAACGTGCCCTCAAATTGGTCCGATTGTGGTAGAACTGGGCCGGGGGCCTCCTCACGGTGCAAGTACTGCTTTCCACTCGATGAAATGGCAAAAATAATGCGGGAGGCCCTGCGCCCATTTTTCCGCCAGAAAAGGCCAAAATCCGAGAGCTATAGCACACGGATTGTGGCCAAATTTCGCGTTTCCGGGGCGGCGTGGGAACTCGTTTTACGGCCATTTTACCGCCAGAGAACGGGTGCCCAAATGGGCGAGCCAACTCGTCCGATTCAGGCAAAACCGGTGAAAGAAGTGGAAGGTAGGTGTGGATCTCAGTTTTTGGTGCAAGAATACGAAGCAACGGCGAGGACCGTGTGCTCACATTTTGGCAAAATGCTCGCCCACGGCCAAGGCACGCGGCCACCCCGCGGCCAAGGCCAAGGCACAGGGCCACGCTCGAGCTCCCTATCCTTGCCCCGGGAGCACGGCCCAAGTGTGTGTTGTGTGTGCGCGAGAGTGTGCGACGTGCCTTGGTTGCGAGCATGTGCTGCATTTTGAGCAAGGCACGCAGCCAGCCCGCGGCCAAGGCCTAGGCACGCAGCCACCCCGTGGCCAAGGCCAAGGCCATGGCACCCAGGCACCCCGCGGCCAAGGCCTAGGCACGCAGCCACCCCGTGGCCAAGGCCTAGGCACGCAGCCACCCCGCGGCTAAGGCCGTGTGCTGTAGCTCACGAATCTTGGCCAACTTTTGCGTTTCCGGGGTGGGGCGGGATTTTGGGGTGATGCATTAGATACGTGCGACAGTCGAACGTCGGAGAAGACGGGAGTCGATTCCGAGGTCCGAACCTCGTTTTACGGCCGATTTACCGAACGTGCGGGGCTGCGAAAATGGGACGAAACGTGCCCGCGAATTGGTCCGGTTGTTGTAGAACTGGGCCGGGGGCCTCCTCGCGGTCCTATTGCTGTTTTGCGCTCGAAGAAATGGCAAAAATAATGCGGGAGGCCCTGCGCCCATTTTTCCACCCGAAAAGGCCAAAATCCGTGAGCTATAGCGCACGGATTGCGGCCAAATTTCGTGTTTCAAGGACGGTATGGGTTTTTTGGCTGGCGTGGTCGGGTTTGGTGGGAGTCGGTGGCGGGAGAAAACGGAATCCAATTCCGAGCCCCGAAACTCGTTTTACGGCCATTTTACCGCAAGAGAACGGGTTCCCAAACGGGTGGGCCAACTCGTCGGATTTAGGCAAAACCGGAGAAAGAAGTGGAAGGTAGGTGTGGATCTCAGTTTTTGGTCCAAGAATGCGAAGCAACGGCGAGGACCGTGTCCTCACATTTTGGCCAAATGCTCGCCCGCGGCCAAGGCCAAGGTAAAGGCACGCGGCCACCCCGCGGCCAAGGCCAAGGCACAGGGCCACGCACGAGCTCCCTATCCTTGCCCCGGGAGTGCTATCCAAGTGTGTGTCGTGTGTGTACGAGAGTGTGCGACGTGTCTTGGTCGCGAGCATGTGATGCATTTCGGGCAAGGCACGCAGCCACCCCGCGGCCAAAGCCAAGGCACACAGCCACCCCGCGGCCAAAGCCAAGGCCATGGCACCCAGCCACCCCGCGGCCAAGGCCTAGGCACGCAGCCACCCCGCGGCCAAGGGCTAGGCACGCAGCCACGCCGCGGCCATGGCCTAGGCACGCAGCCACCCCGCGGCCATGGCCTAGGCACGCAGCCACCCCGCGGCCAAGGCCGTGTGCTGTAGCTCTCGGATCTTGGCCAACTTTCGCATTTCCGGGGCGGTGCGGGATTTTGGGGTGATGCATTAGATACGTGCGGCAGTCGAACGTCGGAGAAGACTGGAGTCGATTACGAGGTCCGAACCTCGTTTTACGGCCGATTTACCGAACGTGCGGGGGTGCGAAAAGGGGACGAAATGTGCCCGCGAATTGGTCCGGTTGTGGTAGAACTGGGCCGGGGGCCTCCTCACGGTGCTAGTACTGTTTTCCGCTCGAAGAAATGGCGAAAATATGGGGGAGGCCCTGCGCCCATTTTTCCGCCCGAAAAGGCCAAAATCCGTGGGCTATAGCACACGGATTGCGGCCAAATTTCGCGTTTTAAGGGGCGGTGTGGGATTTTTGGCTGCCGTGGTCGGGTTTGGTGGGAGTCGGTGGCGGGAGAAAACGGCATCCAATTCCGAGCTCCGAAACTCGTTTTACAGCCATTTTACCGCCAGAGAACGGGTGCCCAAACGGGTGGGCCAACTCGTCCGATTCAGGAAAAACAGAAGAAAGAAGTGGAAGGTAGGTGTGGATCTCAGTTTTTGGTCCAAGAATACAAAATGTGGCGAGGACCGTGTGCTCACATTTTGGCAAAATGTGAGCCTGCGGCCACGGCCAAGGCCAAGGCCAAGGCCTTGGCAACCAGCCTAGGCACGTAGCCACCCGGCGGCCAAGGCCAAGGCCATGGCAACCAGCCACCCCGCGGCCAAGGCCTAGGCACGCAGCCACCCCGTGGCCAAGGCCAAGGCCATGGCACCCAGCCACCCCGCGGCCAATGCCTAGGCACGCAGCCACCCCGCGGCCAAGGCCGTGTGCTGTAGCTCACGGATCTTGGACAACTTTCGCGTTTCCGGGGCGGGGTGTATTTTGGGGTGATGCATTAGATACGTGCGACAGTCGAATGTCGGAGAAGACGGGAGTCGATTCTGAGGTCCGAACCTCGTTTTACGTCTGATTTTCCGAACGTGCGGGGGTGCGAAAAGCGGACGAAACGTGCCCGCAAATTGGTCCGGTTGTGGTAGAACTGGGCCGGGGGCCTCCTCACGGTGCTAGTACTGTTTTCCTCTCGAAGAAATGGCAAAAATAATGCGCGAGGCCCTGCGCCCATTTTTCTGCCCGAAAGGGCCAAAATCCGTGAGCTATTGCACATGGATCGCGTTACGGGGTCGGCGTGGGATTTTTGGCGGGCGTGGTCAGGTATGGTGGGAGTCGGTGGCGGGAGAAAACGGAATCCAATTCCGACCTCCGAAACTCATTTTACGGCCATTTTGCCGCCAGAGAACGGGTGCCCAAACGGGTGGGCCAACTCGTCCGATTCAGGAAAAACCGAAGAAAGAAGTGGAAGGTAGGTGTGGATCTCAGTTTTTGGTCCAAGAATACGAAGTAACGGTGAGGACCGTGTGCTCACATTTTGGCAAAATGTGAGCTTGCGGCCACGGCCAAGGCCTTGGCAACCAGCCTAGGCACGTAGCCACCCGGCGGCCAAGGCCAAGGCCATGGCAACCAGCCACCCCGCGGCCAAGGCCTAGGCACGCAGCCACCCCGTGGCCAAGGCCAAGGCCATGGCACCCAGCCACCCCGCGGCCAATGCCTAGGCACGCAGCCACCCCGCGGCCAAGGCCGTGTGCTGTAGCTCACGGATCTTGGCCAACTTTCGCGTTTCCGGGGCGGGGCGTATTTTGGGGTGATGCATTAGATACGTGCGACAGTCGAATGTCGGAGAAGACGGGAGTCGATTCTGAGGTCCGAACCTCGTTTTACGTCTGATTTTCCGAACGTGCGGGGGTGCGAAAAGCGGACGAAACGTGCCCGCAAATTGGTCCTGTTTTGGTAGAACTGGGCCGGGGGCCTCCTCACGGTGCTAGTACTGTTTTCCTCTCGAAGAAATGGCGAAAATAATGCGCGAGGCCCTGCTCCCATTTTTCTGCCCGAAAGGGCCAAAATCCGTGAGCTATTGCACATGGATCGCGTTACGGGGGCGGCGTGGGATTTTTGGCGGGCGTGGTCGGGTATGGTGGGAGTCGGTGGCGGGAGAAAACGGAATCCAATTCCGACCTCCGAAACTCGTTTTACGGCCATTTTGCCGCCAGAGAACGGGTGCCCAAACGGGTGGGCCAACTCGTCGGATTCAGGCAAAACCGGAGAAAGAAGTGGAAGGTAGGTGTGGATCTCAGTTTTTGGTCCAAGAATACGAAGCAACGGCGAGGACCGTGAGCTCACATTTTGGCCAAATGATCGCCCGCGGCCAAGGCCATGGCCAAGGCACGCGGCCACCCCGCGGCCAAGGCCAAGGCACAGGGCCACGCTCGAGCTCCCTATCCTTGCCCCGGGAGCACGGCCCAAGTGTGTGTTGTGTGTGCGCGAGACGGTGCGACGTGCCTTGGTCGCGCGCAGGTGCTGAATTTCGAGGAAGTCACGAAGCCAGCCCGCGGCCAAGGCCAAGGCACGCAGCCACCCCGCGCCCAAGAGGGGAGCCGATTTTGAGTTCCGAACCTCGTTTTACGGCTGATTTACCAAGGGTGCGGGGGTGCGAAAAGGGGACGAAACGTGCCCGCGAATTGGTCCGATTGTGGTAGAACTGGTCCGGGGGCCTCCTCACGGCGCAAGTACTGTTTTCTGCTCGAAGAAATGGCGAAAATAATGCGGGAGGCCCTGCGCCCATTTTTCCCCCGGAAAAGGCCAAAATCCGTGAGCTATAGCACACGGATTGTGGCCAAATTTCGCGTTACGGAGGCGGCGTTGGATTTTGGGCTGGCGTCGTCGGGTTTGGTGGGAGTCGGTGGCGGGAGAAAACGGAATCCAATTCCGTGCTCCGAAAATCATTTTACGGCCATCTTACCGGCGGTGAACGGGTGCCCAAACGGGTGGGCCCACTCGTGCGATTCAGGAAAAACCGGAGAAAGAAGTGGAAGGTAGGTGTGGATCACAGTTTTTGGTCCAAGAATACGAAGAAACGGCGAGGACCGTGTGCTCACATTTTGGCCAAATGCTCGCCCGCGGCTAAGGCCAAGCCACGCATCCACCCCGCGGCCAACGCCAAGGCACAGGGCCACGCTCGAGCTCCCTATCCTTGCCCCGGGAGCGCCGCCCAATTTTGTGTTGTGTGTGCGCGAGAGTGTGCGACGTGCCTTGGTCGCGAGCATGTGACGCATTTCGAGCAAGGCACGCAGCCAGCCCGCGGCCAAAGCCAAGGCACGCAGCCACCCCGCGGCCAAGGCCATGGCCTAGGCACGCAGCCAACCCGCGGCCAAGGCCGTGTGCTGTAGCACACGGATCTTGGCCAACTTTCGCGTTTCCGGGGCAGGGCGGGATTTTGGGGTGATGCATTAGGTACGTGCGACAGTCGAACGTCGGAGAAGACGGGAGTCGATTCCGAGGTCCGAAGCTCGTTTTACGTCTGATTTACCGCACGTGTGGAGGTGCGAAAAGGGAACGAAACGTGCCCGCGAATTGGTCCGGTTGTGGTAGAACTAGGCCGGGGGTCTCCTCACGGTGCTAGTACTTTTTTCCTCTTGAAGAAATGGCGAAAATAATGCGGGAGGCCCTGTGCGCATTTTGCCGCCCGAAAAGGCCAAAATCCGTGAGCTATAACACACGCATTGCGGCCAAATTTCACGTTTCGGGGGCGGCGTGGGATATTTGCCGGGCGTGGTCGGGTTTGGTGGGACTTTGTGGCGCGAGAAAACGGAATCCAATTCCGAGCGCCAAAACTCGTTTTACGGCCATTTTACCGCCAGAGAACGGGATCCCAAACGGGTGGGCCAACTCGTCGGATTCAGGCAAAACCAAAGAAAGAAGTGGAAGGTAGGTGTGGATATCAGTTTTTGGTCCAAGAATACGAAGCAACGGCGAGAACCGTGTGCTCACATTTTTGCCAAATGCTCGCCCGCGGCCAAGGCCAAGGCACGCGGCCATCCCTCGGCCAAGGCCAAGGCACAGGGCCACGCTCGAGCTCCCTATCCTTGCCCCGGGAGCGCGGTCCAAGTGTGTGTTGTGTGTGTGCGAGAGTGTGCGACGTGCATTGGTCGCGAGCATGTGCTGCATTTCGAGCGAGGCACGCAGCTAGCCCGCGGCCAAAGCCAAGGCACGCAGCCACCGCGCGGCCAAAGCCATGGCCATGGCACCCAGCCAGCCCGCGGCCAAGGCCTAGGCACGCAGCCACCCCGCGGCCATGGCCTAGGCACGCAGCCACCCCGCGGCCAAGGCCGTGTGCTGTAGCTCACGGATCTTTGCCAACTTTCGCATTTTTCCGCCCGGAAAGGCCAAAATCCGTGAGCTATAGCACACGGATTGCGGCCAAATTTCACGTTTCGGGGGCGGCTTGGGATTTTTGGCTGGCGTGTTCGGGTTTGGTGGGAGTCGGTGACGGGAGAAAACGGAATCCAATTCCGAGCTCCGAAACTCGTTTTACGGCCATTTTACCGCCAGAGAACGGGTGCCCAAACGGGTGGGCCAACTCGTCCGATTTAGGCAAAACCGGAGAAAGAAGTGGAAGGTTGGTGTGGATCTCAGTTTTTGGTCCAAGAATACGAAGCAACGGCGAGGACCGTGTGCTCACATTTTGGCCAAACGCTCGCCCGCGGCCAAGGCCAAGGCCAAGGCACGCGGCCACCCCACGGCTAAGGCCAAGGCACAGGGCCACGCTCGAGCTCCCTATCCTTGCCCCAGGAGCGCGGTCCAAGTATGTGTTGTGTGTGTGCGAGAGTGTGCGACGTGCCTCGGTCACGAGCATGTGCTGCATTTCGAGGAAGGCACGCAGCCAACCCGCGGCCAAAGCCAAGACACGCAGCCACCCCGCGGCCAAAGCCAAGGCCATGGCACCCAGCCACCCCGCGGCCAAGGCCTAGGCACGCAGCCACCCCGCGGCCAAGGCAATGAGCTACTTGGCCAACTTTCGCATTTTTCCGCCCGAAAAGGCCAAAATCCGTGAGCTATATCACACGGATTGCGGCCAAATTTTGCGTTTCGGGGGCGGCGTGGGATTTTGGCTGGCGTGGTCGGGTTTTCTGGGAGTCGGTGGCGGGAGAAAACGGAATCCAATTCCGAGCTCCGAAACTTGTTTTACGGCCATCTTACCGGCAGCGAACGGGTGCCCAAACGGGTGGGCCCACTCGTCCGATTCAGGCAAAACCAGAGAAAGAAGTGGAAGGTAGGTGTGGATATTAGTTTTTGGTCCAAGAATACGAAGAAACGGCGAGGACCGTGTGCTGACATTTTGGCCAAATGCTTGCCCGCGGCCAAGGCATGCGGCTACCCCGCGGCCAAGGCCAAGGCACAGGGCCACGCTCGAGCTCCCTATCCTTGCCCCGGGAGCGCGGCCCAAGTGTGTATTGTGTGTGCACGAGAGTGTGCGACTTGCCTTGGTCGCGAGCATGTGCGGCATTTCGAGCATGGTACGCAGCCAGCCCGCGGCCAAGGCCTAGGCACGCAGCCACTCCGCGGCCAAGGCCGTGTGCTGTAGCTCACGGATCTGGCCAACTTTCGCGTTTCCGGGGCGTGACGGGATTTTGGGGTGATGCATTAGATACGTCCGACAGTCGAACGTCGGAGAAGACGGGAGTCGATTCCGAGGTCCGAACCTCGTTTTACGTCTGATTTACCGAACGTGCGGGGGTCCAACAAGGGGACGAAACGTGCCCGCGAATTGGTCCGGATGTGGTAGAACTGGGCCGGGGGCCTCCTCACGGTGCTAGTACTGTTTTCCTCTCGAAGAAATGGTGAAAATAATGCGGGAGGCCCTGCGCCCATTTTTCCGCCCGAAAAGGCCAAAATCCGTGAGCTATAGCACACGGATTGCGGCCAAATTTCGCGTTTCGGGGGCGGCGTGCGATTTTTGGCGGGCGTGGTCGGGTTTGGTGGGAGTCGGTGGCGGGAGGAAACGGAATCCAATTCCGAGCTCCCAAACTCGTTTTACGGCCATTTTACCGCCAGAGAACGGGTGCCCAAACGGGTGGGCCAACTTGTTGGATTCAGGAAAAACCGGAGAAAGAAGTGGAAGGTAGGTGTGGATCTCAGTTTTTGGTCCAAGAATACGAAGTAACGGCGAGGACCGTGTGCTCACATTTTGTCCAAATGCTCGCCCGCGGCCAAGGCACGCGGCCACCCCGCGGCCAAGGCCAAGGCACAGGACCACGCTCGAGCTCCCTATCCTTGCCCCGGGAGCGCGGCCGAAGTGTGTATTGTGTGTGAGCGAGAGTGTGCGACGTGCCTTGGTCCCGAGAATGTGCTGCATTTCAAGCATGGCACGCAGCCAGCCCGAGGCCAAGGCCAAGGCACGCAGCCACACCGCGGCCAAGGCCAAGGCTATGGCACCCAGCCACCCAGCGCCCAAAGCCTAGGCATGCAGCCACCCCTAGGCCAAGGCCGTGTGCTGTAGCTCACGGATCTTGGCTAACTTTCGCGTTTCCGGGGCGGGGCAGGATTTTGGGGTGATGCATTAGATATGTGCGACAGTCGAACGTCGGAGAAGACGGGAGTTGATTCCGAGGTCCGAACCTCGTTTTCCGTCTAATTTAACGAACGTGCGGGGTTAAGAAAAGGGAACGAAACGTGCCCGCGAATTGGTCCGGTTGTGGTAGAACTGAGCTGGGGGCCTCCTCACGGTGCTAGTACTGTTTTCCTCTCGAAGAAATGGCGAAAATAATGCGGGAGGCCCTGCGCCCATTTTTCCGCCCGAAAAGGCCAAAATGTGCGAGCGCGGTCCAAGTGTGTGTTGTGTGCGTGCGAGAGTGTGCGACGTGCCTTGGTCGTGAGCATGTGCTGCTTTTCAAGCAAGGCTCGCAGCCAGCCCGCGGCCAAAGCCAAGGCACGCAGCCACCCCGCGGCCAAAGCCAAGGCCATGGCACGCAGCCACCCCGCGGCCATGGCCTAGGCACGCAGCCACCCCGTGGCCTAGGCCGTGTGCTGTAGCTCGCTGATCTTGGCCAACTTTCTCATTTTTCCGCCCGAAAAGGCCAAAATCCGTGAGCTATAGCACACGGATTGCGGCCAAATTTCGCGTTTCGGGGCCGGCGTGGGATTTTTGGCTGGCGTGGTCGGGTTTGGTGGGAGTCAGTGGCGGGAGGAAACGGAATCCAATTCCGAGCTCCCAAACTCGTTTTACGGCCATTTTACCGCCAGAGAACGGGTGCCCAAACGGGTGCACCAACTCGTCGGATACAGGCAAAACCAGAAAAAGAAGTGGAAGGTAGGTGTGGATCTCAGTTTTTGGTCCAAGAATACGAAGCAACGGCGAGGACCGTGTGCTCACATTTTGGCCAAATGCTCGCCCGCGGCCAAGGCCAAGGCACAGGGCCACGCTCGAGCTCCCTATCCTTGCCCCGGGAGCGCGGCCCAAGTGTGTGTTGTGTGTGCGCGAGAGTGTGCGACGTGCCTTGGTCGCAAGCATGTGCTGCATTTCGAGCAAGGCACGCAGCCAGCCCGCGGCCAAGGCCAAGGCACGCAGCCACCCCGCGGCCAAGGCCAAGGCCATGGCACCCGGCCACCCCGCGGCCAAGGCCTAGGCACGCAGCCACCCCGCGGCCAAGGCCAAGGCCATTGCACCCAGCCACCCAGCGGCCAAGGCCAAGGCACGCAGCCACCCCGTGGCCAAGGCCAAGGCACGCAGCCACCCCGTGGCCAAGGCCAAGGCACGCAGCCACCCCGTGACGAAGGCCAAGGCCATGGTACCCAGCCACGCCGCTGTCAAGGCCGAGGCACGCAGCCACCCCGCAGCCAAGGCCGTGTGCTGTAGCTCATGGATCTTGGCCAACTTTCGCGTTTCCGGGGCGTGGCGGGATTTTGGGGTGATGCATTAGATACGTGCGACAGTCGAACGTCGGAGAAGACGGGAGTCGATTCCGAGGTCCGAACGTCATTTTACGTCTGATTTAGCGAATGTGCGGGGGTGCGAAAAGGGGCCGAAACGTGCCCGCGAATTGGTCCGGTTGTGGTAGAACTGGTCCGGGGGCCTCCACACGGTGCTAGTACTGTTTTCCTCTCGAAGAAATGGCGAAAATAATGCGGGAGGCCCTGCGCCCATTTTTCCGCCGGAAAAGGCCAAAATCCATGAGCTATAGCACACCGATTGCGGCCAAATTTCGCGTTTCAGGGGCGGCGTGGGATTTTTGGCTGGCGTGGTCGGGTTTGGTGGGAGTTAGTGGCGGGAGAAAACGGAATCTAATTCGGAGCTCCGAAACTCGTTTTACGGCCATTTTACCGGCAGAGAACGGGTGCCCAAACGGGTGGGCCAACTCGTCCGATTCAGGCAAAACCGGAGAAAGAAGTGGAAGGTAGGTGTGGATCTCAGTTTTTGGTCCAAGAATACGAAGCAACGGCGAGGACCGTGTGCTCACATTTTGGCCAAATGCTCGCCCGCGCCCAAGGCCAAGGCACAGGGCCACACTCGAGCTCCCTATCCTTGCCCCGGGAGCGCGGCCCAAGTGTGTGTTGTGTGTGCGCGAGAGTGTACGACGTGCCTTGGTCGCCAGCATATGCTGCATTTCGAGCAAGGCACGCAGCCAGCCCGCGGCCAAGGTCAAGGCA
Organism: Luvunga scandens; assembly: GCA_030449905.1. Taxonomy (NCBI): domain Eukaryota; kingdom Viridiplantae; phylum Streptophyta; class Magnoliopsida; order Sapindales; family Rutaceae; genus Luvunga; species Luvunga scandens. The sequence continues at coordinate 244,194 of JASUUG010000238.1, forward strand.
CGCAGCCACCCCGCGGCCAAGGCCAAGGCATGCCGCCCGCACGCGCGCGGCATCAACGGCCAATCCATATAGCGGGCATGGCCCAAGCGTCTGTCCGACTTTGTTTGGGCCGAAATTTTAGGAGGTGACGTATTTCGACTGAAATTATCTTACGGGACTCAAAAGTGGGGGAAACAGCGCGGAAGCTCCGGGCCCCATTTTTCGGGCCAAAATGGCCAAAGACCGTGTGCTGTAGCTCGCGGATCTGGTCCAACTTTCGTGCCGTGGCCAATGCCCAGGTATGGTGCAGCCAATGCGCACTCCCGAGGTAAGGATAGGGAGCTTGAGCGTGGCTCCGTGCCTTGGCCGTGAGCACCCATTTTGCCCCCCACTCCCAGCATGCCACGTGAGGCCAAAAACACCTCTTTTCGTGCTACGAAATATTTTTCTCTTTCTATTTAATAGTATTGGGCCGGCGACGTCGGGTTTGGTGGGAGTCGGTGGCGGGAGAAAACGGAATCCAATTCCGAACTCCGAAACTAGTTTTATGGCCATCTTACCGGCAGCGAACGGGTGCCCAAACCGGTGGGCCCACTCATCCGATTCAGGCAAAACCGGAGAAAGAAGTGGAAGGTAGGTGTGGATCTCAGTTTTTGGTCCAAGAATACGAAGAAACGGCGAGGACCGTGTGCTCACATTTTGGCCAAATGCTCGCCCGCGGCCAAGGCCAAGCCATGCAGCCACCCCGCGGCCAACGCCAAGGCACATGGCCACGCTCGAGCTCTCTATCCTTGCCTCGGGAGCGCGGCCGGAGTGTGTGTGGTGTGTGCGTGAGAGTGTGCGACCTACCTTGGTCGCGAGCATATGCTGCATTTCGAGAAAGGCACGTAGCCAGCCCGCGGCCAAGGCCAAGGCCGAGGCACGCAGCCAGCCCGTGGCCAAGGCCTAGGCACGCGTCCACGCCGCGGCCAATGCCGTGGCACCCAGCCAGCCCGCGGCCAAGGCCTAGGTACGCAGCGACCCCGAGGCCAAGGCCTTGGCACACAGCCACCTGGTGGCCAGGGACAAGGCCATGGCACCCAGCCACCCCGAGGCCAAGGCCTAGGCACACAGCCACCCCGCGGCCAAGGCCAAGGCCGTGTGCTGTCGCTCACGGATCTTGGCCAACTTTCGCATTTCCGGGGCGGTACGGGATTTTGGGGTGATGTATTAGATACATGCGACAATCGAACGTCGGAAAAGAGTGGAGTCGATTTCGAGGTCCGAACGCCGTTTTACGGCCGATTTACCGAGGGTGCGGGGGTGCGAAAAGGGGACGAATCGTGCCCTCAAATTGGTCCGATTGTGGTAGACTGCGCCGGGGGCCTCCTCACGGCGCATCTACTACTTTCCGCTCGAAGAAATGGCAAAAATAATGCGGGAGGCCCTGCGCCCATTTTTCCCCCGGAAAAGGCCAAAATCTGTGAGCTATAGCACACGGATTGTGGTCAAATTTCGCGTTTCAGGGGCGGCGTGGGATTTTGGGCTGGCGTGGTCGAGTTTTGTGGGAGTCGGTGGTGGGAGAAAACGGAATCCAACTCCGAGCTCCGAAACTCATTTTACCACCATCTTACCGGCAGCGAACGGGTGCCCAAACCGGTGGGCCAACTCGTCCAATTCAGGCAAAACCGGAGAAAGAAGTGGAAGGTAGGTGTGGATCTCAGTTTTTGGTCGAAGAATACGAAGAAACGGAGAGGACCGTGTGCTCACATTTTGGCCAAATGCTCGCCCGCGCCCAAGGCCAAGCCATTTAGCCACCCCGCGGCCAACGCCAAGGCACAGGGCCACGCTCGGGCTCCCTATCCTTGCCTCGGGAGGGCGGCCGGAGTGTGTGTTGTGTGTGCGACCTGCCTTGGTCGCGAGCATATGCTGCATTTCGAGAAAGGCACGTAGCCAGCCCGCGGCCAAGGCCAAGGCCGAGGCACGCAGCCAGCCCGTGGCCAAGGCCTAGGCACGCGTCCACCCCGCGGCCAAGGACATGGCACCCAGCTAGCCCGCGGCCAAGCCCTAGGCACGCAGCCACCCCGAGGCCAAGGCCTTGGCACACAGCCACCCGCTGGCCAAGGACAAGGCCATGGCACCCAGCCACCCCGCGGCCAAGGCCTAGGCACGCAGCCACCCCGCGGCTAAGGCCAAGGCCGTGTGCTGTCGCTCACGGATCATGGCCAACTTTTGCGTTTCCGGGGCGGTGCGGGATTTTGGGGTGATGCATTAGATACATACGACAGTCAAACGTCGGAAAAGAGGGGAGTCGATTTCGAGGTCCGAACCTCGTTTTACGGCCGATTTACCGAGGGTGCGGGGGTGCAAAATGGGGACGAAATGTGCCCTCAAATTGGTCTGATTGTGGTAGAACTGGGCCGGGGGCCTCCTCACGGCGCAAGGACTGCTTTCCGCTCGAAGAAATGGCAAAAATAATGCGGGAGGCCCTGCGCCCATTTTTCCACCAGAAAAGGCCAAAATCCGTGAGCTATAGCACACGGATTGTGGCCAAATTTCGTGATTTGGGGGCGGCGTGGGATTTTCGGCTGGCGTCGTCGGGTTTGGTGGGAGTCGGTGGCGGGAGAAAACGGAATCCAATTCCGAGCTCCGAAACTCGTTTTACGGCCATCTTACCGGCAGCGAACGGGTGCCCAAACGGGTGGGCCAACTCGTCCGATTCAGGCAACACCGGAGAAAGAAGTGGAAGGTAGGTGTGGATCTCAGTTTTTGGTCCAAGAATACGAAGAAACGGCGAGGACCGTGTGCTCAAATTTTGGCCAAATGCTCGCCCGCGGCCAAGGCGAAGCCACGCAACCACCTCGCGGCCAACGCCAAGGCACAGCGCCACGCTCGACATCCCTATCCTTGCCTCGGGAGCGCGGCCCGAGTGTGTGTTGTGTGTGCATGAGAGTGTGCGACCTGCCTTGGTCGCGAGCATGTGCTGCATTTCGAGCAAGGCACGGAGCCAGCCCGTGGCCAAGGCCAAGGCTGAGGCACGCAGCCGCCCCGTGGCCAAGGCCAAGGGACGCGTCCACCCCGCGGCCAAGGCCATGGCACGCAGCCACCCCGCGGCCAAGGCCAAGGCCGTGTGCTGTAGCTCACGGATCTTGGCCAACTTTCGCGTTTCCGGGGCGGTGCGGGATTTTGGGGTTATGCATTAGATACGTGCGACAGTCGAGCATTGGAAAAGAGGGGAGTCGATTTCGAGGTCCGAACCTCGTTTTACGGCCGATTTACCGAGGGTGCGGGGGTGCGAAAAGGGGACGAAACGTGCCCTCGAATTGGTCCGATTGTGGTAGAACTGGGCCGGGGGCCTCCTCACGGCGCAAGTACTGCTTTCCGCTCGAAGAAATGGCAAAAATAATGCGGGAGGCCCTGCGCCCATTTTTCTGCCAGAAAAGGCCAAAATCCGTGAGCTATAGCACACGGATTGTGGCCAAATTTCACGTTTCGGGGGCGGCGTGGGATTTTGGGCTGGCGTCGTCGGGTTTGGTGGGAGTCGGTGGCGGGAGAAAAATGAATCCAATTCCGAGCTCCGAAACTCATTTTACGGCCATCTTACCGGCAGCGAACGGGTGCCCAAACGGGTGGGCCAACTCGTCCGATTCAGGCAAAACCGGTGAAAGAAGTGGAAGGTAGGTGTGGATCTCAGTTTTTGGTCCAAGAATACGAAGAAACGGCGAGGACCGTGTGGTCACATTTTGGCCAAATGCTCGCCCGCGGCCAAGGCCAAGCCACGCAGCCACCCCGCCGCCAACGCCAAGGCACAGGGCCACGCTCGAGCTCCCTATCCTTGCCTCGGGAGCGCGGCCCGATTGTGTGTTGTGTGTGCGTGAGAGTGTGTGACCTGCCTTGGTAGCGAGCATGTGCTGCATTTCGAGCAAGGCACGGAGCCAGCACGCGGCCAAGGCCAAGGCCGAGGCACGCAGGCACCCCGTGGCCAAGGCCAAGGCACGCGTCCACCCCGCGGCCAAGGCCATCGCACCCAGCCAGCCCGCGGCCAAGGCCATGCCACCCAGCCAGCCCGCGGGCAAGGCCTTGGCACACAGCCACCCGGTGGCCAAGGCCAAGGCTATGGCACGCAGCCACCCCGAGGCCAAGGCGAAGGCCATGGCCCGCAGCCACCCCGCAGCCAAGGCCAAGGCCGTGTGCTGTCGCTCACGGATCTTGGCCAACTTTTGCGTTTCCGGGGCGGTGCGGGATTTTGGGGTGATGCATTAGATACGTGCGACAGTCGAACGTCGGAAAAGAGGGGAGTCGATTTCGAGGTCCGAACCACGTTTTACGGCCGATTTACCGAGGGTGCGAGGGTCCGAAACGGGGACGAAACGTGCCCTCAAATTGGTCCGATTGTGGTAGAACTTGGCCGGGGGCCTCCTCACGGCGCAAGTACTGCTTTCCGCTCGAAGAAATGGCAAAAATAATGCGGGAGGCCCTGCGCCCATTTTTCCGCCAGAAAAGGCCAAAATCCGTGATCTATAGCACACGGATTGTGGCCAAATTTCGTGTTTTGGGGGCGGCGTGGGATTTTGGGCTGGCGTCGTCGGGTTTGGTGGGAGTCGGTGGCGGGAGAAAACGGAATCCAATTCCGAGCTCCGAAACTCATTTTACCGCCATCTTACCGGCATCGATCGGGTGCCCAAACGGGTGGGCCAACTAGTCCGATTCAGGCAAAACCGGAGAAAGAAGTGGAAGGTAGGTGTGGATCTCAGTTTTTGGTTCAAGAATACGAAGAAACGGAGAGGACCGTGTGGTCACATTTTGGCCAAATGCTCGCCCGCGGCCAAGGCCAAGCCACGCAGCCATCCCGCGGCCAACGCCAAGGCACAGGGCCACGCTCACGCTCCCTATCCTTGCCTCGGGAGCGCGGCCCGAGTGTGTGTTGTGTGTGCGTGAGAGTGTGCGACCTGCCTTCGTCGCTAGCATGTGCTGCATTTCGAGCAAGGCACGGAGCTAGCCCGCGGCCAAGGCCAAGCCGAGGCACGCAGCCACCCCGTGGCCAAGGCCAAGGCACGCGTCCACCCCACGGCCAAGGCCATGGCACCCATCCAGCCCGCGGCCAAGGCCTAGGCAGCCCAGCCAGCCTACGGCCAAGGCCTAGGCATGCTGCCAAGGCCTAGGCACGCAGCCAGCCCACGGCCAAGGCCTTGGCACGCAGCCACCCCGCGTGCCTTGGCCTTGGCCACGGGGTGGCTGCGTGCCTCGGCCTTTGCCTTGTCCGCGGGCTCGCCCCGTGCCTTGCTCCAAATGCAGCACATGCTCGCGACCAAGGCAGGCCGCACACTCTCACGCACACACAACACACACTCCGGCCGTGCTCCCGAGGCAAGGATAGGGAGCTCGAGCGTGGCCCTGTGCCTTGGCGTTGGCCGCGGGGTGGCTGCGTGGCTTGGCCTTGGCCGCGGGTGAGCATTTGGCCAAAATGTGAGCACACGGTCCTCGCCGTTTCTTCGTATTCTTGGACCAAAAACTGAGATCCACACCTACCGTCCACTTCTTTCTCCGGTAAGATAGCCGTAAAACGAGTTCTCGAGCTCGGAATTCGATTCCGCTTTTCTCCCGCCACCGACTCCCACCAAACCCGACGACGCCCGCC
>JASUUG010000239.1:0-43915 GCA_030449905.1 Luvunga scandens
TTATAAAATTCTTTTAACACCCCTTTCAATGACAAAAATACCCTTAATTAAAATCTATTAGTATAAATCCCATTATTTAATTTTTATTTATTTTTACCTGCATCAATATTCTTTAATTTTCAAAATGTTTAATTTCAATTTTCAGGTGCTATTCATTTTGTCTCTTAATCAAGTTATTTTTTTATTTTTCTATTAGTATTTTAATATTTACAATCACTTGTAGCATTACTTAAATTTGTACTATCTAGATCATAATCCATAAATTAGTTTGCAATTGGAGTAAACTTGGAAATATTAAAAAAGAAATAAAAACAAAAAAAAAATTGGAGTCAGATTATCATCTTGAGTAACAATAAAACAAACAATTCCAACTTTTCCTGCTTCACAATCATTGCATAGACATTACATAAATTAATACAACTAAACTTGAAACACAAAACTCAAACAATAGCAATTTATTCAACAATGATCAATCGAACAATTGATGTTTGTTAAGGGGATATATTTTCAGCATTATTCAAATTCTCCCTATCATTATAATTCAAAAATAACAATAAAATAATAGTAAACTTACTTTTTTATTATCATCTTTATCTGTTTGCATGATTATTTTCTTATAAATTTGAAACTCTTAAATTAGGGTTTAAGAAAAAAAAAGGGGAATTTATATTAGATGTTGTATAAAGAATTAAAAACTCTTAAATGAAAATATGTTGTATAAAAATTTTTAAGGGAAAAATTTTTTTTTGAGTGGGGGTTTAATTAGAAATTATCCTATTATGTAATTTTAATAAAGGTTAAAATTATAAAATAACCAAAGGGGGTGTTAAGAGGTATTTGGAGGGGTGCCAATAATCCCACTCTATCTTTATCCCTTCATATATCCTGTGGAGTGATCCGCTAGAACAAGTATGCTCATAAGTTTTAAGTTTGGGTTCATGACACAGAAGTTATGAAGAATTTTTAAGGGCATATATTATATAATATTTACAATATATAAACTTGTTTAGAATTATTTTGATAATCTTGTAGTTTTTAAAATAATTATTATTAAATACACTGTAAAATTTATCAATTGCGATGAGAATTAATTAAATGTTTGATAAAATTTATTTTTAAAATTGTTGTTGTTTTAAAAGCAGTTATGTGTTTAATAAATGTTATTATTAAAATATTGTATGAATATAAATGATTGAATTGAACATAATGTTGAATAAAATTTATTTATACATTTACATATATGTATATAAATTTTTTTTATTGTGTATATATAATAATCGATAACTAAAATAATATTTTATATTATTAATCTATATTTTATTTTTTTATCTCAATTTAATTGGTAATAATAGCAATCTATTTATAGCTAATGATTTTATTTCCTAAATAATAAGCATAATTTTGGATTTTTATAATTTATATGAGGATATATGTGAAATTAGATTAAATATAAAATAGATTCTAAACATTAGATTTTGAAAAGCTAATTCTTACTTACTTTTCAAAAACCTGTTATAGAATGAGGGCTAGTTTGGGAATGCTATAATTTTTAAAATAATTGTTGTTAACTGTGCTGTAAAAATAATCAATTATTAAGAAAATCAATTAAGTGTTTGGTAAATTTTGTTTTTAAAAGTACTGTGAGTTTTGAAAGTAATTATTGGTGTTTGGTAAATTTTACTGTTAAACTATTGTGAGAAAATAAATGATAAAAATATCCATAATGTATGATGAAATTTACTTAAACACATAAAGACATTTATATACAATATTTTTAATTATGTATTATAATAATTTTAACTAAAAATAAAATTTTAACTATATTATTTTTAATTGTATATTATAATAATTTTAACTAAAAATAAAATTTAGACTATATTATCATAGAAAACTTTTGATGTAATGTAAAATATAAAGAAGAAATAAGGTAAACGAAAGGAATACGTGAATTATAATAAAAAAATTATTAAAATATTAATTTTATTTCTAATTTAAATAAGGATAATTTTGGATTTAAGTAATAATTCTAAGGATATTTATTTAATTATATTAAATGATAAAATTAATTCTCAAAATTAGAATTTAAAAGCTACTATTTCCCTGCTTATAAAAATTAGCTGTAGGAAGAATTAATTTTAATAAAAGGATTTTGATTTTTTTAACCAAACACTAAATTTAGATTTTAAATTTTTAAAATCACTTTTAAGCCTCCCAAAAGCAATCCCAAATGGGCCTGAGGTGATTTTACTAAAAATAATTTCTTAAAAATTTAATTTTTAACTTTTCAAAATTACTTTCAAACCTTTAAAAAATAATTTAAAATGACTTAGTAATATTTTACGTTAATTGATAACACTGTTTGAGTCTCATTAATTATTAATAAAACAATAAACCTTGATTGTTGTGCACTTATCGCATTACAATCTATTATTTTACAAAGATTTTACTTGTGATAACACAATAATTTTCTAGTCTTTCAACTGTCAAGCATGTTTTCATTTAAATTAGCATATAATTTGTTTAATTATTTCACGTTCTCTTAGTAAAATTAAGTTAAATATGAATTTAAATTTGAAAAGATTTTAAAGTTCAGAAATGCATTGAAAAACTCTCAGTTCCCAAATTTCTTTCTACAAATAACAAGAATTTTGAAGATTAACAATCATACTATTCTAAATTCTAATGAGGATTTAATTAGTTAATTGATCAAACTTATTTTAATTTGAAATTTTCAAAAACAATATTAATTTTTTGTAATTAATTTTTAGTTTGAGTTTACACAATTTGAAAGGTGTTATATAACCGCCCTTATTTATTTCAGAAAGAAAGATTTCGTGAAAATTCAATAGATTGTTAAACTTTAGAGTGGTTGTGAGTCGCAATCACAATTTTGAGCAATTTGAGCTATTTACTTATTTATTTATAGAGAGGCATTTGGCTTTTGTGTGTGTATATATATATATATAGGGTGGCTTTGCACATTTAACGAGTCCACTCATTCTTATCCAAAGAGAGAGAGAGAGAGAGTAGTCAGTCAAGCTATTGAATGTGTGTAATATGTTGCCAACTTTAAAACATTAAAATAAGCAGAAAACATATTGATTCTTCGACCCTAAGACCCCCCTTTTTTCTGTCCTTTTTCTTTTCCTAATGTCTAATTCAAGGAAATATAAAATTATGGACAACAACTATGGGACATTTCTATCTCATTTTTTTAATTTGAAAGTTTAAGTCTGTTCTTATGTGTTTGTGGGAATTAATTATTTATATTAGAATTCATATATTCTAGATCCTCATAAATTTTGACAAAGATTTTCATGTTTTTAAATCATAAACTTTTAAATCTTCATATCTTGATATTTTTAAGATTATCGGAGGAAATTAATACGAAAATACACTCTCAAGTAAGGGTTTAGATGCTCTTGATTCATCCTGGTATCTACAAGATTTCAGGGGTGACTTTAAATATAGGCGAACAAAACGGTTGCCTCAGGCTCCAAATTTTATGAAGGCCTCATTTTTTTAGTATTCTATTAATAATTCTTTAATTAATAAAGATTTTAAAAAAATCATGTATGGTAGTAAAGCCTATTAGACATCTCTCTAATTCAAAAATCTATATTTATAATCTTATTGTTAAAGAGATATAATTAATAATTTTATCTAACCATTTATTTATTATTAGTTTTTCTAGAAAAATAAATAATTTTTTTACCTTTTCAGTTCCTCAAAAAACCTTAATTACTTAACATTAGAATCTTTGATTATGAGTATTTCTTTTAATTTCTATTCAGAATCTAATAATCTAAAAATCATAGATGAAAAATTTCTTACTCTCTTCTTTAGAAAGAAAATTATTACACACATTAATTTATTAAAAAAGGTAAAAAAAGATTAGTTTTTTCAAATACAAAATCCATATCCATTATCTGATAATCGATTTATCTTCTCAACTTTCTATTTGCTACTATTATAAATATTTAATTTGAAAATAGTAATATTTTCATTTGTTTATTTGTTTATCTTTGTAAAAACTCTAAAGAAAGCAAATTTTAAGTTTTGTTTTTGAAATTTTTTAAGATCTTCTTTATTATTTGTTGAAACTCAAAAACTAAAGATGAAATGAATTTTGAGTTCTTTTATACTTTTTTTAGTACTGAAGTTACTAAATAAAAAGAGACATAATAAAATAAATTCGCCTAAGGCCTTGAATACTCTAAAGTTGGCCCTGCAAGATCTTTACTCTTTTTTTTTTTTGGGACTTATGCACCATTTGATAGATCTAGGTGATTTTTAATAATTGAGGACTCGTAAGTTATAACTATCATCATATCAAAATCATTAATTATATGACTGCTGTTAATTTAAATTATTATATGCAACTTATAGCAACCGAAAAGTAGTCATTTAGTTAAAAAAATATGATAGTTCGATAAATATTTAGGAGATCATCAATGAGTATAATTAAATTTTCCTCATGTTAATGATTTTTTTTTTTCTGGTTGTATAAGTGTTGTATATAAAACTCATGGATACTAATTATTTTGCAATAGAAGTGAGAATTGAGATACAAGTTAAATGGTGTAGTATTATTTATTATTTTGATTTTTTCATGACTCCACCATTTTGGAAGAGTGGGTATTATGTCAAGCACAAATAGGAGTATAAATGCAAAAAAAATACGTTGTCATTAATTTTTGTCAGATAGTACGAAATAAATAAGAATACACTTTTTCGTTAATTTTTTCAAAAACATTTTGAAAATATTAAAATCAATTCCTGAAAAACAGTGGGTAACCATGAATCTATGGGCGCAGCAGCCGGCCGAAGATTCATCGTACCAAAAGACTTATTAATTTTATTTAATTGGCTGATGCATTTCACTCATATCCGGCAACTGGTAGTAGACAAATACTAATCAAAATTCTCTTTTGATTTTGAGATTTTGTTTCAATATTTAAATATGTAAATTAATTACGCATTTGCTATCATACATGAATAAATCTTTTATTCCCAGCCTTTGTGAAATACAATTGAATCTACTAGAACCACAACGAGGCTAACAATTAATTGATGACAAGTGTTGTTAGTTAGTTAGCAAATAAGTTCTGAACAATATGAATAAACTAATAAGAAACAAATAAAAAAAAAGGTTATATACAGAGATGCTACGTCCGCATCATTATCCCTCTTATTCCCTGGATTTGTCACTTTCAAGTGAAGAAAGCAAACTGAAAATGTGTTGTTATTAATATTATCATTATCATTATTAATATTTAATTGTGCAGTCAACTTAACGTGGAGAACAAGAACATAACTGACGAGAGAGAAGTAACAATTCCTAGTTGGGGGGGGGGGGGGGGGGTGGGAGAATGGTGGTCAAATTATAATTATGGATTCATTTCAGGTCGGTGCATATAATTTGCCCTTTAGTCTTCTGGCTAGATTTCATTTCCTAGATTATTTTATTTTATTTTATTTTTTTAAATGCAACTAGTGGGTAATGTCCTAATTCATTTCAGCCCCTTATTTCTTTCAAAATTCAAATCTAAAGTTACTTCAAAAGCACTCATCTAAATTCGTAGTTAGTCATTTTATTTTAAAAAATAATACAAAATATTTATATCATTATTATCAGTGTTAAATATTAACTTTTTTTTTATGAAGGAAAAAATAAGTACTTTAGATTAATCTAATAAGTAATGGCAAGAACAGTGTTTTGCATCTTTTATAAGAAAGTAGTTTTTTTACCTAACAAAATAAAATAAAAAAATAAAAAAAAGTAATTACGGTTATGTTTATTTATTTGTTTGTTTAATAAAATATTTACTTTGAACCCCCGTATTCTTGTAAAATTATTTGTTATAAAAATACCCAAGAAGTAAATTACTATTATGCACAATAAATTATAGATTAATAAAACATTATTACTTTAAGCACTCATTTAACAAACCCATCTAATGTTTTATTCTCTTACCACCTGTTGATGGTTAGTTGTAGGTCAATAGAAGGAAAAGTTCAATAATGAAAAGGAAGCATCTTTAAGGAAGCATCAGTAGGTAGAATCTTTAAGCTGCAGGAAGGCCCCCAAGCTCCATAAAGGATCTCGTAAAAGGAACATGATCCAGAGACTAAGAGTAGGATACAAAGGGAATACGGCAAAGTGAGGGACATTAAAGCCTGCCCAGGATGCCTTATGATTCAGAAGCTGCTTCTCCATTTTCTGAGGTCAACCTCCTTTGGTAACCATTCGGTCTGAAGGGATGAGACAGGTTCTCCAATAGGCAGCTTAAAAGTTAACAATTAGTGATCACCAACTCAGGAGGGATCCATGAACCTTAGCTTGTATCTTAAGTTTATACCGACACTCCTTAGGTACTATCGTACGGAACAATAGTCCCTAGGGGATAAATAGGTGTGCCAACATCACGAAACTGTTAATTTTATATTGATTTTGATGATAACAAAACTTATATGTTCTTAATTAAAATGATGGGGCTATTAAAATGAATTTCTTAAAGCTATATACATATTTTTAAAGAAGCTTAATGATCGTTAATTTGAGTTGGAAAATCTTTTTCTAAACAAAAGTTGTCAAAATATAGATTCTGAAAATTAACAGTAAACCGTTTATTGGAAAACAGTAAACCAATAATTTACAGACATGAAATTGTGTTTTCAATCTTGAACCGTTTAAACTGACAAAATTCTGAAAATTAACGGTGAACCGTTTATTACAAACAGTAAACTGATAATTTACTGAAAATGGAGTTTTTCTAATCTCAGCTAGTCTTGCTTTGACATAATTCTGGAAATTAACGGTGAATCGTTTATTGAAAAACGACGAACTGATAATTTACATAAAAGAGAAAGTTTTCTAACCTTGAGCTGTTTAGCAAAAACGGAGATCTGATAATGGTAAATGGTAAATCGTTTACTTAAAATCTAAGCATAACGACTATTTGGACAAGCAGCAAATGGCAATCTGATTATTCTCAAAAAGTCAACAACGGTTAGTTTTCAGCTCTAACTATAAAATAGCTCAATCAAATTCAAATCAAAAGGAGATCCAAGAGTTATCATTGAGCTTGCTATTGAGAAAACAATCTTCATTGAGTTTCAAACTTGTTTTTACTTCATTAATTCACACTTTTAGATTTCATTTATTACAATACACATTGTGTGAGAGATTGTTTATTTGTAATTTATATTTTTGAGTGATTATAAGTGTTAGGATATACTTGAGTTAAGAGATTGAGGATAATCTCATGTTGTAAAAGTTTATTGACACCTTTGAATTCAATTGTAAGAGTGGTTGAAGCCTTGGAGGCTTGCTTAGTCGAATCCTCAAGCTTGGTGAGCTTGGAGGCGTTGACGTAGGCACGGTTGGCCGAACCACGTAAAAATCGCATGTTTGATTTATTTTCCCTTATCCTTTTAATTTCGAGCATTGTTAAAATTATTGCTTTTGATTTTTATTAAGACATTAGTTTAAATTATTGTGTGGTTTTATTTGCTTAAGTTTTAAGAACCCAATTCACCCCCTCTCTTTGCTAACCTAGTTAGTATTTCATAAACTCAAGAGGAGCCCGACTCTCTTACAAATTGTCAGAAAGGCCAAAACTCGACACGTGCATGATTCATGAGAAAATAAGAGTGATTGCCATAAGGATGTCCCGAAAGAATCTTCCCCACAAGAGTAGTCAGTATAAGGATTCCTTAGAAGGATTCTTCCTCGAGGGATATTGACGGACCTCCCTCAAAAACCCTAAATCATGGTCCTCCTTTAGGAATCCCATATCAAGATCTTCTGTCAACAACCTCAATCACGATCCTCCCTCAGGAACCCCAAATCTATTCTGACAGTCACTGTGTTGGGGATTGCAAAGGAACAAATGAGTCAACTCTCTTCAGAGTGTCCCTTGTGCACCTTACACTCCTGTCAAGCCTAAAAGAACCAAAAGGAACTTGCTACATGGAAGGGAACAACACCTTATTCTTACACTACGATGTTTAATTTTTTTTTTAATAAAAAATTTACTTTGAACTCTTATATTTTTATAAAATTATTTCCTACAAAAATATCCTAGAAATAAATTATTATTAAAGACAATAAATTATAAACAAAGATATCACAATTACTTTGAACACTCATTTAATACACCAACCCAGCATTTAGTTGTCTTACCATTAATTTTGAAATCAGTAGTTGATTAATTTTGCCTAATTACGTCTTGCAGATTCGACATATTCCTCCTCCTATAGTCCTATCATCAACCGGTTGATGCATTAGCCAAGCATGCTCTTGGTCCACGTGTCTAATTTTCTGGCTCGGGCGAAGGAAATTTCATGCCATTTGACTTTTTTTCCTTCGTTATTAGTGTTCTAACGCAATTGAGTTTCTATAAAAAATAATAATAATAATAATAATAATAATAATTAAAATTTAACTAGTAATGAAAGCTTATTAGAAAGAAGAACAATGAGCATATAAATTGAGATGACTCCGTTTTCTTTTGTAGTATTTTGATGATTGATTTTCTAAGCAAACAAAATTTAATATAAGAAATGAGTGATCAGAATTATTTTTTTAGTGTAATATAATTTTTATGTGTATAGAGTGATTAAATATAATTAATTTAAAAGATATAAAGGAGGACCCTTTTTTTATATTTTAAATAGTATATAAAATAATAATAAACTTTTTTACGATAACTATATGAATGCATAAAATAGTAGTGTCCTAAGTTATTTTTTCAAAGTATAAATAACTCCATCCTTTTGATAATTTTTTTTTTAAAAAAAAGTTACAGGTAACACTAGTGCAAAAAGGACGCTTAGCCGTTAAATTATGCCCGTTGACTTGAGCTTTCGTTTTAAGAAGAAGAAGAAGATGATGATGATGATAATGATAATGATAATGATAATAATAAAAGGAAGAAAATGAATGGTTGTGGATTGGCTCCACCAACCACTACGGAAATTGTAAGAAATGAAGTCAAACATGATATTAAAAGCTGGTAATCAATTGATGGTTGAAACTTTAGGAGCATTAATTTAAAGGTACATACAAAGTGCAATTTGCTGTGTGCATCCCCTAGCTGTTCACTAGATTTCAATGAAATCACTAGTTTCTTTTCTCTTGTCTAAAAAGTGGAGAGTGCTCATGTACCATTGCACGAATGGTGTCTTAATGACAATGACCCAAAATTAATGTCGCCACTGGAGCCAGATTGCAAGCTAGGTGCGGACGAATTGAGACCACTAATTATTCTCGCGGACTCGGCTTTTTATAATATTATAAACTTTCTTTTATGGTACCGAAATAGTGTGAGTTTGTACTTTATAAAGCGTAAACACTTACACTAAAGAATAGCTCTTGTTACCATTGACATCGTTAATAACCTTGTAAAAACGGACGAGGACTTAGAAGAGAGAAAATAATAACATCATATATCACTAGCTAAGGCAACCGTGTAATTATTCCATAGATGCAACACAAGCATTTTAGTTTAATTTTGTTATCTGCCTTTGTACAAATTCAATTGGAGTCTCAAAGTTTGAAGTGGGTGTGAGCCACTACTTTGTGAGGTGAGCTTCATCCTAATAGCATTTGGTCATTGTCAACTTAATTGGTTGACAATGGGGAACATTAAAAAAATATGGTGTCTTATGTCCTGATTATTTGAGATTTGAGAGTTGGGAGTGCTTGATGGAGTTGAAGTTGACTTGATTTAGGGGGGAGGCTTTATTAGATGGATTCCAGATGCAATTTATATATAATTAAATTCATCTTTATGTAGGATTTTATACTCTAAAATTCACTCAATTATACTAGTTAAATATAAGTTTTGACTTCTATGATTAAATTTCTGTCTTCTCTTGGGTGGTGGTACAGTATATCACTATAACATCACATAATTGGGTGTATTTTTGGCCATGTGAAGTCATTCAACCATTTTCTTAATTATTGTAAGTAAAATAAAATTAAGTATCTCTCTTCTACGATGGGCAACTTAATATTGTTTTATGAGTGCTTTGCTAACGCCAGTCTTATTTTCGAAAATCCTAAGCTCTGTGGAATTAAAAACTCAGCTCAATATTTGTTAGGACAGGCCTCAAATCTGCTGTAAAGAGAAAGATGAAGAAATCAAGAAATTGTTGAGTTTAGTCTAGTGTGTTTTTCACTCTTATCTCCGACCCCAAAATGTGAGAAATGAAGAATTACTCATGAGATTATTCCAAATAGGATAATTGGATTAACAGTGGCAATAATCTTATACTATTTTGACTGTTTCATAAATGGATCGGACACACATGGAGGCCACAATTTGGATCCAACCAAAAGCCCAAGACAGAGTGATGAAAATGTATTGGTAAGATTGACTAACCCACCGCAACAAATCTTTTAGGATTAAGAATCTGAAACTTTCTCGAGGATTTTGTTGTGTACACAGAAGAATTGCCGATTTTCAAATTTACGTATCTAAGGGCCCATATCGTTTTAGAACCGCTGTTTTTGCTTTTGTTTCCAAAGTGCAAGTGCAAATGTGCAATAACCGTTCGGTAGAGTATATCTTAAAATAAATTATAAAACACGGAAAACTTACCTCGCCGTTGTAAATTGTAAAACGTGTTAGAAATGTTTTTAATATTTTGTAAAACAAAATATAAAATAAATCGTAAAATACTTACCATATGTTTTCCAAAACTTTACTCCACATTTTATTACCTGAACCCAGTCTCTTCTTATCCCAAACTTTATAGTGCTCTTCTCTCTCAATTTTGTCCTTTGATATTTTTTTCATCTTCCAAGTTTATTCATCCCAAGGATTTCTTCATCATAGCATGTATTGGTCCAATTGATGGAACTTACATTTATTGTTGTGTGGTCACAAACACATAAACATACATTATATTTCGATAAAAAAACTTAAGTGACTCAAAATTTTATGTGTGGGTTCTTTTGATATAATAGTTACATTTGTATATATAAGTTAGAAAAGTACTGCCAATAACTTTAAGGTTATTTATATATGCCTTAAATTAATTATAAACTAAGTTTCCTACATCCAGAAGAAGGTGAGAATTGTGTGTGTGTAAAAGTTTTATCTTTAGCCTCTTTTTTTTTTTTTTTTCCTATTTAGTTCTAGTTTATTACTACTACTTTTATGATATTACTATATTGTGGACTCTAAATACATAAATATACAAGGATTTTTGACACTATATGGAGGTTATAATGTCATTTACATGATTATAGAGGATCGGGTTAAACACCTCTACGTCCCTAAAAATTGTTTAATTATAGATATTGATCAATGCGTAATGTATTGAGCATTACTTTGGTGTTTAAAAAAGGTGATTTTCAATTTTAAAGGATGTGCATAATTATAATTTACATAAACAATGTTTAGCTCTAATTGTATGTTGTGTTTTACATAATTTTATTCAACGAAAAAAATACAAGAAATAGGTTCTTTGAGGATTTCAACATGCAAGATATGATTACCAATGATGAAAGAGATACTAGTGAGCTACTTATTAATATTGATTTATTTCCCGCGAGAGTTATAGGGATGAATGCTACAAAAGATAGAATTGCAACTTTTATGTGGCATGATACATATAATTCATGATGTATATCATGTAATTTGATAATCATTTTGTTTAAATCATCTATGCTGTAATATTTATTTTAATTATAGTGTAAAAATAATGACAATGTAAAACCTTTTTTTTTTTAAAATAATGCTAATACTTAATGATTTATTGTATGGTTGTGTATGTATTTATATAATCTAATAATCTGTTTAATTTTTTTAATGAATTATTTGTTTAGTGGAAGGAGATTAACTAATTAAAGTTTATAGTATTAGTTAAAAAATTACTTTTTAATTATAAGTATGAACTAAATATTTAGTAAAATCTATTTTTAAAAATAAAACTATTGAACATACGTTACACACTCACTGTTTTTATCATTTTTAATTGTTCATCAAACACATGTTACTATTTTTAATTTTAATATATAAGATACAAAAACTGGTACTAAACATATATTTAAAATTTAAAATACAATAACTACAAAATATCATTTTATTCTCATTTTTATTTTAAAAAATACCAATAAAAAACAATACCGAACAAGAATTGTTTGCGAGGAGGTAATTTTTATTTTATATTAATTTCTTGCCAAGGCTGTTCAGTGTATCCAATCTAACAAATTTGCCCAATGATCAATACACCCAAGTTCGAATCCATGGTTGGGTTGAGAATAATGCTGACTGAAAATTTTTCAATCCTTTAATAGGCAGATGTTATTTTTTAATTCAATTCAGTCCTCAGTAAATGTGACAATGGGTGGTATTTAAGCAGTTTTTTTTATAGTGTTTTCAAATAAAGGAGTTTACTTAATTTTTCATTATTATATCCATCAATCCGAGGCAAAAGATGGAGATATAAAAGGGCTATTTGGTTACAGTTAAATATGTTGGATTGGGTTACTTTAGTATGGGAAACATCGCTCTTGTCTTTGGTGCAAAAGTGGGATTATCAAATAATTTTCTTATTATGTTTGTTGATGATATTATTGCGTGAACTCTTATTTAAAAATTATAAATATATTAATGCTGCATTTACTTTTTCGATTAGGGAATCAATATGATTAAAGGTGTTTACTTAATAAAAGTAGAATAGGAATCAAAATTATGGGATCTACCATTATTTAAAAATGAGAAATGAGAGATTGATTCCCACGTCTCATTTTTTTAAATTTTTATTTTACCTTTTTTCAAAATTAAAAATACTCAATTTGCCTTCATTAATAATTAATTAATATATTATTATAATTAATTCATATATTATCATCAATTAATTGATATAATTATTACTATTAATTAATATATAAATATATTATTAACAATAATATATTAATAATTATAGTTTTTTATTAAAAAATCACAATAATTAATATATTACTATTATTATAATTAATTCATTTATCATTAATAATAAATAATTAATATAAAAATGACTATTAATTATTATATTAATACATTATTAACAATAATATGTTAATAATTATAGTTTTTGAATAAATAATCACAATAATTAATATATTTTTATTATTATAATTAATTAATTAATATACTATAATAATAATTATTAATTAATTAATATAATTATTACTATTAATTATTATATTAATACATTATTAACAATAACTATTAATAATTATAGTTTTTGACTAAATAATCACAATAATTAATATGTTATTATTATTATAATTAATTAATTTACTATTATAATAATTATTAATATAATTATTTTAATTAATTCATATATTATCATCAATTAATTGATATATTTATTACTATTAATTAATATATAATATATTATTAACAATAATTATTAATAATTATAATTTTTGATTAAACAATCACAATAATTAATATGTTATTATAATAATTAATAATATAATTATTATAATTAATTAATTATATTATTAATTAATAAATCAATATATTATTGACGACGACAACAACAACGACCACGACGACGACGACGACAACAACAACAACAACAACAATAATAATAATAATTTTTGAATAAATAATCACTATAATTAAAATATAAAATAATAATTATGATAATAATTCATTAAGTATTTTAGTAATTTGTTACAATCTAATTCATTTCAATTCTGATTTCAAGACAAAGTAAACACATTAATAACAATCTAACTAATTCTGGTTTTGATTCCTACAATTCAAATAAACAACTTATTATGATTTCTATTTCTTATTTTTATTTCAGTCCATTCTGATAAATATAAAAAGTTAAGGGAAGTTTTGTCATTTCTTTTTTAGTACTTAAGATTTACCGACGAATTGATTTAATTGAGATTATATTTCATTTTTTTTATAATTTTTATTTTTAACCACGTTCAACGTCTGATACAAAATTTTAGAAGTTCAACTAAAAAAACAGGTCAGCTCACCACAATCTCACCACGCTTGATACCACCACTGCACTAATTTTAGTCACCGGCCAAGAAAGAAACTTCACCCCTGAAAAAATGAAAAAGAAGAAGAAAAAAAAACTAGAGCGAATGCATGAAGTGAAAAATGTCTAAGAAAATTCCGCCGGATATAATCAAAGATATTTTCTGCAGACAACCAGTAAAGAGTCTCCTGCGTTTCAGATGCGTTTCAAAAACATGCTGCTCCTTGATCGACAGTCAAGATTTCATCAAGCTGTATCTCAACCATTCCATTACAACCAGGACCAATCACAGGCTCATTCTCAAGGATCAAGATTTTTTCCTAGTGTTTTTCTCAATTAGTTTATCCTAATTTTTTAAATTTAATACAGAAAGTCAGTTTAATTATAAATATAATAAATAAAAATAATTTAAAATTTAATTTTGACCACTTATTTTTATTAAGAGAGATTAGGAGAGAAAAAACACTTGAAAAAGATTCTTGTCCCATTCTCAAAGGTGTGCATGATCTCAACGCTTTAGACTTTGATACGCTTGCGCTTGGTGCTCGGGTTCAACCCCACCACCACCCTTTGAATATCGGGAGTGGGACTGAAGTTCTTGGCTCATGTAACGGTTTGATCGCTTTGTGTAATTCTGTACAGGAGCTTGCTCTGTTTAACCCATCAACCAGAAAGTTGAAAACACTCCCACTCCCGCCCTGTCTTGTTGGGTTTCCGAGTGCTTTTATATTTTATGGGTTTGGGCAAGACAAAATTAATGATGATTATAAACTAGTTATAGTGTTACATTTCAAGGGAAACGATGGTAATGATGTTGAAGTTCAAGTCTATAGTCTAAAGACCAATTCTTGGAGAAGAATTAGTAACTTGCCTAGATTTCTTCGTGATTTCTACGATTACCTTTATCATTCTTTGTTTAGGAAAGGTTATCGTGTGCTTGCTGGTGGTGCTCTACATTGGGTATCTCCTAAGAGCTCCACGTGGTCTGTCATTGTGGCTTTTGATCTGGCGGCTGGGGAATTTTATCAATTGCGACTGCCTGACTCTGTTAACATTAGCTATGAGAATGTTCATGTGGATGTGGGTAGTTTGCAGGGATGTCTATGTGTTTTCCGTTTCTACAACCTAGTTTATGTTGATATGTGGATGATGAAGGAACATGCGGTTAACGAATCTTGGACTAAGTTGTTTTCAGTTCAGGAGCCTGCACCAACAGGAAGCTTTTTATTTCTGAGACCTTTAGGTTATTCAAGGAATGGTGACAAGATACTCTTGCAAGTGAGAAGGGAGAAACTTGTGTGGTTTGATGTAGAGAAGAATAGTCTCAGGACTGTAAAGATTGACAGTCATGGTCTGGATTTTGTGGATACAGAGATCCGTGTGGCAAGCCTTGTTCCTCTAAGTGATGAAGGTGGTGGTGGAATCAATGGCAAGAAGCAGCAAAACCTAGAGGAAAAGGAGAAAAGACATAAGAAGAAAAGGTAGAACAGCTAAATCTGTACATGTGTTTAAACTGTTTTCTCATAATTGTTATTTTTGTCGTAAACAAATTTTTATTCTCTAATGGATTCTTAAAAACGTATGCTAGAATTTCTAGTTTCGTTCCATCTCTTAGATTTGGCTAAACATTTACAATGCTTTGCAAATTCCATCAGGGAAGCAGAGTTAAGATTATCTCTGTTGTGTTACAATTTCAATGTTAATCACTAGTATAATACAGTAGTAATCTCTGCATTTTGATTTTTGAGGTGCTCATGTATGGATCATTATTTTTTTTCTCAGGGATGATTTCTTATCTACTGGGTTTAAGTTGGTTTTGTAATCACGTGTAGAGAGGGCAATTGGAGCAAAGTGAAAGGGGGTAAGGAGGTAAGCAAATAACTTTTCTCATATTATATGTTTACTAGAGTTGATTTCTTTATTTTCCAGTTGGTTCAATTGGTTAATTGCTTAATTTTGGCTATTGGCTACGCAGTTCTATAAAAAGTTGGCCTTAAGGAAGCAGTGAAGGGTTCTGATAGTAGTTGTTAATTTTGAAGAATTACGTAAAGAAAGTTTCAGCTGTCAGGTGCACGTTATGTCGATATATATCCTTTTGTAAAATCTAGATATCTACCATGAACGTTTTGTTCTCTTTTTGTAACTCGTATATTCTTATGTCAAACTATTCGAACTTCACTTACACCTGAATTGAGTTGTACTGGCGACAAGGGTATCACCTCATGACCATAGGTAAATCTTGTTGTCTTACAGTTTTTGAAATAGAAAATGAAAAATAGTTGCAAATGGATCTTGAAAAAGTTGAACTAGAAATTGGATTCTGTTAAAAGCAGGTTTGATTGTTTTTCAGTAAGCTTTTTGGAAAGCTCAATTCCAACTAGAGTTGGCAGAATTCCTCGACTTTCGATGCTGGCCCGTTGGAGATGGGATTTAAGACAATTTTATTCCGATTTACTATTTGGGTCGAGATTCGAAATGTTTGAAAATCCTAATTAGGATGAAAATTTGGGTTTATAAAAATATAGGATAAATCGGTTTAATGCATTACGTATATGTGACATGTAAGTCATGTGTGATAAGACAAGTAGTCTTAATAAATAATATATACGACATGTCGGACACAAGCGTATGACATGTCATTTTTTTGACTAAGTTTACAATGTACGACAAAAAGCACATGTTATCTAGAACAATTTGAGATATGATCAAGATGCAGGATCCTGATCAAGACAAGATTGGAACACATTTTTGTCCTGATTTATTGTTTGGGCAGGTTTAGGATCAACAAATCTTGGTCCGTCCCATCTCGTTGCTAACCCTAATTCCAGCATAGGTAAAATATCCTTAAATAAGGTCTGGTTTTGATTTCATCCTCAAGCTAGGCATATGTGTATTCTTTTCTCATCCGTCGAACCTCCTCCATTTACATAGTCGGATCTCCTCCATGTATATCTATTGCTCATTGGTCTTGCATATATTTCATATGCCTAAACCATCAAATTTGAGATTTTATTCGTGGTTTGCACAGTAAAACCTACAGTGATCAAAAAGAAAAAAAATGAAAAATTGCTTGAGAGAAGCTCATTCGCACTGGCACTTGAATTAAATAAGTTTAAATTTGGAAGGATTTAAGTAATGCATTTAAAAGACTTCTGGCATTTTTGCAAATAACAAGGACTCAAGTGAAAAATATCCAAGAAAAGAAAGTGTAAAACAGGACCATGATGACGCATGATCATTAGTTGATATTTTGTTCACTTTTTGTATGTTAAATTATTATTTTTTTCCCTTAAAAATTTCTTAGTAAAGAACAAACACTCATGAGGCTACGTTTCATACAATTCGAACCATAATTATTATTACTTTTATGGTGCGTTTACTAAACTGGAATCGGAATGAGTTGGAATCGGAATGGGCAGGAATGAGAATGGGTTGGAATGGGAATCATAATAAGTTGTTTACTTGAACTATTGGAATCAAAATCGGAATGAGCTGGATTGCCATTAATGTGTTTACTTTGTCTTGGAATTGGAATCGGAATGAATTTGATTGTAATAAATTACCAAAAAGTACTTAATGAATTATTTTCATAATCATTATTTTATATTTTAATTATAGTGATTATTTATTCAAAAAATTTTATTATTATTAATTATTGTCAATAATATATTGATATATTAATTAATTGTAAAATTAATTAATTAATTATAATAATATACTAATTAATTATAATAATTATATTATTAATTATTGTGATTATTTAGTCAAAATAATGTTTTTATTAATAGTTATTGTTAATAATGTATTAATATAATAATTAATAGTAATTTTTATATTAATTATTTATTATTAATAATAAATGAATTAATTATAATAATAGTAATATATTAATTATTGTGATTATTTAATCAAAAACTATAATTATTAATATATTATAGTTAATAATATATTTATATATTAATTAATAGTAATAATTATATGAATTAATTGATGATAATATACTAATTATATTAATAATTATTATAATAGTAAATTAATTAATTATAATAATAACATATTAATTATTGTATTAGTTAGTCAAAAACTATAATTATTAATAGTTATCTTTAATAATGTTTTAATATAATAACTAGTAGTAATAATTATATTAATTAATTAACAATTGTATTAATAATTATTATAATAGTATATTAATTAATTAATTATAATAATAATATATTAATTATTGTGATTATTTATTCAAAAACTAAAATTATTAACATATTATTGTTAATAATGTATTAATATAATAATTAATGGTAGTTTTTATATTAATATATTATTAATAATAAATGAATTAATCATAATAATAGTAATATATTAATTATTGTGATTATTTAATCAAAAACTATAAATATTAATATATTATTGTTAATAATATATTTATATATTAATTAATAGTAATAATTATATCAATTAACTGATGATAATATATGAATTAATTATAATAATTATATTAATAATTATTATAACAATAAATTAATTAATTATAATAATAATAACATATTAATTATTGTGATTATTTATTAAAAAACTATAATTATTAATAGTTTTTTTAATAATATATTAATATATTAATTAGTTATAATAATTATATTAATTAATTAACTATAATAATATTATATTAATTATAATAATAATATATTAATTATTGTGATTATTTATTTAAAAATTATAATTATTGATAATAATGTATTAATATATTAATTAATTATAATATATTAATTAATTAATTATAATAATATATTAATTAATTACAAATGAGGATAAAATAGGTATTTTTAATTTTGGGGAGGGGTAAAATGGGAATTTCAGGGAATGAGAGATTGATTCCCACCTCCCCCCATGGGAATCAATCTCCCATTCCTCATTCCCAAATAGTGGTGAGTCCCACGATTACGATTCCGATTCCTGCTCCATTTTTGCGAAGTAAACGCTATCAATCATTCCGATTCCGGATTCCGATTCCCTAATCCGGGAAGTAAACACACCATTAATGTTTTTTTCGTGTGTGAGTATATTCACACACTTATCCAACCAGCTGCAATGAATTTCTTAAAAAAAAAAAAATCAAAACTAAAGATAATTTATTGGGTGGGCTATTTACCCACCAAAGTCTACTCATAATATTTTTTTACTCAACACATTCATTTAATAATTTTATTGCACCCATTTTTTAAATGCCAAAACTAGGGAGACTACCAATTTCCCCCATACGGTAATCAATACATACTATTTACCCCTTATTATTTTTATAATATCCAATAACCTCTCTCACAGTATAAGTTTATAATATTGTCCTTATTTTTAAATATACTTTTATTTATATTTATTATAAATTAAATAAATCATATGAATATAAACTAAATAAAAAAATTAGGTATTAAAAACAAGAAATATATGTTTTGATGTGAAAAAAATTAACAATAAATATTTTTCTTGTACTTTTTTAATGTTATAAACATTTTCTTATAATAAATATTTTATAATATTTTAAAATTAAATGTAAAAGTACAAGATAAATATTTAATTTTATTTTTACATTTAATAAAAAAATTATTATAAGAAAATATTTATAACATTAAAAAAGTACAAAAAAAATTTATTGTTAATTTTTCACATCAAAACATATATTTTTTGTTTTTAATACCTAATTTTTTTATTTAGTTTATATTCATATGATTTATTTAATTTATAATAAACATAAATAAAAGTATATTTGAAAATAGGAGTGATGTTATAAATTTATGCTGTTATGGGGTTATTAGTTATTATAAAAATAATAAGGGGTAAGTGGTATGTATTGATTATAATAAGAGGAAAATTAACAATCTCCCACCAAAACTATCATTTATTAAAACTATCCCGTTAATCATATATTTCCTTTTTACACCCGTAAAAATATTCATCTTTCTTACATTACATTAATTAATGATTCCCAAATTTGTTGTCAAGATTCAAGATTTGCGTTGAAACTCGTTTATTTGAGATTTGATCATAGACTATGTACATGCACACATTCTGTCAGATATTTAGTAGGTCTGGAGATATTCTATGTGCCGTATCAAACATGCATCTTTGTTTTTCCTCTACATTAACGTCCTTTTGTTAGAAAAGCTATTAGCCAGCAATAAAAATAAAAGGAACAACACAAGCTGAAGAATAAAATAAGAGAGTAAAATATTATAGAGTGATTTTATTCATTCCAAAAGTATATACAAAATAAAGAGATGAGCTCTCCTTTTATAGTTACATAATCATAACATGAAATTAATAAAGAAATTATGGATCATAATATCTTGTGAGATAATGGGAGTTATAGGAAAGCTAAAGGTTGTTAGTGGGAGATAGTGGGGAGACAAATAGGTATATGTTATGAACATCCACATTTATTTGAATAAATTCATAACACTCCCCCTCGGATGTTCATTACAAGAATATGCCTCATTAAAACCTTTACTTAAAAAAAACCTTTATAGGAAAAAAAAAATTAGTAAAGGAAAAAGAGTACATAAATGATTTTGGAGATATAGAGTTGCCTCATTAAAAACTCACTTAGGAAAAACCCTATGGGATAAAAACCTAGTAAGGAAAAAGAGTACAACATATAAAATTTCCTCCAAAATAAATTATTTTCCCCAACAAGTATACTCCCCCTCATCTTGACATATATTCTAATTTGAAGAAAAATCCTTGAGTTGACGCATCCCAATTTTGTGTATCAACTTTTTGAATGTTGCAGTTGGTAGGGATTTTGTAAATAAATTTGCAAGATTGTCACTTGAGCGTATTTGCTGAATATCGATATCACCATTCTTTTGAATTTCATGTGTATAAAAGAATTTTGGTGAAATATGCTTAGTCCTGTCACCTTTTATATAACCACATTTAATTTGAGTAATGCATGCTGCATTATCCTCATATAATATTGTGGGGTTGTTCTTAATTGATGACAATCCACATGTTTCTCGAATATGTTGTATCATTGATCTTAACCAAATGCACTCACGACTTGCTTCATGAATAGCAAGTATTTCTAAATGATTTGAAGATGTTGCAACCATTGTTTGTTTCATTGATCGCCATGATATAACACTATCACCAGAGGTAAATAAATAACCTATTTGAGATTGTGCTTTATGTGGATCAGAAAGATATCCAGCATCTGCATATCCAATTAGTGGTGATTTTGATCCATTTGGATAATATAAACCCATGTCAATTGTTTCACAGAGATAGCGAAATACATGCTTTACACCATTCCAATGCCTACGAGTTGGTGTAGAACTATATCTTGCTAACAAATTAACTGAAAATGTAATATCAGGTCGAGTATAATTTGCAAGATACATTAGTGCACCAATCGCACTTAAATATGGTACTTCAAGACTAAGAACTACTTCGTCGTCTTCTTTAGGATGAAATGGATCTTTTTTTACATCAAGTGATCGTACTACCATTGGAGTACTTAATGGATGAGCTTTATCCATATAAAAACACTTTAAAACTTTTTTAGTGTATGTTGATTGATGTAAAAGTATTCCACTTGAAAAATACTCAATTTGTAAGCCAAGACAAAATTTTATTTTTCCAAGATCTTTCATTTCAAACTCATTTTTCAAACAAGAAACTGTTTTTGAAAGCTCTTCAGGAGTTCCAATGAGATTTAAATCATCAACATATACTGCAATTATTGCAAATCCAATTTCAGATTTTTTAATAAAAACACAAGGACAAATTGGATTATTTACATATCCTTCTTTCAATAAATAATTGCTTAGGCGATTATACCACATACGCCCAGACTGTTTTAATCCATACAATGATCGTTGTAGTTTCAAAGAATATAGAATACGAGGTTTAAATTTATTTTCTTCGGGCATTTTAAATCCTTCAGGGATTTTCATATAAATATCTGTATCAATAGAACCATACAGATAGGCAGTCATAACATCCATAAGACGCATATCTAGTCCTTCAGAGGCTACAAGACTGACTAGAAATTGAAATGTAATTGCATCCATAACAGGAGAATATGTTTCCTCATAATCAATGCCAGGTCTTTGAGAAAAACCTTGTGCTACTAATCTTGCTTTATATCGCACAATCTCATTTTTCTCATTTCGTTTTCTAACGAATACCCATTTATAACCAACATGTTTGACATCTTCAGGTGTCAAGACTATTGGTCCAAATACTTTACGTTTAGTAAGTGAATTTAGCTCTGCTTGAATAGCATCTTTCCACTTTGGCCAATCATTTCTATGTCGACATTCTTCCACAGTTTTTGGATCACGATCCTCATCATCATTTGAGATATTAAGAGCAATGGTAAACGAAAAAATATCGTTAATAATTATTTCATTTCGATCCCATGATTTTTCTGTACCAACAAAACCAATCATAATTTCATTATTTTGTTTCTCTTCAGGAGAAATTGATACTTCTTCAGTTGTTGGCAAATTTGCTTTTTCTGGGTCAACGGGATGAATACCATTTGATTGATCAATCTCTGTTTTTTTATTAGTAGTCAATGACTCTTCAGGAGTGCTAATTTCATTTTGTAATTTTTCTTGTGTTTTCCTCTTCCGGGAAATTTTATCTTTTGAGCCAATTGGCCTTCCTCGTTTAAACGTACTTTATTTTCATTAGTTTTATCGTGTTGTCCTTCAGGGATCTCAACACGTGTTGGGGCATTTTCTGCTGGAATATGTGATTCTACTATTCTTCTTGAATCATTAAATGCATCAGGAATTTGATTTGCAATATTTTGCAAATGAATGATCCTTTGAACTTCAAGTTCACTTTGATTTGTACGGGGATCAAGATAAGATAATGATGATGCATGCCATGTAATTTCACGTCGTTCATTTGTTTGTACTTTTTCTCCCCCTAATGACGGGAAAACTTGTTCATCAAAATGACAATCCGCAAATCGTGCGGTAAAAACATCTCCAGTTAAAGGTTCGAGATACCTAATTATGGATGGAGAATCAAAACCAACATAAATTCCAAGTCTTCGTTGCAAACCAATTTTGTTTCTTTGTGGAGGAGCAACTGGGACATAAACAGCACATCCAAAAATTTTTAAGTGAGAAATATCTGGCTGTTGGCCAAAAACAAGTTGTGAAGGTGAATATGTATGATAAGAACTTGGTCGAATGTGAATTAATGATGCAGCATGTAGTATTGCATGTCCCTAACATGAAAAAAATAAATTTGATCTAAGAATTAATGGTCTTGCAATTAACTGTAAACGCTTAATCAAAGATTCAGCTAAACCATTTTGAGTATGAATATGTGCGACAGAATGCTCAACGTCAATTCCAATAGACATGCAATAATCATTAAAAGATTTAAATGTAAATTCACCAGCATTATCAAGTCTAATTTTTTTAATAGGAAAATCAGGAAATTGTGCTCTTAGTTTAATTATTTGAGCAAGAAATCTAGCAAATGCAACACCGCGACTAGAAAGTAAAGAGACATGTGACCATTTAGTTGAAGCATCTATTAAAACCAAGAAATAACGAAACGGTCCACAACTTGGATGTATAGGGCCACATATATCCCCTTGGATTCTTTCAAAAAATTTAAGAGATTCAAAACTTACTTTCATTGGGGATGGCCGAGTTATTAATTTTCCTTGAGAACAAGCAGCACATGGACTTTCAGTTGGTAAAAGAATCTTCTGGTTTTTTAATTGATGTCCATGTGAATTTTTTATGATATGACGCATCATGATTGATCCAGGATGCCCAAGTCGATCATGCCAAAGTTTAAAAATCTTTGGATTAGAGAACTTCTGGTTCATTGCAAAATTTATTTCTATTATTTTTATAATTGTATGATACAACCCAGAAGAAAGAGAAGGTAATTTTTCCAATATATGCTTCCGGCATGAAATAGTTGAAGTAATGCAAAGAAATTCAAAATTACCTTCACTAGATGTTTCAATATGGTATCCGTTCTGACGAATATCCTTGAAACTGAGCAGATTTCTGTTTGATCTGCTACAATATAAAGCATCATTTATTTGTAATTTTGTACCATTTGGTAACATAATATTAGCTCTTCCAGAGCCTTCAATTAGATTAGCAGAACCAGATATTGTATTAACATTAGCCTTAGCTAATATTAAATTATGAAAATATTTTTTATTGCGCAGAATTGTGTGTGTTGTCGCACTATCCACCAAACATCCATCTTCATTATTCATCAAGTCAATGTTCAAACTCATTGTATATCTTCACATATGCATATAAAATAAGTCAATTGAATATAAAGAATGATCAAGTAGTATAAAGAAAACATTACAGAAAAAGTTTTATTAAAGAAAATGAAAAATTACACACCAAATTTATAAAACATTTAAAATAATAAATAGTCTTGCAACATAAACTTAAACACACCATGATTGTAAAGAAACACACCAAATCTTTAAAAATAATAGTAATAATAATACACTTCAAAGTGCAGTACTTTTCAATTAGTCTTCACATGTCCATCACCAATTAAATGGTCAATTTTACCATTTGGATCTTCAAAAAAATCTGAAACATCCAAATGAGTTATATTAATTGGGTCTTCATGATCAATGAAATTTGTATCAATTTCTTTCCCTTTTTCCTTTTTGGATGCTTGATAAAGATCAACTAAATATTTTTGTGTACGACAAACACGAGACCAATGTCCTTTTGCACCACATCTGAAGCAAACATTTTCATGATCCTTTGGTGATTTCTTTTGTGGATCTTTTTCTTGCTTCTCATTACTGTTATTCCACTTTGAGTGGTTTGGTCGATATTTCTTATTATAGCCACCACGACCTTGATTATTTTTGTAACCTCAGCCTTGGCCTCGGCCACGACCTCGATTAGCACTACGATTATAGGCTGAAGTACCATTCACTTCAGGGATAGGTACAGATCCAGTCGGATGAGACTGATGGTTTCTCAGCAAAAGTTCATTATTTTTTTCAGCCACTAAAAGACATGAGATTAATTCAGAATACTTTCTAAATCTCCGCTCTCGATATTGCTGTTGCAAGAGCAAATTCGAAGCATGAAAAGTAGAAAATGTCTTTTCCAACAAATCTGCATCAGTAATCTCCACTCCACATAATTTTAATTGAGAAACGATTTTGAATAATGCAGAATTATATTGACTAACAGATTTAAAATCTTATAATCGTAAGTGCATCCACTCATAACGAGCTCTTGGAAGTATAACAATTTTTGGGTGATTAAATCTTTCATTAAGACACTCCCAAAGGACATATGGTTCTTTGACCGTAAGATACTCACTTTTCAATTGTTCATGAAGATGGTGGCGAAGAAAAATCATTGCCTTGGCACGGTCTTGGGTTGACGCATTATTATTTTCTTTAATAGTATCTCCAAGATTCATTGCATCAAGATGAATTTCAGCATCCAAGACCCATGATAGATAATTATCGCCGGAGATATCAAGTGCCACAAATTCAAGTTTTGCAAGATTCGACATTTTCAAATAGCTATAACACAATATAAAAAAAATAATTAATTCATTATTAACAAATAAATATTATATGTCATATAATTACTCATGGTAATATAACTATAAAATTTTATAATCATCACATTTCATGCTATTGATGTCATGGAATAAATTTTAAGTCTTATACCATCAATTATGCAAATTTTAAGAGATATAACAAAGACAAGTAATATACATACAACTTTGAGAAATCAATGATATTGTAAATATAAACATGATAACAATAGCTTATATGACATGTTATTTGTGATGAACGATTATAGTTATATAATAATAAAAATTGCTAGATATAAGAAATAAAAGAATTAATACCTGATCAAAGTTTCGTGCTGATAACGTGTTAGAAAAGCTATTAGCCAGCAATAAAAATAAAAGGAACAACACAAGCTGAAGAATAAAATAAGAGAGTAAAATATTATAGAGTGATTTTATTCATTCCAAAAGTATATACAAAATAAAGAGATGAGCTCTCCTTTTATAGTTACATAATCATAACATGAAATTAATAAAGAAATTATGGATCATAATATCTTGTGAGATAATGGGAGTTATAGGAAAGCTAAAGGTTGTTAGTGGGAGATAGTGGAGAGACAAATAGGTATATGTTATGAACATCCACATTTATTTGAATAAATTCATAACACCTTTCTTAATGTTAGTTATTATTATTTTTAAAATTTTTTAGAATGTAAAGAAGCAAATACTACAGATTGTATAGGTGACTCGATGATTTTCAAATCAATTTGGGGCATAAAACGAAGCACTTTTGTTTTATGATGCTTTTATGGTTGCTAAGAGTAATAATATTTTCTTAAATTATGCTAATGTCTTTATAATTGATTAAAGTGTTTGAGATTGCTTGTAGGGTTGCTAAGAGTAATAATATTTTCTTGGATTACATCAATATCCTTCCTAGTAAGTTTAAATAAAGTTATTTTAGTAATATAAAGTTTTATTAAAATAAGTATGTTTAAATTATAAATTATAGTACAAAATAGTCCAACCTTTTATAAAATTCTATGAAATCTATAATTAAAAGTGAAAAGAATAAGTTTTTGTTGGTGTTAAAATTTGAACTAAGCAATGAAAGAACGACATGTGTATGATGAGAGGTTGTGAACAAAGTGTTGTTATGCTATTATTAATTAGCAAGTGATATCAAACCGGCCACTTTGTATGTAAAAATACCCTAGTTATTTTCTAAGGAAAGAGTGGAGAGGTCACAATGGTCCTTCTTAAATCCCAGACTTTAAAAAGGCAATATATATAGCCTTAGTGACAGAACCTTTCTAGTGCACTTTAGCTTGCAATTGAACATGTGGGCGACACAATCTCATTGTTCTTACAACAAACTTCAAACAAGTGTTTGAATTCTATGACGTTAAAGCCTAAAGCTTGAGAGTATTTGCTTAAGAGAGAAGAGAAAAAAATCACTTAGATTTTAGTGTGTTTTGCAATTGAACATGAAAGCCAATATATAGATTTCATGGGAAGGCATTAGTTAATTAAAAATTTCATGTGGGATTTTTCTTCAATAGATCATAACCTACATAGGATATGTTGGTTTCAGTCTTTGAACTTTCCTTGTGAAATGTATTTACTTTACTAACTGACTAGTAGACTCGATGTCTTTGAACTATTCTGTTATTTTTGTAAATGATGATATATTTTGCGCAGGAATTTTTCCTAACACTTTTGAATTCTTATATTTATGCTCATTTTAGCCTTGAACATCAACTTGATTTTGGAAGCGTTTTTAAGAATTGAGCCCTTGATAATTCCCCACTTCTCTCCCATATGGGTAATTTCTTAATCAAAATTAACCACCTTACTTTACTTGGATTCCCAATGCATAAGAAGTCATTAAAAGCATAGTGCACCTTTTTCTTCATATGAGCATCACTATTTTTATTATAGGAATAGACAGGAAGGTAATCCCCTCAGTGATCTAACAAGGTATTTTATAATTAGATTATCCCTTTAAACCTAGTTCTCTAAATCCAATTAGCTAGTGTTGTGGTGTAAGTTTAATCTTTTATAATATGGGTGTCAGTGCGCAAGTGTACAAAATAAGTAATATAATGATAAGTATTCGAGTATCATCTTCATAGGGATTGATGCTATTAAAGTTGCTACAACAATTAATATAGTGCAAATTCAATCTAATTAAATTAAACTTCTTTTGAGAACTAAATTAAACTAATTAATTTAAATGACAAAAAATAAAATGCAATAAACTAAATTAACACGTCTCACATAAGAATATAACCACTAGGAATGGTGTAGTTAGTGAATCAACTCACTTAATGACATTGATTATTTTTCTGTTACAAAATTATTGCTATAACAATTGCTATAGCACTGTGCATAACTTTAATGCATTCTCAGCTGTTACTTGTTGGAATTCTTATATCTATATATAACCTAACATTGAAAAGTTGTTATGCCACATAAGATATAACATTATATGCTCAAAGTTCCTAATACCTTACAAGGTGAATCCTTATATCTAGTTCATCACTAGTTTTAGATTAGGCATGATTCTATTCAAATTGAGTTTAACCCAACTTGGGAAACCTAATCTAAAACCAAGTGTGGTTCTGATATATTCCACTAAAACATGTTTTTTTTAGGCTCTCTCTTAGTTAGTATCACAAAATAGGTGATCAGTAGAAATAGTGAATCAAAATCAGTATTATCAAAACAAAATGCTATAGTAATCATGCAGCAACACATAAAATTCAGTCAATTAATCATCAAGCTTGTTTATCACTTAGCCACAAATGAATTTAATTCATGATTCATGACAGAATAGAAACAAAAATAATTTTAGCCAACATATACATCATCATAAATTAAAGAAAACAAGTAGAATAAAGATAGAGGTGAGTGGCCCGTCTAAATTCTTGATTTCTTCTTCCTCTCGCCTGTAATATTTTGTTTAGCCTTTTTTTTTCTTTCTTATTTTCTTTTTCTTTCATTGGTTATTTCTTGTGGTTGATAGCTCTCCCATTCCCTTGAGTGCGTGCTTTTTTTTATAGTTGAAAATTGGGGCAATTGACTTCTTTATGGCACGAATCGTCCATATTTGGAAACTCAAGATTGCGTCTTTTTTTTTCTGAGATTCGCACGAAATTTTCTCTTTTGTTGCTCTAGGATTGCTAAAACAATGATTACTACAGCACTGGCTACAGGGTCTGCATTATTCTTAACTCATTTCCACTTTTTTGGAGTCAAGTTCTTTCCCCATTGTTGCAACCCTATTGCACAACATTCCTTTCTTGAAAATTGCACTCCAGTTGCCTACAATTAAGTAGATAATCTAAGCACACAATTTATTTTGGAACAACATATTTTATTAAAAATAAACTAAAATAGATGATTATGCAAAATGTTACTAAAATGTAATAAAAACATGTCATTTTACTCTCTAAATAATTTTGATTTAAGTTCAAAAGTTCTATTATAACTCTTATTTCATAGAGTTATCACATCCTAACTTAAACCATTACTTGTCCTCAAGTAATGACACCACAATAACATTTTAATCACACAATCATGCAATACATAACTTAGCTCTGTCATCAAATTTGCAAGGATTTTCCAACCCTCAGATCACACTCTTAATCATGCAAGATTGCCACAGCAGTTCTTTTCTAGACTTAGGCCTCATTCTATCCATAGTTATTGTCCAGAGGTACTGCAACATTGTACAGATATTACACCATACTAAAGGGTAGAATACAATACATGAATGGACAGGGTCATGAATCACAAAGAAAATTCCATCTACGTTATAACAATGAAATTTTTTTTTCTTTTTTTTTTTGCAATTAGTGAAATTCTCTTCAATATATCATTGATTTTTCATGTGAATGTCTATCACTTGTGATGATGACACCCAATTACTCAACTAATGCACAAATCAGAGTTGGTACAACAATGCTCATAACATAGTTTTATTTATAGACATCTTTGACTTAAGGCTGAAGATGAGGCTCAAGAACAGTTCTGGTTACTCAATATCTTAGACAGATTACCTTTTCTTTCTTTAATTTTTTTTTTCACTCAATGCTACAGCAATGCTCATAGCTTTTATTGCCTTTGGACTTAAGACTACATATGAGGTGCATACTTAGCCTTGGTTACTTAGCAACTTAAGCCATTGGAGCATAATTTATTTCATAACAAACACAGTTTAACAAAAAGTTTCCCCCAAACTTGAGATATTTTATACCCTTTTAACAAACATGGCTCTGCTACAGCATTTTCATAAAATTTAATCAAAGCCTAAGTGTCTAGACAAAAATTTAGCCCTCATCTCTAAAGCGTCCTTACTTGGTAATCATAAAAATTAACTCTCAAATTGTCCTCATTAGATATTTCAATCCATAGATAAATTTTAGATAATAGAGCTTCACATACACATTCACACACATAACAAAAACACATCATACTCTAAAACAGACCCCCAAACTTGAGAGGTGTCCTCATATAGACAAAAACAGTTAAAGGTAAATGAAACAGATATGCAATCAGAGAAATAAAAAGTCATAAACAAGAAAAACAACAAAATAAAGAAATAACATAGTAAGTTTTTGAACAAAGTCTGAAAAATTAAGTTTGACAGGGGAACTCCCCTATTGTTGTAGAGTTGCTGCAGTATGTTCAGCTCAGGTTTACTTTTTCCTAGATCTACTTCGTAATTTCTTTATGGGTAAACCTTGTGGAATGGCAGTTGCTGTAGCTAATGATTTCTTCTTACTGGTTATGGTTGGACTAATTGGAGGGGTACTAGTGGCCTCAGACACTCTGGGCTGATGGGATCTTGTACGTTTTGGTTTGACTCTTTTGGTCTTATAATACCTCTTGATTACTGTGTCCCTTTTTATTTGTTGGACTATTTTTTAGCTGGAGTTGTGATTGGTGTGGATTGTTGGGCTACTAGTTCAGTGAGGGGAATGACAAGTTTTTCAACTGTGATACTCACTATAATTTCTCATAAACTACTGCGGGCTTTTTCTGTTGTAGGCACTTTGCTAATTGTTTCCTTAATGTCTGCATCAACATCCTTTTCTCAGTCAGTTTCAGACTCTTCTTCCATCACAACCTTTTCTTTGCCTTTGCTGACTGGGTTAGCTATACAAACTCCTCATCCTCCTTTGAATCTTTTTCGATTTCTTTCTCTTCTGCCTTTTCTCCTTTTTCTTCTTATTGTTCTGGCTGCTGCTCTTCTTCATATTCTTTCTCTAACTCAACAACTTCTGCTTCTGCTATTGCTGGAGCAAGCTCCTCTGATGATCCAAAGTTGAATTGCTGCAGTAGTAAGTCAGGGAAGTCTATGTACTTTTTATTCATGAATTGGGCAAACTGATGCTTCTATGTCTCTAGATGCTAAAGGTATATCCAGAACTTCTGGTTCTTAACTGTTTGTGCTTGAATAGTGGTTATGAGGCCCTGTATCATTTGTTCCAAATTGGTGGATTGCTTCACCTTAGCAGCATCGGGTGTTTTCTTGGTGATGTAGCACTTGTTTCTCTAACAATAATCTCAATTGTTCTATTGGTAATAGCTCTTTAAGTTTTAACCCTTTCATCATTAACCTCAATTCTTACTTCCGAGGCCTTACAAATGCCAATTATTAACAATGGAAACAACAAAGCTGTAGATTTTCGCTCTCGAAAGGCACATTCTTAAATTTCTTTCTCTATAATTTTGTCTATGTCTATGGTTAAGCCTTTAAGAATGGCATAAAAAAGGATTAATCTATCTTGAGACATTGTGATGGTGTGGGTTGTGGCCATTAACCTGGATTTTAGAAACTATACCCACACTTTGGCTATGGGTTTGAGATCAATCTTATTCACTACCTGGCCTTCTTTATTTACCCATTCACTCTCAAGTATCATTACAGTTTTAAACACCTTTGCCCACTTCTTAACAGTCATATTTTCCATATAACTTGTGTATTCACACTTAACAACAATAGGGAGATCTTAGAAAACATTTATAACTTTTGAATATAAGGGTACTTTGACTTGCTTGACAAATATGTTGCGCTGGTCTTGCTATAACATGTTACAACATGTTTGAGTATAATTCCTTGACAATTGGAACAATTGGGTCTTGAGGATGCGCACAAAATCTGCCCCAACCACGGTTTGTAACAGCCATCTATATACTTCCCGCCGATTGTGTCTTTGGGAAAGATGAACCCCTTTTTTTTTAGAATTTTATGAGCTTCTATATACTCTTTGAACTTATCCTCAACCTTATAGCTGTGGAAATGCGTAGGATCTTTGAGTTTAATGGCTCTTGTTTTAAATTTGAGCATTGCTGTAACAAGATAACTGTGCTTTCACAAGATCTAATTTAATTGTGAATTAAAAGAACATGGTAAAGCTTGATGAGAGGGTTTTGCAAGAAGAGTTTAAATCAGGGCTAAAGTAAAATTGCAACAATAATGTCCTAATTTATAGTTGTAAGAGGAATTAGAATAAGGCGGTTAATAAATGCGATAAATTAAAGAGGAAGTTTAAAATTAGAATTAAAATCAAATTTGAAAAAGGAAAAGATAATGATCACGTCAATCAAGGGATGTAAGATTTCTTTTCCTTATCTGACTTCTGCCTTCCTCACACCACCCTGATAGTTGTCCAATCGTAAAAGCAATTAATGTCCTGTTAGTGCCATGGTAAGGCTAAAGCTATAGTAATGAATCGGATGCTACAACAACTACTACCATTTTTTTTAAAACTAATGTAAGGACAAAAATGAAAGAAATCAAATACATCTGAATGACGTTGATAGAAATAAATAAAATTAAGCATCTAGATAATAAAAATAAAAGAAAAAAAGCTACAATAAAAATTTAAAACACTTTCCTCATTGGGTTGTTTCCCAATTAGCGCTTGATTTAAGATCTTTCAGCCTAACCTTCACTTACTTGCTCAAACTGGATCTTTGAGGAATAAATTATCTCTTGAGTCGTGCATGGCATCATCAATATAATGTTTAACTCGTAGCCCATTTACCCTAAACTCCTAATTGATTTTCTCATTCCTTAAGATCTACATCATT
The DNA here is from genome assembly GCA_030449905.1 of Luvunga scandens. Lineage (NCBI taxonomy): Eukaryota > Viridiplantae > Streptophyta > Magnoliopsida > Sapindales > Rutaceae > Luvunga > Luvunga scandens. The sequence goes on from JASUUG010000239.1 coordinate 32,665, forward strand.
ATGAGGATAGACTGTGATAAGTTTAAAAAGACTTGACCACCTTGATTTTAGTTTTTTGGAAAAAGCTTTAATTTCGAATTGTAAAGCAAAACTTGCTAACCTGGAACCAAATTCTTTTGTTGACTGAATTTGCCATGCCATTATTTTTTTTTCTCCTTTTAAATCCCTGTGTTTTCATAAGAGAACAACTTTAACTCTTCTAATTCACATAGTTGAAGCTTCTTATGCTCTACTGTAGCATGCATGTCCATGTTAAGTTGTTTTAATACCTAACATGGCTTATGTTCCAACTCTAATGGCAAATAGAAAGCTTTACCATAGACAATTCTGTATGGAGACATGCCAAGTGGTGTCTTGTAGGCTATACGATAGGCCCATAAAGTATCATGTAATCTCAAGGACCAATCGTTTCTAGTAAGGTTCACCACTTTCTCCAAAATCTTTTTTATTTCTCGATTAGACACTTCTGCCTGACTATTTGATTGAGGATGTTATGTCGTGGCAATCTTGTGCTTGATTCCATATTTAGCTAATGCTACAGCAAATATCCTATTATAAAAGTAAGTGCGTTCATCACTAATGATGGCTCTATGAGTCTTAAACCTTCAGAAAATGTTCCTCTAAAGGAATTTCACTATAGCTTTGGCATCATTTGTTGGTAAGGCTTTACCCTCCACCTATTTGGACACATAGTCTACAGCTACCCAAATATATAAGTTGCCAAAAGAAGGTGGGAATAGTCCTATGAAATCTATCCTCCATACATCAGAAAGCTCTATTTCTAGAATGTTGATGAGTCACATCTCATGTTTCTGAGAGATGTTTCCTGTTCTTTGAGACCTGTTACAACATTTAACAAACTCATAACCATCTTTAAAAATAGAGGGCTAGTAATAACCTATTTGTAACACTTTAGCTGATGTTATGTGGCCTTCAAAATGTCCTCCGTATGCTGCAGCATGACATGATTACAATATGTTTGGAATTTCTTCATCAGGCATACGTCTTCGAATGATCTGATATGAATACACCTTGTATAAGTAAGGGTCATTCCACTGATAGTTTCTGACATTATGAAGAAATCTCTTCTTTTACTAGTAGGTTAAGTAAGGTGGTAGCAGTCCACTCACTAAGTAGTTAGCAAAGTTGGCATACCATGGAAAACCAGATTGCTACAGCATTTGTGCATGCTGAAGCATAAAAACTTGCTCAATCAGGAAAGGTTTATGTGATGTCTTGCTTGGTCTGAGTATTTATATCTGCCTCTAATCTCGATAGATGATCTGCCACTTGATTTTTAGTCATTCTTCTATCCTTCATCTTCAAATCAAACTCATGCAATAAAAGAATCCATTTAATCAATCTCGGTTTGGCATCTTTCTTGGAGAACAAGTATTTTATTGTTGAATGGTTTGTATAGACAGTCACTTTGGTACCAACTAGATATGCCCTGAATTTATCAAATGTAAACACAACAGTCAGAAGCTCTTTCTCTGTGGTTGTGTAGTTGAGCTAAGCATCTGCTAGTGTCTTGCTGGCATAATAAATAGAGTGAAAAATTTTGTTCTTCTTTTGTCCTAGCACTGCTCCAACAGAATTGTCACTGGCATCACACATTAACTCAAAAGGGATGCTCCAGTTTAGTGCTACAACAGGTACTGTAACAAAGGCTCTTCCTCAAAGGCCTTTAGACAATTGTCATCAAATTTAAATGGTCTATCAAGCTCAAGTAACATACATAAGGGCTTGACTATCTTTGAGAAATCCTTAATGAATCTCTTATAGAAGCTCGCATGGCCTAAAAAACTTTTTATGCCTTTAATCGAGGTAGGTGGTGAGAGTTTATCAATGACCTCTATTTTTGCCTTATCCACCTCAATTCCCTTTCTAAATACTCTGTGGCCTAAAACTATCCCTTCTTGTACCATGAAGTGACATTTTTCCCAATTGAGAACTATATTTATCTCTTTACATCTTTTAAGCACATTTTCCAAATTGTGTAAACAGTCTTCATATGATTTTTGTTAGAACTGGCTCGCCATTATTTTTTGAATATTAATGATCAAATTATCAAATATTGTAACTCAAAACTTATGTGAATATCTATGGTACCAGTTTAAAAAGATAATTAGATAAAATATAAAATTAAAAATGAAAAAGATTTTTTTATTTTATTTTGAAAACAACTCTTGGCTCAATGGCAAACTATGTGTATTTAAGACAAGTGATAAATTTATAAAATCATTTATTACTTTAATAAATACAGAGATTGATTTAATAATTCCTTAACATCAAATCTCAATTATAAAATCTCAATCTTCTTTTTTTCCCAATTATAAATTCAAAAAATATATAAACTATTATTCTAAGTAAAACGTGCTCAAATGTGGCTGGATGCGACGTACCCCATCTGTAAAATACAGGATACGATAATCACATGTCCCCTTTCTTTAATTTCTAATAACGCGTGCTGTGATTCAAATTTGATTTTGGAAACGAAAGCTAACGGCTGTATTATAGATTATTTTAAAACTTATTTGTTATTTTTAATAACTACCTGGACTAGATTGAAAATTCCTTAATCTCAAGTATAATTTAAGACTTTCTTTATCAATCATAATCAAATAATTATAATCTAGATTCTAAAACTATTATAAATAAATGGGGCGCAAATATAGTTGGGGGGTTTTACGGTATGCCCCATCTTATAAAAAACAAGTTACCGTACAAATCACGTGGCCTTTTTATATTTTTAAGAAAAATACCCGGTTCCGTGATTCGATGCAATGAGTGAATGGTTTTGCGAAGCATCTTAAAAAGTTAGGGTCCCACACGCTTCTGTCAGCTGATAATAATTCATATGAGACACTATCCTGCAACTGTTCTCATCGAATCGTATAGCGACGGGTATTAACTCGTAATTATAAGACACTATCCTGCTGCTGCCACGTAACCCCATCTGTCAAGCCCCGATTCTGCTAGTGTTGCCGCTTGTATTATTATAATAGAGATCAGATCTACACTTCAGTCTCCATCCACTTCACTTCCCTGAAACCCTAATTTGTAAAAAAAAAAAAAAAATTCAAAAACTTTCTCCATTTTCTTAGATTTTTTTGTTCTTTTAATCAAAATCCATTGTAATTGAGAGAATTTCGATACAGAAGATGTAATGTAGAATTGTTAAACTGATGATTGGCGGGTTCGTTTTTAGAAGAAACATGGATCAAAAGTGGTTCGAGCCAAGGTCGAAGAGGGTTCCAAAGAGGGTCTGGTTAGGGTTTCAAAAATCAATGGGAGTCCTCGTGGGTGGAAATCACACGTCCTCCAGGTTTTGTACTCGCTAAGTTTTCATTTTTGCTTAGTTTTAGCCGGCTTTTTACTCTCACACTCATCTTTTGAATTTGACAAACAAAAAAACCGAACAAGGGTTTTTGTTTTCTAGTTTCACTTTGCTCAAGATTCGGATATTGAAACTGAAAAGTGATGGATTTGAAGACCTTGAAATTCAAGATCCTTCATGGGTCTCTTGCAAGACGTGTCCTTTTACGCTCTTTTATGATTGTCTCGGCTTTGTCCATCGTTCCTTTGCTGCAAATCTTATTTGGGTACGATCCTGTTATGTTTAATACTGTCTACTCTAATGATTGCACCGTGATTTCGGGTTATTCGAATCCGTATATCTTTCTGGATCGGTTTATGTATCCCATTTTGGGCTCGATTGAGTCGAAGCAGTGCAAGGAGAATGTCAATTTGACTGTTAATGTGGTTGGAGAGCTAATGGGCATGAAAATGTTGAGTTATGATGTGAAAGCTCTCTGTGTCGGCGAGGGTTCTGCCTCGTCCGTGTATGCATTGCGAGAATTGGGATTTGAATATGCATGTGGGGTTTACAGACACCCATTTTTCTCGCTGAAGCATAGAAAGTTTGTTTATGAACTTGACTACAAGGACAAATCCTTTGATTTTGTGTTCTCCAGGGATCTAGATAAGGTTTCTGTCCCTGCAATTCTGGTGCTCGAGATCGAGCGAGTTCTTAGGCCTGGTGGAATTGGGGCCATGCTTGTGGGCATCAGTAGTTCTAGCCCAAACAGCTTGATTAGATCTGCGACTCCTATTTCTTCGATACTGAAGACTTCTAAAATTGTCCATGTTGGTCATGTCAATGGGTTTACTCTGGTTGTTTTCAAGAAAAGAATTGAAACCGTTTCCTACTTTGAGCAGTTTGAACTTCCAGCAGACTGCCAGTCTCACACCAACAATAAACCATTTATGGAGTTCCTTGAGCCTTTGGTGGAGCTAAAGCCAACGGGATTTGAGAAGAAGATTACTTATTTGCCTAAGTTTATCGATGCTGCCTCAAAAAGCGATTAGTGTACATTGATGTTGGGGCAGGGAACATCTGAACTCCAGTGCTAAAAGTTGGTTCTTGCCATCGTATCCTGTGGATCGCAAAGCTTTTAATGTTTATTTTGTTGACCATAACACTTCAGTCATGCTATCTTACGTCAAGAGGCCTGGTATCACCTTTGTTTATCACCCAGACCTCGCTGGGAGTAAGGCTAAAGCCAATCCTGATACTTACCAAGATCCAAATCCATACGGTGAGGATGATGGTTTCGACTTTCTTCTCTGGTTTAAAGAAACTGTGCGCTTTGCAGATTTTGTGGTTCTGAAGATGAATGCCGGAGAAGTAGAACTGAAATTTCTCACCGAGTTGTTCAAAAGTGGAACCATATGCTTTGTTGATGAGCTCTTTCTTCGCTGCTCAAATCGTGCAGATGCTAAAGATGCATCAGGTGGAAGCTGCATGGACATCTTCAAGAGTCTCAGAAGCAGTGGTGTGTTTGTTCATCAATGGTGGGAAGACTAAAATCCATTATTGTTGATGTTGGCTCCCGTAAACTATCATTGTGGTTCCCTTTTCAAGTGTTGTTGCTGTGTCTTGTTGTTTGTTTATGTTCCGCATCCAAGTTGCTTTGTGGTTGGGCACTTGTGCTAGTTATGCTAAATAAACAACCACGAACTTTCCATGTTATTGAATGAACCGTGTTGTCTGTTGTGTTCTTAATTTGTCACTTTTTAATTGTTCTTGTGTGCTCCTCGACCATTAGTCACCAAACCAAGGCTCGAAATCCTGGATGGTGTTATGAACATACGAAGCTGAAGATGCTGAATGATCAGCAGGCTCATAAGCTCTGGGAAAATCCAACCTCAGTCGCAACTTTCAGCTAACGAGGAGGGCACATTGCGTATATGGACGTAATGACAGCAGGTATAATTGAATGTTACACAATCATTTCTTGGGATAACTGCTTAATTTAAAGTGACAACCAATTCCGTCGGCCGACCGTAACGGGCCAGATAACGTGGCTCACTTCGTAAGTTCGTATAATTTAAAATGTAAAATTTGCAAAATAATTGAACATAAACAGAGTTTTTAAATAATTGAGCACAAACAAAGCTTTTATCTTTATTATTGTTATTGTTATTATTTTTTTTAATGTGTGGTTAATTTTTTTCTGGGCTGTAAATCCCATTATTTTCAAATCCAACATTAACCTGTAAGGCTGCCGCGCAAAGATCCCCATGTCCATTTGAGAATTCTCTCAATTATTCACATCCTTATTTCAATAATTTCAAAATTTGAAGTTGTATGGTATCTTATAGAAATAGTTTGGAGCTGTGCTACATAGTGCATACTTTGGGTTAAAATTTATCAGTAAATCAATAGCCTAATTTTCATAGATTAATGTTCTTGGGACCATACTTTGTGTTAAAATTCATTAATAAATTAACAGCCTAATTTTAATAAATTAATACTCTTGGGACCATAAATTAAAAATATTCCAAAACTTTCTTAACCACAAAAAAAAAAAAAAGGAAAATAGCTTATTATATAGGGGTGCTTAAATACAAAGAAAACCAACTCAATTAAGAGAAATCCTAACAAGAATGCCTTTCTTTCTAGATGCAGATTTTTTAGTACTCTCCTAATCTAATTTTTCCTAAAATTTTAAGATGGTGATGACACACTATTTAAGTCTTTTTACCGTTTGGATTTAATGTGCTTTCGGTTTTCCTTTTTAAGACACCACAACACATATTTTAGAGGCTATTGTAAAACTAACCGATAATTAATAGACGTTAACTCTGCCTTTGTTTGCTTTGCCAAGTCTTTATTTATTTATTTATTTTGTTTCTTTGAGTTTTAGTAGTTGATTCAGGATTAGCTGTATAACAACTCTTTCTTCTTGGAATATAAAAAAATATGATCATCTATTCAATCACCATGCCAGTTTTTCTTCCACTTCTTTCCTTTCTTTTTTTTTTTTTAATTATTTAACCCCACCTTTTTTAATTTGTATTTGAATTGGGTATTATCTCAATTTAATTAATTTTATAAAGGGAAAAGGATAGTTACACCCTAATATTTAAAGATATGATAACATAAACTCCTAAGTTTTTAAAAAAGAGTACCAAGACCACTTTTTGAATATAATACCCATTGGTTTTTATAATTCAAAAAATTGACTCCATTTTTTTTTGGTAATAAATAGAAATATAATATCAAAATAAATAATATACATTTTAATATAATTTTAATATTTAAAAATATATTTTATATTTTACAATCTTTTAGACACATTTATTATATTAAAGTGAATTTTATAATAAATAGAAACATAATATTAAAATGAATATATAACAATTTAAATTATTTTAAATATTATATAAAATAATTTTAATATTATATATAGTTGAGATATATTTTATTAATTGTATAATCTATTTAATCCAAAGATTTATTTATAATCTTTACAACTAATACAAATATATTATTAAAATAAATGTAATAACTTATATTTAATATTATTATTCTACCTAACAAATTAAATTATTTATATAATATTTTTATTTATTAAAAATATTAACGAAATTTTTTGCTATAATATTCAAAGGGTATTATGATTATAAAAAAGGTCTTAATGTCTTTTATTAAAAACTCAGAGATTTTCGTGACAATTTCCTCAAAGCTGAGGATGCAGTTGTCCTTTTCCCTTTTGAAAATACAAAAATTATTGGAATGGTTATAGTTATAAGTATTATATAAATAGAATTGTTGATTGTTATGCTTTTGTGTCAATTGAAAATATGGTGATAGGTTTTGTTGGCGGTAAAATTTACATAGGCCAATGAAGGGATGACGCGTGTTTAAGAAGGTGTTTTGTTTATTAAGCCCTTGACAAGCAAAAACTGAGAGCTAAAAGAGTAGGGGCATTGTAGAAAAAAATAAGGTGAAAGGGCGTAAGCCACTCTAATATTTTAAAAAATCAAAATAAGTCCCTTACTTGATACCCAAGCATTGCCACATGTCCCGTAGGGACCACAACAATGGTGACAAAACCTCCACAAATATTTGGTATGTTACTAAGAAGATTCTCTCATTGGGCCAGCTCAACTCTACATCAGAACCCACAAACAGCCATTGCATAGGGCTGTACTAAGAGCCACTCTCCTAACAAGCCTATGTGGACTTGACAACCCAAAAGGATTGCCATATAACCCATATAGAACCCCTCCCTCGACCACACTACAAGAACATCATGTGACAAACTCAATCTAGGCAGAACCCGTTATATTTGATTTTCATAATAATATTACCAAAAAGCCTTTAGATAAGGTGGGAATAGCCAACCATAGCTCGCCGCATATCCAAAAAAGACCAAAGACACCCTTAGGGTATTCCACTATATAAAGTCAAGTCAATCTAAAAAAAAGGAGGTGTCTTTTTACTCTTTCACTTCATCTTCATTTTTTTTTTTTTAAGGTTTCACAGAAACCCAACCTCCTCTCCACCATGCATTGACTTGTCTATTACAGTGTTGTCGCGCTGATGTCTTTAATGATTGTTTTTCTCTCTTTCAAGTTCTACACTAGTTCTTCCGTCCACCACCGTCCCCTCTCAATTCCTTCTCAGAAAACTAGAAAGATAATCTCTAATAGTAAACCCTTAATGTTTTGGACAAAATAATGGCTTGATCAGAATTTTACCAAAATATTTTTGCACCATTTTATGGGGATCGAGCAAAAAACTCATCACGCAATTGTTTTATCTATACAAACAAGACTTGCTTCTCTATAAAGAGCTTATATTCCATTAAAAAAAACAAAAGTTTTCTCTAAGAAAGAGCATATCTTTCTTTAGTCTTTGCAAAGAACCTATATTTACATTAAAAGCACCAACTTTTCTCTATAAGGATGTCACCTTTCTTCACAAAGACTTGATCTTTGTCCACAAATATGTGATGTTTCTCCATAAATATGTCATATTTCTTTATTAAGTGTCTATTTTTCTATATAAGGAACCTAATTTTTCTAAAATAGTGTTTATCTATCTTACCTTTCACTCTTAAATACCATAAGAAAGGTGAAACTAGAAATCAACAAAAGAGAATATTAAAAAGATGAATAAGAAGCTTAACAACCTAAAAATCACACAAGGGCAACTAATTCCAAAGATTTGATGAATGCGGTCACAATACCAAAATAATGCATGTCCAATTCTTTCCCATATTAGGAAGAACTACTGTAATAGAATGGATCATTCTAAAGTGAGAATAAATCACAAAAGGTGCCTTAGAGTGAGAAGAACTCTTAGAAGCTCCGAATAAGAAGAACTCCCAACCAAGGAATCCCCAAAGTAAAAAGATCTGTCTAATAGAGGAAGTACTAGAGTTTGAAGGACTCCATAATAGAGGGGATTCCTATAGTGGAAAGAACTCCCAATAGAGGAAGTACCAGAGTAAAGAGAATTTCTAAACAGAGGAAACATCAAATTAAGAAGAACTCCACAATAGATAGAGCCCTATAATAGAAAGAACTCCTTAGTTAAAAAACACTAGAGTAAGAAGAATTCCTTAAAATAGGAAGCCCTAAAGTAAAAGGAACTTATCCCAACATAAAAAAACTCGCTAACAAAAGAGAGCTTTAGGTGACGTTTTGTTTTTATGTCTCTGAAATCTGAATAGATCTGAATTAGTCTGAATTCTGAATAGATCTGAATATCTGAATCTGAATAATGTGTTTGTTTTTTTTATCTGAATCTCTGAAAATAAGTATTAAGTTGTTCGTTTTTTAAACTTAAAAATCTGAAAATATATATTTTTACATTTGTACCCTTATTAAATTTAAATGTCAAATAAATAATACACTAAATACCATAATATTTTAATATTTATAAGTAAAACTATATTCAAGTGAATACATAATGATTTTGGAATTATAATATATAAAATACCATAAATTTTAAATTTTATCACTAATTCTCAATAATAGTACATAATATAAGAAAAAAAACTAACAAAATGATTGAAATAGTTGATTTGTTATTTCATCTCGAAGTTGTCTCATGTAAAGATGAGATTATGTAGCATAAACGTCTATGGGTGAGTTTTGGAATATGTATGAAAAATAAATTATAAAATAGGGATATTTTTGACATTAGAAATTAATTGACTTAATTCAGATTCTTCTATTCAGCAAAAAGATAAAAAAATTGGATTATTTTATTAATTAAAAATTATCTTAAAAGTCATATTAATTTATAAAAACAAACACCTATAATTAACTTAATTAATTAAGTTAAGTCACTTTAAGTTATTAAGTTAAAAAACAAACGCCACCTTAGAGGGAAAACAACTACTGACAAAAAAAATCTTCTAATACTAAGAACTCCTTAGTAGAACGGTCTCGAAGTGAAAAGAACTTCCTAACAGTTTGAGTGATCCCTAGACTCCTCTAGCATTGAAGATGGTGTAAAGTTCACTTTAGACCTCCCAAGCCTCCAAGACGTTAAGAAGGTAACCCTTACTTATCAATTCGCCACAAATTCTTAAACTCTCTAAGATATTGAGGAGATCATCCTAACATTCTTCTTTTTTTCTTTCTAACATCACTTTTTATCCTTTAAGTTCACATATATTATTATTAAAGTTCAGATATTATTCTGGGGACCTAACTAGCGTATCTTTGCAAATAATTTATGCTATCTTATATCTCTTGGTAATAGTATTTTTGTGACAAAATTCTTATAAATAGAGAATGAGAAAATGGTTTGAGATGAGGAAGAGAATAAGGTCCCAGATGAAGTGGACAGACAATCTTCTAAAAGAAAGAATAAGCTAGTTGGGAAGAAAATAAGGGATAAAACTTTCGAGCCCAAAGCTAGAGTTCCTGTGTTTAAAGTCATGCATTTTAGTAAAATGCTTCTTCTACTAAGGATGCACCGTGTGATGAGTTGGAAATACTATCCAAACTCATAAGTTTTGACATGGGAGAGTGGTGTCACACACGCTACTCCATCATCATAAAAGATGTCATCAAGAAACCAATGAATCAAGTGACAACTACCCAGTATTTATTGTGGTTTGACCATGCTAGATTTTAATTTTCATGATATCTTTTATATAGTTTGTTACTTGTTAAGATAAATGTTCGTAATTAGCCAATTGGAACAAAAGGCTATCTTATTTTAATTAGATGGATCCAATTAAGTTCCAACAGGTTGTACACCCTACTTCCTATACATAAATAGTAACATAAGCGGTGGGGCTCATGATTTTTATAAGAAGAGTAAATTATAGCTGCTATAACTTAGTATTGCCTTCCTTTTAACTAAAATATTGTCACGCTTTATCCGATGTAGGGAAATAGAGAACATTCTAAGCAAGAGGGAAATTAATTTCTTGAGCAAATTAGTATATTATTCATTGCTCTTTCTTTTCTGGAAGGTAAAGTCTTTGAGATGATTTTTTATCATAAGGATTCAAATTAAAATTTATAAAACTTCATAACTTAAGCGTTGGTAAGTTCGGCCCTGACTCCTTGTTTTCTCTTCCACATGGCCTTCGAATCAGCCTCTAACCTTACCACGTCGGATCCATCTCACATTTGGTTGACCCAAATTCTTGCGTCAACTGATCGTAAATTCATTATTTTAAATCCAATATTAACCTATAAGGCTGGCTGTCCTGCAAAGATCCCCATCTCCATTCTCTAAATTGGACAAATCTAGATCGGTACATGATGGAAATCCAAATTGGCAGCCACTTAATTCTTTACATCATTACACTGCCAAGGCACTAAGGCTGTAGGTAGCTTTCTCCTGACAAAAGCAGGCCAGAAGCCATGTTCTTTTACCAGCCCATTATAGGAAGTTGAATTCAAAGTTAAAATCCACCCAAAAATATAT
>JASUUG010000240.1:0-52377 GCA_030449905.1 Luvunga scandens
CGTATTTGTGAATAGTCACGGAAGTATATAAACGATTACTATATTCCCAATCTGAACCTTCGACTCTGATACCAATTCTTTGTCTTGCGGAATGCGAAAACAAGTACACCAAATAATTAAAGAAAAATAAAAGACACGAAATTTAACGTGGTTCGGCAGGTATGCCTACGTCCCACGGGAGCAAAAGAAAATAATTGTATTAATAACAATTATTTAAGACAATATTTGAGTAACAAATCTCACTTTCTGTAACCCAAATACACCCAAAGTCTTTCTCACGAGACACTTAAAAGGAAATGCCTCTCAATCGTGCTTCACACTCTCGAGGTGCTCTCTAAACAATTCACTTAAATTGCTTTGAGCTTTCAAATGCTCCTCACAAAATATTTTGGGATGATAATAAATGAGTTTTTCTTCCGTATTTATAGGTATGATTTGGTGTCTTATTACACCAAATTTGTTGACAAATATACACGGCTCCCACGCGGTTCCATCTTTGTTCAAATTTGGTACATGCATGTAGCTTTGGTGGCTACATGCATGTAACTTTGACTTTCAACAATAATATAATGCCTCAAAATTTCGAAACCCTGCTGCCAAACCCTATGCAATAAGTTTACATATCCATGCAATTATATTTATGATGGATTGGTTTGATGTTGATATCTAAGTAGTTGAGCATTAATATAACGTCCTTGCAAATTAAGTAATCCCCACTGCCAAACCCTATGCAATTTTGTCTATCTTGCAATTATGTTTATGATGGATCGGATAGATATTAACAACTAAGCATTTGAGTTATGGTTTATTTGACCACAATATTTAAGTATTAATAGCACAACCCACGTGCTAGATGTGTATATTGACCTAATTCCAATTTGATAAGAGATTCACCCTAAAAGAGAAAGAAGAAGAAAAATAGCGATCTTGTCATGAAGTAATAAAAAATGCCGACCGTAGAATTTTGCACTCTAAACATAGGAAAAAAAATAGAACACTCTTTTGCTCAAAATAATAAAATACCCACTTCTTAAAATTATTTAAAAATAAAATTTTACTAAACACCCTTGATAATTTTAAGAATATCCTCAATTATACATATTTTATTATTACATATTTTTTGTTTCCTCTCCACGCTACGAAATAATTTCTTTCAGTCATAAACAAATTCAAGTGAAGTATTTTCAAAATCTTATGTGAAAGTTCACATAAATTAAATACTCATTTAGTTTGTATATTTTAGGTTGAGTATCCATTTAATTTCTATATTTCAAAAATGCCCCAAGAATATTAATTATAATACACTCTTGCCCTTTTTTAATTTTACAATAATACCCTTGTATTGGGGGCATAAATGGAAAAAATTTTAATTTATCAAATTAACCCTAAAAGTAAAATTATAGCAAAATTTTATATTAATTTTTATTTTACTTTTAGGGTTAATTTGGTAAATTAATTTTTTTAATGTCCCCAAGATTGTTGCAAGGGTAATATTATAAAGCAAAAAAAAAAAATATTGAGACATGAGTATAACTTAATTAATAATAGTAGTGTTGTAGAATAATTTTCAAAATATAAATGTTGTATTTTTTAATTTAGCATTATTAGATCTTTATCCAACATTGAGCTTATATGTAAATAATTATGTGTTGTGGATTGTCATATAAGATTAAGTTCAATTAAAAGTGATCTATTAAGGTTTAGAATTTTTATAGACTTTAATGTATACAATAGTGAATGTGCCTTAATGCGTAGAGATCTAATGGTATTTTAATTCTAACATGATGGGTAAAATTAGGAATATCTAACGACAAAGGAAAAATTATCTATATAAGTGATGTGGTTCCCAAGCTCACGTATATCTTTTATTCTTCTCGATATTCCATCATCAAAGAGACAGAGAGAAAACTAAAGAATTCTCTAATAAATGTATAGATTTGACCAATCACACAATCCTGCAAGTGATTATTCAACATTATGAATTCAAGTAAGCTTCCACATATATTTTATTTTTTATTCTTAGTGATACAACACGAATGATCCTAGATTATAGATGATGAATTTCTTCAAAGGATTTCTTATTCTAACAATAAAAGCTAAATAAATATTTAATCCAAAACATATAGACTTTTTTTTTAACCACCAAAATATATAGACTCAGGTAACATTTTCCGCATAAACTGACACCATATGATATTAAACCGTAACTTCCAGAATTAATTATTTTTGTTACCCGACTTCTATTGAAATTATGCAAAAAGAGTATTGTTAGTGCTTAATTTCGTCACCAATTAACAAAGTGGACTGAAGCAGAGCTGACTTGGCATGTAGAGTCGAAAGCTTGAGTTAAAAGTTGCACTTACTTTATTTTGGATTATTCAAAATATTCAGAAGTTCATAACACAACTCTTTCTCAGTACCTCGAGTTGAATTTTTTTTTAATAATAAGAGCATTTATTTTCTTTTATATTTTGTACAAATTCAATGACTAAGGATGAAAATAAATTGTAATATTATAATTACGATGTAGATCGATGAAATTAGAATAAACAAATTCAAGTATAATTCCAACTTGATCGAGTCCAGCAAAAAGAGTCTCAAGAACAATATGCATGTTTTTATTTATTATTTTTTTCTTCAAACCTTGACAGGTACTTTGGTGAATACATACTCTCATATGCATGTATTATGTAGTTAATTAAAATTTTTCTTAATAGTAAATTCAAATAAGGCTATTTTAGTCATATAAAATTTTTTATTGAAACATAAGTATTCTCAACAACTTCTAGGAGTGGGCCTATTTGAACTCTCCAAATTCCTCTCGACACCCATTTTAGAAAATAACTTCATTATTAAAAGTAAAAAGTTAAAAATCTGAAAATCACCCTTCACTTATCTCTTTCTCTCTCTATCTTATAATTAGAGTTTAACCATTAGCACCCCTCCGTTCTCTTTATCAAACCCCTCTCCTAATGCATTTACATTAAAGGACAAAATAAATCTAAGTATACCCTTATATTTCTCTCTCAAACTTTTTACATTCACACAACTACACCAAAGCCTCTTACATTTTCTATTTGCTCACAGACATTCTGCATTCTAATTTTTTAATTTAAAAAATTACATGATAATTATTTGAGTCCGCTTTAATTCTACTTAATTCACACACACACACACATATATATATAAAATTCTTTTTCAATTAAATATATATGCTTTAATCATTCAAAAATTGTTAAAAAATCTGCAATTGAAGTTGTTTGGAAGAAACTTTTAGAAACTGAAAAATGGAAAAGGATATTTTAGAAATTAAAATAAGATTTCATAGAAAACAGGTTTGAAAAGAAGAATAAAAGAGTGCTAATAGTCCCAGTCTATAATTATATGTTCTTTCTCCTAGCCTTCCATTATGTAAATTAAACATTCAATTTCACTCTTTTTTGAATTTTTTTTATATATACTTATTATATCATCATCTTTATTTCATGCTTTTGTATATAAGAATTTTTTCTTAATATTCATTAGCATTCGTGTTTAGTGAAAATTAATTTTTATATTCATTAAATTTCATGGCTGGTAAAAATGTCTTGATGTGCATTTTTAAAGGGTATGTTTTGTCTTTTCAATTAGTGATACCAATTATTTGCAACGGAAAAAAAATCTAAATGAATTTACCTAAATTCATAAAATTAAAAAAAAAAAATGAGAAAAAAGAGTTGATAAAGTAAATTTTTTAAAAATTATTTAGATAATAAAATTCTTAATTAAAAAGAGAGTGTTGAAAAAAAATTAATGGGTTGAGAAAGCCCTATCCTTTAAGGTGTAAATGGCCTTACATAATCATTCTATCCTGTGAATTTCAAATTGCCTGTTTTTTACCTAGCGAACCCCAATAATGTACACGCGCCACTTGTCTCACTAGACCATTTCTCGTAGTAACTTCGGTTCATAATTGGCTAAGCTGCAGGTACTTCGTGTCAAGATTTTCGCTTAGCCAAGTGATTTGGTTTTTCCGGTAATCGAGTTTATTGATTTGTACAACTTCTACGGACATTGTTGAGTATACAACATTGTTTGTGTATACAACATGGTTAAGGAATACCAATTTCCCACGGAACATAACAAATAAAACAAATTAGCTTGTAATGATCACACAAGGGGAAATTAAATGAAAGAATGAAAAGAAAAATATTGGGTAAAAATGAATGTGCGGCAGATTTTGATGATATAGCCATCAATATTCATCTTATTATTTATTATTGAAGTTTATTTTTCTAATATATTAGAATTTTGATTTTTAAGTTTGAGCATGGATGCCAAATAATTGGTAAAATCTTGTATGAAAGTAAGAGTTTTAATGTTCAATCGCCGCTCACACAAGTTCTTTTAGGCTATAACTTAATAAGAAAAATTATAAATTAAGTGTAAAGGCTAGGACTTTTTTTTTAAAAGTATTATCTTTTAATATTATAAATACATGAAGTTACTAAAGTTCAGATTCATACCATTAATTATCACAAAGTCTAAACTTCTATAGAGTATAACTTGAAATGAAAGTATAAACTCATGAATTTGAGATCTAGGATACGTTTGGGGCACAGCGCAGCTGCTCCACCCATACAATTTTAGAAGAGTTCTCTTGAAAATCTATGGGTGGAGCAGCAGTGCAGCTAACCCAAGCGCAACCCTAATTCAACTTGTAGTAATTTGCAAAGAAGGGCATTGAGTCTTTGTCGATCAAATCTAGGACAACGGTAGAAATGCCTAGCCCAAACCTCGGCATTTTGGGTCAGACTTGACTCGACCCAGGCACGTTTTATTAACACTCAGGCCGAGCTTGGGCTTCACTTAAAAAGTCCAAGCCGGCTTGAAAAGAAAATAAATACATGAAAAAAAAATTAGAAGATAATAACACGATCATTTTCTAATGGCAAACCTAAAAATGGCACCTGCAACATCAACAGCCGACGATAACCTCCTCTTCAATATTCTTTCATTTGACAACTTATCATACAGAGTCCAAGTTAGCAAACAATTACAGCTTCCATTTTTTTGGAAGGCCGATTTTGCTGGCTCACAAGAGCCAAATACCAAACTTTTACTCGACAATATTTCTGGCGAAGCACGAGAAGGTGAAATAATGGCGATTCTAGGAGCTAGCGGCGCCGGTAAAACAACTCTGATGGACGCTCTTGCGGGCCGCATAGAGAAAGAGAGCTTGCAAGGGACTGTGACTTTGAATGGAGAAGTTTTAGAGTCAAAGCTTCTGAAGATCATATCTGCTTATGTGATGCAAGATGATCTTTTGTTCCCAATGTTAACTGTAGAGGAGACCCTCATGTTCGCCGCGGAGTTCAGGCTTCCTCGCTCCGTCACCAAGGCCAAGAAACAAGAAAGAGTTGAAGCCCTGATTAATCAACTCGGATTGCGAAGTGCAGCAAAGACTTTCATAGGTGATGAAAGACACCGGGGCGTATCAGGAGGAGAACGCAGGCGGGTTTCAATTGGAATCCATATAATTCATGACCCAATTCTCTTGTTCCTGGATGAACCCACATCCGGACTTGATTCAACGAGTGCATTTATGGTTGTTAATGTCCTGCAGCGTATTGCAAAGAGTGGAAGCATCGTGATCATGTCTATACACCAGCCAAGTTACAGAATCTTGAGCTTGTTAGACCGTTTGATCATCCTCTCACATGGACAGAGTGTCTACAACGAAACACCGAGCAATCTTGCACAATTCTTTGAGGAATTTGGGCATCCAGTTCCGGAGAATGAGAACAAAATAGAGTTTGCTCTGGATTTGATGCGTGAGCTTGAAGAGAGCTCTCCTGATGGAATCACAAGCTTAGTTGAATTCAATAAGTCATGGCAGGTCGCCAAAAAGAAAGGAAATAAAGTCCTGAAAACGCCAACGTTTCACTTAAAGATGCCATCAAGGCAAGCATTTCAAGAGGCAAACTAGTCTCTGCAGGTGAAACTATAAGTGATGGTTCAAATTTAACATCATCCGTTCAAACTTTTGCCAATCCTTTTTGGATTGAAACGATAGTTATTTCAAAAAGATTGCTCACTAACTCGAGAAGAATGCCTGAATTATTTGGAATTCGCTTAGGGTCAGTTCTTGTCACTGGTTTTATCTTGGCCACACTTTTTTGGCAACTCCAAGATTCCCCAAAAGGGACATTAAAAAGATTAGGGTTTTTCGCATTTGCCATGACCACAATATTCTACATTTGTGCAAGAGAAATCCCTGCACTTCTTCAAGAACGAGACATATTCATTAGAGAAACTTCTTACAATACATACCGCCACTCGTCTTATGTATTTGCTCATTCTCTAGTATCAATTCCTCCCATTACCACCCTCTCTATCACCTTCGCGGCAACAACCTTTTGGGCTGTTGGTCTTTCCGGTGGGTTCTCTGGGTTCCTCTTCTTCTTCATCACAATCTTTGCTTCATTTTGGGCTGGAAGTTCATTCATGGCATTCATTGCCGGCCTTGTATCCCATATTATCATAGGTTTCACCATTGTGGTTGCCATTTTAGGCTACTTTCTCCTCTTCTGTGGATTCTACATTCCTCGCGATGAAATTCCTTCGTATTGGATATGGTTTCATTACGTTTCTCTAGTGAAATATCCATTCCAAGGTGTTCTACAAAATGAATTTGGCGATCCTCGAAATGTTTTGTCAGCGGAGTGCAGGTCTTTGATGACACACCATTCGAAGGTCTCCTTTCGATACGAAAACCAAGTTATTAGAAACCATGAGTAATGTGTTGGGTACTAACATTACAATCTCAACATGTGTGACCACTGGGATGAAATTACTAGAGCAGAAAGGGGTAACGGACATCAGCAAATGGAAATGTTTCTGGATCACCGTTGCCTTTGGCTTCTTATTTAGGGTTTTGTTTTACTTCACTTTGTTGTTTGGGAGCAAAAATAAAAGGAGATGATAAGTTTGTTCGCGTCAAAGAATTTGCATGACAATTAATTTGTTTAATCCCAAGTTTCTTTTTATGTCTTTAAATGCAAGATTTTAAGTTCAAATTTATGTTGTCTTTGTATCATGAAATTATATGTTGTAACTCCTCGTTCTCTCTATATCAATAACCTTTTTCAATTCGCAGAGCCAGGCTGGTTATTGGTTTATGTAGCTTTAATGTCCTTATTAAGGATTTTAATTTGTGCTTATGCGTGAATCACATGTTTTTAAATTTCCTTTTGGTGACTTAATTTGAGCTTGAGCTTGTGCTTGTGCTTGTGCATGAATCACATGTTGTATTTTAATCCCGATCTTTCCGAGAAAAAAACACCCCAACACCTTAATACTAACTCCAAGAATCAAACAAAGATCAATAAACAAAGAGTTAAAATACGAAATGAAGCTTCATTACTCAAGAATCCATGGTTACCAATTTACAGAGATCGTTACACAGAACAAAAGGAAAAATCTTTCTCTCTCTACAATCATCTGTCTAAAGGATGCTCATTAACCAGCCTTATACAGGTTGTTTAGAAGCTAAACAAAGTTGCCCAGATTTTTTTACCCGCCATTTCTAACCAACTAAACTTCTTAAGTAATTGTAAAAGACGGCTTTTTCATTTCGTCTGTCGCCCACGACTCAGCACCCGCAATGTCATTTTCCTTTATACGACATATCGGCGAATAATCAAAACGCAGCATGGCAAGTCGTCCAACCAGTTCGAGTTCACTTGTTCAACATCTTTTCTCTACCCATATCAATTAGCCTTAATTGTTATCGCAATTCATTGACTTGTTTAAAAGCTGTAATCCGACTGTGGCATTGGTAGGTTCAATGCTGGATAACAAAAGTTACAAAATTTTATTAAAATTAAGCAAATTTATTTACTATTGTTAATTTAAGAGGATGAACTCTTGAAGTTCAGGTTCTAGCGGCATATGATTAATGATTTTCCCCCCTTTTTGTAGCTAGGTTTTTCAACCCTAGCGTGAAATAACTTTTGTTTTGTATCAAAGTTCAAACTTTGTTTTCTGTGCTTTGAATAATAAGAATTCTAGGGGAAAAAAAAAGCTCAAAACAATGGATTCATAGTTGCTAATTAAAATTTTAAAATAAATAAATAAAAAATAAAATTTAATCACACAACTTTTAATTTTGATGTGTTCTATCTAATCTTGGTTAATTTTTTAATACATAAATTTACCGTGTGTGTGTGTAAAGTGCCAATTGAAATGAAACTTCCTCCAAATTGGCTGGTATTGAAAGTAAAGATTAATTGGCAATGATTAGTCTAGCCGATTGCAGGAAGTTTCTTATTAGTAATTAGTCTGTTTAAAACATGGCGAAGAGTTTGGTTTCTTCGGTAGTAGCCAATTGCACGAAGTTTCTTACCAATGGACACCAATTAGTTCAGGTATGCCAGTACTTCTTCCGACCTTACAAGTACGTAATTCGAGTCGTAGAAGCAAGTAATCGTAGATCTGCTCATATATTGTGTGACGTGTTTGTTGTTGTGATCAAGAAGGCAATACCAAAAATGCCTCTAGAAATATTAACATGATACCAACTGTAGTTGTAAAAAACTTAGACTACATAATGGTACAATAATAGGATATAATGACAATGCTATAGCTGTCATTGATAAAACATAATAATAATAATAATAAAAAAAGGAATTTAAGTTTTTGGTGCAATTATCAAGGAATTGAGATAGTTAAATTTTATTAAAATAGTTATAAGAATACAATTAGTACTTTACATGTTAGTTGGAAAGGTAGAATCCGTATATGAGTGTAGTTTACTCTTTTAAACCTCAATTTAGTTATAGGTTGAATTTAATCTAATTTTTTTTTAAAATAATAGGAGAACTACAAGTTTTTGTATAAATGCTTTGTACAAACTAATATAACATAATTGTATTAATTAAATTAAAATAACCCATATTCCACATGATTTATTCTAAATAAAATAATTACGTCACATCAATTATTTTTTACAACAGTTTACTAATTTTTTTAGGTACCGATTTCCAGTTTTAAACCCAAAAAAATTTATACGTTCTTTTTAACTCAAAAACTTTCCAACCTTCTAAAGGTCCATTTGGGATTGCTTTTGGGAGATTTGAAAGTGATTTTGAAAATCTAAAAGCTAATTTTAATATTTGGTAAAAAATAAAAAATAAAAATCACTTGTATTAAAATTAACACTTCCTACAGCTGATTTTAAACGTAGGGAAATAGTAACTTTTAGATTATAATTTTGAGAATCAATTTTATCATTTAATACAATTTCATAAATATCCTTACAATTATTACTTAAATCCAAAATTATCCTTATTCAAATTGGAAACAAAATTAATATTTTAATGATCTTTTATTATAATTCACATTCTGTTTACCCTATTTCTTCTTCATATTTTACATTGCATCAAAATTTCTCTACGGAAATAATATTGATGCAAGTTTAATGACAATATAATATTCCACGACAATCTAGCATTTATTTTCTTTTTTGAGATTTTGTATCTCACTATATTTTTTATGTTTATTTTTTGGAGTACCTCGTTATACTATGATTGATTTTATTTTATTGAAACTTGTAGTGGATTTTTTAATATTCAATTGTTTTAAGATAAAAAAAATAAAAAAAAATAAAATTAGTATAGTATAAATTTTATTTTTACTTAAAATTATTATAATACACAATTAAAAATATTGTAAGTACATATTTTTGTATGTGTAAGTACATATTTTTGTATGTGTAAGTAAATTTCATCCTACATTATGTATATTTTAGCCATTTATTTTTTCACAGTAATTTAATAATAAAATTTACTAAATACCAATAACTGCTTTCAAAACTCAAAGTATTTTTTAAAATAAAATTTACCAACACTTAATTGATTCTCTTTACAACTAATTATTTCGACAACACAGTTAACAACAATTATTTTAAAAGTTATGTCATTCCTAAACTAACCCTAAATATAATTATGTGTTATATAGATCACTCCACTAGTAGCCACCCAATTAGGAATGTCACTCCCCATTCCATTGGTTATGTCCCACTACAAGAAAACATGCAATAGATGACGAAAAATAATTTTCATGAAAGAGGTGCGTGATAGACGGTTCATCTATTATTTATGTCGCTATCATTAATTTATACGAGAATATTTTCCGTCATGAATTCATGATTGTATTTTGCAATCATATATCCGTCACACAACATTTGAATGTAAAAATAATAATTAAATTAAATTTTGAATTTATTTAAATTTTCGCACCATTTTTTTAATTTTTTGGCTGAAAATTTATTATTCAATTTTAGTGGGACATTATTTATGATAGAATACATGATGGCTTTTTCACATCATAAAGTTTTGATTTTTTAAAAAATTATATTATAATTATAATTTATTGATGAATTCATGTTTACAAATTTAATTAATTAATGAAACAAATATCATAAAAAAATTAATATTAATTAACATTCATTCAATCCAACAAATTAATTTCAAAAGAAATACATTGAATATCCAATGTGATTGCCACGAAGACATAATAAAAACTTCCCAAATTGAAAAAACCATCCCAAAATATAAAATAACAGTTAAATTCCAATCAAACTCTAAGAAAAGTAATAAGAATTCTGGCCACCAAGCCAAGTTACCTAACAAAACTTTTGAAGATTAATGCAAGTACTCCAACAACAAGACTTCCAATGAAAATTCTAGCAACAATACCATCTTCTGACAGTACTCTAAATGAAAATTACAAAGTGACCTACAAGCTTCCTATGAACAAAATTGTTTCAAACACCAATAATCAATGCATTTCATGAATGCTGCAGCCATATGTCATTACTTATTACACTTGGGAGTTATTTTACATAAATTAACTTTCTTCAACTAAGTGGTCAAGATCTATTACAATTCAGTCATCTGATCTATAACATGGTTTATTCGTTCAACTAGTTTAATGACTAAACTGTATGAGAATATGTTAGACTGGTGATTAAGGATTAAATTATATATCTTTCCACAAAGGGAAAAGTATAAACTGAATATATCCAATTAGACCATTGTTCACAATAAGCGAGAGGGATAAGGACAATCAATTTGAAAATGAGATAAGTTGTTAATCCTATCATCCTCCCTAGGCTACTGTAGAAGAAATCCTTCTATATTATTGCATAGTAGTGTAATTTTTATTAAACTAGATTGGCCCAAAAGGTAAACTCTCAGTCATAACATAACTTACATGTAGACTGCATTGTACATGAAACAAGTCAATACACTACAAAAGCATATTAAAAATAGTCTACAGTAAACGAAACTTCACCTTAATACTACTAACAAATCTTGGGATTTTTTTAAAAAGCATCAATGTTGAATGGAGGAAGAGATTGTGCCTAAACAAGATATGAATGGAAACATAGATGACAAACTCCAAACAAGGAAACCAATACAAAGTAGGAAGAACGTAAGAAACCTATGGCATAATCATAGCACAAAAAGCGAAATTGCGAGATAAATAGTACCATTTCCTTATGAGTTGGGGAACAGAAAATTCATGCAGAAATTATTTTGCATCAAGGCTTTCATAGCCAAGCTCTATAAAAAAAGCATCCAGCCATAGTAAATACAAGAAAAGCAATATAAAAATTCAAGCTTCTTAACTCATAAAACAAGGGCACAAAAATTAAGGCTTTTGATTACTTCAATTAATATTTTCTTTATGTTGAGCATTTTAAAGTAACGATAGAGATTGATAAATTTTTTAAAATTATTTCCTTATGTCAAGGAATTCGTAATTATTTATGAGTAAGATTTGCAACCGTTTATGTAGCTTAATGCATAAATCTAAAGAAGCATGTATTGTTTTCGCAATTTTATGCACAAAACATAGAAACAATAGCTATTTCTACTGTTCAAAACAACAAAAACAACTATTGTTTTTGTACTCTTGAATAGAAAAAACAACTGTTTATGTACTTTTAAATAGTAAACATAGGAGTTATTTTTATATTTTTGAATGGTAGAAACAACAATTGTTTGTGCATTTTTGAACCATAGAAAAAGCAAACAAATGTGCTCATTGTTTTTACAATTTTTGACAAAAAGATTTAATTTTTTCTATAGTTTTGTAAATGCGAGAAACAACAACCCGATTTATGCTATTATTTTCGCAAAGTAGTACACCAAAATCAATTACTTAAATTAAAAACGAGATTGGCTCTACTCAATTCCAATTTTTTTGCCTAAATTAATTCATACCAAAGTGAAAACGTCAATCTAAACTCTATCTATGTACCAACAAAACCCAATTCAAAATTAATTAAATCAAAACATATAAACAATTAACTCATCTCATCAACTAGGGCTTCAAACTAATAAATCATAAAAAAAGAAAAGATTGAGTTTAAATCTAATGTTTCAATATCGAGTGTTTTTAAGAAAAGAAACAAGATTGAGTTCAAATCTAGGGTTAATAGATTTAAAAAAAAAAAAAACTTAAATGAATGAAGAAGAAGAGATTTGTAAATTATTACAACCAACCTTTCTCCTCTCCTTGATGTCCATGTCGATTGAGGACTTTGACAAGGCACTAGAGAGAGAGAGGTGATTTCGAAAAAGGCCTGAAATTAAGTTGGGGTTTCAACGTGAGCTATCTCAAGTTCCACTAATCAAGAACAATGGTTGCTCCTATGAATCTTTGTCTTCGTCTTTGCTTGCAGCTACAAAGATTGTGAGGGTAGTGAGCATTTGGGTGGGTTTTGAGGGCAATAAGAGCAAAAACAAAGAGATGATTTAAAAATTTCAACACTTTTAAGCAAATTTTTATACGATGTTGATAATTTATTAGATGTTGAAGTTAAAATACATGAAACGACCCAGTTTCATGCAATGTTAACAATTAATTTTTTATATAGATGCTTTTTTCTAAATTTCAAATAATGCAATAGAATTAAAAATAATAAATAGATTTAGGGTTCATTTTTTGTTTTATACTTTAGAAATTATATAGTGTAATTGTTCACATATTAAGCAACAAATTATAAGTCGACACGTGGCTACAAAACCATCATTAATCCATGATAAAAATAATTCTATCACAAAACCATCATTAATTCGTTATAGAAAATAATTCTATCATAAAACCGTTATTAATCCATGATAGATTGAAAATTCTGTCACAAGTCTGTCATATTTTTATGATATAAGCCAATTTACCTATAATCTATCACAATCTGTCTATTATCTAGTATCAGTTTTCTTGTAGTGTGGTGGCATAACTGTGATTCAGGGCGGTCACTTCTCAAATGCAGCAATAGCCATTCTTCACTCATGTAAATTTGTTTTAGTAGTTCATTTTTTTATTTTTATGTTTTTGTGCAAATTTTTCATAAATTAAAAAAAAAATAAAAGTATCATATGTGGCTAGTAAAGAAAATTATAGATTCTCCTCTCAATTATAAGTTAGAAGATTTTATATTCAAATTCAAATGGCTACCACACTTATGCTCTTCAAATTTAAAAATATTACACATAACATGCTTATACTAACAATTTAATTTATTTTACAATAGAAAATATCTATATTGTCTCTAATCAATTTAATCTATTTTACATGCCATAAACATCCATCAATATTATCCTTGATAAGTTAAGTTAAAATTTTGGCACAAATATAAGCTATTTGTGTATTGAATTTTCTTTTAAACTTTTATTCCATAATAAGATAATTTCTTATTCTATTTTCATCGCAAAGCATGGAATATATACTAACTTTATTTACATAAGGCAATACATCTTTCAATAAAGCACATAAATAAATTTCATCATACCTTGAAGTATCTTGTATTGCCCCATCGCTTGCATTTTTCAGTTTTTAGGGCAAGAAAATATGAAAAAACAATTACATAAATTAGATAATAAACTCAACTTATTAAAGACAATATAGTCATAAAACATACAAAATATTTTATTTTTTATGAGTGTTTATTGTTTGTAAAATAAGTCAAATTGATTAGGGCTAATATGGACTTTTTTATTGTAAAACAAGTTAAATCGAAGGGGATAAGTGTTACAACCCATTTAAGTTTAGGTGTAAATGTTTCTAACTTATATTCAAGTGGAATCTGTAATTTATTTGGCTATTCATTCTTGATCTCATGTCGATGAATGTATAAAATTGGTCATAGAGCATGGGTGGAAATAGTTCTTTTTTTTTAAGAAAAAATTATTGCCATAGACAATCTAACATATAGACAATCTAATATATAGATATTTATAGTACAATTCAACAATCTATCAAGATTCCCACTAATACTTAGGAAAAATAATTATTTTTTTAAAGAAAAAATTATTGTCATAGACAATCTAACATATATATATTTATAGTACAATTCAAAGATCTATCAAGATTCCCACTAATAATTAGGAAAAATAATTTTTTTTTTGTAAATTATTGTCATACGTATATATATTTATAGTACAATCCAAAGATCTATCGAGATTCCCACTAATAATTAGGAAAAAATAATTCTATTGATAACTACTTCAATTTCGTTTATCAATGTTTGATCAGTTTTGGTTAAATTTCATTTTGGAGGGAAAGAGGATTGCACAATTGCTGACGTGGAGGTTGTTACAGAAGCTTTGACTTTTGTTGACGGAAGCTCATACATGAACTGAAAAAACAGAGCAAATTACGATGCTTGTAAGTTGATCAAGTTTTAGAGTTCGAAAGCATATAATAGCTCGTTGGAAAGACTGTAATAAGATTTTATACTATGCTTTCTTTAGTTTCATTGATAAACAGCTTGAGTCTCGTTATTGGTCCATGAATATTGCCGGTCTGTATGAAGCCTCTGCTGTGGTGTGTTGCTGATCTGGTCATTGTTGTGGGTTTAACTCAATTTGTTTGATTCCTTTTTTAATTTTATGTGTCAAATCTTGATATAGGGTTTACAATAAATCAAAGATCAATTGATTCTGCAGTTAGGTTTAACTCAATTTGTTTGATTCCTTTTTTAATTTTATATGTCTAATCTTGATATAGGGTTTACAATAGATCAAAGATCAATTGATTTTGCAGTTGGTTGGATCTTAATTAATCCAAGTTTGATTCAACGTTACCAGTTCACTCAATGAACTTAGGTGTGAATGTTATTATTGATATAGAGAATATGTATACTTCGCCTGAAACAATATTTTCTACTGGGTCAACAATAACTTTATAACTAGTCAATTGTAAATTGGAGCAGCTATTAGAGACTATAAGGCTGCGCTTACTTCTGATTTCCCTTTACTTTTTGTATTGACCATTGTTGGGGTTTGAAATGCTCTTGTTATCTGTTGGAATTCTTGCTTTACCGGAGAGATTGAGGACTTGAAACGGTTGTTTCAAGTCTTCACCAATTTATTCTTCAGTTCCCCTTCACTTGAAAGAACATTGGTGATTGACATGCCCGGCTGTCGGCTTTTAAAGTTCTTGAATTTATTTTCTGCAAAATATAGACCAAGAGTTTCACGACTAACAGATTGTACAATAATGCTTGTGATTTACTCAAAAAGTCATCTATTGGACTAAAGAATTCGTTTTCGGCTGCCTGTACAAAGCTGAAGGCCCTTGAGGTTGATTCTTTCAAGGTCACAATCATATAAAATTAAGGACAAAAAAATTTACTCATTTCACTCATTATTGGATCCAACTACATAATCTACCAATCATGTATGGTTAAGCATGTTGGGTTACTTCTTAGAAAGATGATAAGAGAAACCAATCGTGTATGGTTAAGCATGTTGGGTTACTTCTTAGAAAGATGATAAGAGAAGATTGAAAAGTCCAAAGTCAGTTGTATCAAAATTGGGAAATTATTTATGTACAAAACTCCATCTCTTACAGAATGTAACTTTGAGTTACCTCTTATAGGAATAGGCTTATATAAATAGGCAACTGCTCTAATTTTTATCCATAGTCTTCTATGTATAACATTCATATATTTAAGACAAATGCAGTGCATTAATTACATTCACTTACATATAATCTTATAAATGCTAAACGGTAACCACTGCAAAGTATTTTAAAATAAAAAAATAAAATAAGGTAAAACATGCCAAACTCTGAAACAGCAAGAAAACAGGACATTGATTAAAATTAAATGAATAAAAGATTGAAATACATTCTAGATATTGAATCTAAAAAATAGATCATAGTAAATTCAATTCTTTACCTCCTCATAGTAGACGAAAACCCTTTAGATTTCAAATCCTTGAGCTGCCAGACTCACAAATATAGTATTTTTAAGAGCTTCAGTAGTTTTTTAATCATTAACGTTGAAGTTTTCATTAATTTTCTCTAATATTTCAAAATCAATTAATTTTTTTTTTATTATTTTGGTCCTTTGTCATTTGAGATGGTAAAATGATTTTCATTTGTGCTTGATTATTCAGAAAGGAACAGAAACCAAAGATGCTAGTTTCTGAAAACCACAATTACATGGACCTTGAAAATGTGTTAAGAGTATATTGTAGGATTGAATCTGATACTTATAGTCGTAAGTCTTGCCGCAAGTTTGGTTTTGCGGCAAAATTAAAATGCTACTACTTTCACCTTCTGCTTCATGCCATTTGCGCGTGATGGTGGGATGTGGGAACTTAGTGGTCCAGGATGCTTCATTTGCCGCTACTGTCTGTTATTTTGGTATAAACACATAGAGAAGTCGGAAACATGGTCTTGGAGTATTATGAAAAAAGGAATAGTAACTAAACATATTAACTAAAAAAAAGAAAAAAAAATGAAAGATTACTTGATAGTTTAAAAAACTGTATGACATTTCCATTCAGTAAACTATTTTATTTGGTGATTTTGAATTATACATAGAATACTTTTGTTATCAACAAAGGAGAATTAGTCGATATTATAATTTGTGATATTCCCCTTCTTTACCTCCACTTCGTAGTATTTCTAACAAATTCAAATAAAAAAAAAAAGTTTGATGATTAGTCGACTAAATCCTCTTTAACTTCTTTTTTGCGTCTTACACTCTCAGCCATTTTGATATAAATTCTGCTTTAACATAAGTTTAATTTGATTGTTTTATCCCTATAATATAAAATAACCAAATTCTCAAAAAAAAAAAAAAAAGAATGAGCTGATGCACCATTTATTTTTAATACACCAAGTGTGAATGGCAAAGAATTTGAAAGTCCAATAAATTTTAGGAAATTATCAACTATTCCCTCAAAAATTACAATGTTATAAAAAATGCTACAAAAGTTTGAATTTATTTAATTTTTCACCCACTATTCATAATATGATTTATTATCCACCAAAAAGATATAATTATCCTTACAAAATAACTACCACTATAATTCCTTTTTCTTTTGTTTTGTTATTTTGTAAGGGTAATCATGTCTTTTAAGTGGATTGTTGATACAAATTGCATACATTTGATGTAAAGTGGAATAAATTTAAACTTTTGTAATATTTTTTTACAATAGAGTAAACTTTGAGTGGATAGTTGATAATTTTTCTAAATTTTATGAGATATTATACAACAAAGATATTTTGTTAATGTGGTTGAATGTTAATTGTCACACTAATACCAATAAATCATTTAGAAACATTAAATTTTATCTAAAATATGTAAAAAAATTATTGAAGTTAAAATAACTTTGTTGGTACTTTGGTACTTTCAACTTTTTCTTCCTTTTCTAAACGGTACTTTTACCTTAGAAGTAAAAAAAAAGATTAATTTTATGTTCATGCGACCTAGTATCAAATATTTAAAGAGACTTACATAAACAATATTATGCAGCGGAGGATGCGAGGACTAAAGTAGGGTTGGCAAATGTAGGCCCAAAGTATGAGCGAAGTTGATTCAAACCATTTTTTAAGGTTAGAATTATGAGTCGTGGAGTCAAAAATATGAAGGGGTGATAGTTGATCCTTTTAATTAATCTCATTAGTTCTTATTTCTCAATTAATCACACTAGAGGTCTCAAAATAAATTTTTTTCTTAGACTCCAATTTATATTTATCATCAACTGGAGGTCTCAAAATAAATGTTACACTTGGGGCAGCTGCGACTTATCTTCTCATGAAAACTCATAAGAATATAAGTGCCATAACGCAACTACCCCAAACGCCCTCAAAGTGAATAAAGAAACAACTATCAAATATAATTATTGACCTTAACTAAACTAAGGTTTTCAATACCTAGAATACATTGAAGTATATCAAAATAGTTCCGTGTTTATTAAAATTTACCCATTATGTTCATAATTATTAGAAGAATAATTTTTAGAGTAGAATGTTTCATTTTAATAAAATAAGGATGTCGCTAAAAGAGAAAAACACAAACTCTAAGTTATTAAATTTTTTTTTTTTATCTTTTAGTGCATCAGCATCTTTTTTTTTTTAATCATTTAATAGAGTCTATATTTTATTAAAATGATGATATCTATATTAGAGATTAATTAACCGGTTATTAGTAATATATATAACATGAAAGTATTGAATTACAAGTTTACAATAGTAGATGTAACATTTTCTATTTAGATAAGTAGGCTCCTAATAAGATAACTATCACTAATATTTTTTTTTTCTTTTACGTTAACCATAGAATTGCTTAAGAGTATGAAACATACATTAGGGTAAGAGTACCTACAACAAATGAACCGATGCGTCAAAATGGAAAGGAGAGATTACCATAAACGTTTTTAAAGTGCTTTTTAAGACTTGCAATTTATTCATATCTTAACTAGTTGGAACATACATGTACTAGATGGAGTATACATTAGAGTATGGGTACCTAGAGCAAATAAACCTAAGAATCCGAATCCGAAGGAGAAATTGCCATAAATGTTTTGAGAATATTTTCTAAGAAATGCTATTTATTCATAGCCTAACAAATTGGGAAGGTTAACAACTAATGATAGAGTTCTTAGTGACAATGAACACTAAAGAAAAAAAAGATGGATTTAATGTCTTATTTGGTAAACCATACACTATTGGTACACATACTGTTAACATAAAAGTTCATTAGTTAAAATCTAAATAATTCTTCATGATCATATAGGCTGCGATTTTGTAGGCATCGTTGGGTATACGAGTTGTAAGGATTTCTTACTCTTTATCATGGACAATGCTATCACCTTAATGATTAGAAGGAAACCACCGACTTACATTTCAAACAAGATTTTTTTTTTTTTTTAACACGAAACATTTAACTGCCGGGAATGTTATTAAAAGATGCATTGATATATTTAAAAACCAACGACGAATGAAACATGGCAGGAGAGAAAACTAACAACGTTAACCTGCTGACCAAAAAAAGTTTTATAACATGAAATATTCAACTCTAATGAATGTTATTGAAAGGTGCTTGGCTGTACTTTAAAATCTTATAAACCATTCTTCGAATTCCTTCACTCTATGCTATTAAAACAAAAACTATGATAATCATGTTATATTTCTTGCTACATAATTTATTAGGGGAGAGATGTCGTGCGATCTTTTTGAAGAGGATTTTGATACCGTAAATAATGTCGAACCACTTAATAGCTCAATAACCAATATAGAAATCTTATTAGAATAAAATGCATAAAGATAAAGTTAGCACAAATGACGTATAATCTCTGAGAGCAAATATGCAAACAATTTGATGACCCTTTGACAAAAAAATAGAAGAATTGTGATGTTTATTTATTATGATTGTGGATGTAATATTTGTTTTAGTTATTTTTTTATAATTTTATTCATGTCATTATGTTTTGATTGTTATTCCTTTATTTATGATTAGATGATTTACATATACACAATGCGGTAGTGATTTTAAAAAGAAAACTATCCACCGATCTGTTTTTTTTTTGAACTTTTTTATAAATTCACTTTTTTTTTTGTTGTATTCCATTTGAAGTTACATTTTTTTACACTTTTTCACTGTTGACCATTAAGATTTCATTAGTTTTCTTAATAAAATAACAGTTTTGCCCTCCAAATTAATGTTGTATGATGAAATTGTAATTTTACATTTGGTGGGCAAACTCGTCATTTTGTTAAGAAAGCTAACGGAATTTTAACGGTCAACAGATGAAAGTGAAAAAGTGTAAAAAAATATAACTTCATGTGGAATTCAACAAAAAAAAAAAAAATAATTATTTATTTTTAAAAAAGTTAAAAAAACAGGTAGTTAGTGAATAAATTGTGATTTAAAAATTTATAAAAATGATGTTTTTTTTTATGTAATATATTTCCTTTTTCAATAAAGATTTTTATCATAAATTTTAAGATATTTCTTTTTAGGATAATTCCTATATAAGGAACAAGTAATTTTTTATAGGACGTAATTAATTTATTTAAGGAAGAATACAACTTATACAAAGGAAATGAATAAATAATCAGTAAGATAAGGAGATTGGGTTTAATTGTTATCATAATCACTTGTCTATACAAGTAGACAATTTTAAGTGTAAGAGAAATGGTAGATTTATTGATCAATTGGGTATTGTTAAGGTTTAGGTGCATGGAAAAAGTGATTTTAATAATTTTTACATAATAAATTTTTCTCTTTTTATCCTTGATGGTGATAGTTTTTCTTAGAGATGTCAATGGGGCGGGTTTGGGGCGGGATTATAATCCCCAAACCCGAACCCGATTTGAAAGCTATTCCCCGAACCCACCCCATACCCGAAAAATTATAATTGGGGATAATTTGGGTATATCCCCAAAAATCTCCGAATTGAGCGGGGATTAAAATGGGGACCCGATCCCCATTTTTTTAAGCAATAATTTTTTAATATTCCAGACACTTTGTTTAAAAAAAATTAATAATTCTAACAACCTCAAGATTTAAACATAAAATTACCAATGATCAAATTTTAACAACCTCCATATAAATAAAAATATAATAATTCTAAGTCTTCAATACAATTACAAATGATCAAATTTTATATGATAAATCAAAATAATTTTCAACGCAAACCGTTATCTAGTTTATGTCTTAAAAGAGACAAGAAATTATAAATGCAAATGCAAATATATATTCAGAATTTGTAGATCTTTATAAATATAATAATCATTTAGATCATTATAAAAATATAGTAAAAACTTTAAAAAAAATTAAAAATAAATGTAGAAGAGATGGATGATAAAATTATTTAGTTATACAAAATCAATAAAGACTTATTTGAAAAAATAAATAAATATGTGATTAAAATATAATTTTTTATAAATAACTATTACACCTGTACTTCGTTTTACGTTAAAATTATTTTCATCCATTAAATTAATAAATATCAAAATTTAATGGTTCATATGTGTTGGCTGTTTGTTACACTTAATGTAACATAAGCTTTGCCTGCAAAAAGAACAGGGTCAGATTTTCCCGACAAATCATAATTAATTATTTTATTTTTTTTATATTTTATGGTGTGATAGTTAATTTTATCTTCCTTCTGATTATTATTATTATTATTATTATTATTATTATTATTATTATTATTATTATTATTATTATTATTGAAATTCTATATAGGCTACCCAAGAGGGGGGGTGAATTGGGTTCTTTAAAAATTAAACAAATAAAATTACACAACAATTTAAAACTAATGTTTTAAAACAATATAATTAACAATGCTTGAATTTAAAGAGATAAGGGAAGAGAAATCAAACACGTGATTTTTACGTGGTTCGCCAACCGTGCGTGCCACGCCCACGCCTCCAAGCTCATAGGGCTTGAGGATTCCACTAAGCAAGCCTTCAAGGCTTCAATACACTTACACTTGACTTCAAGGTGTCAATGGACCTTTACAATCAAGAGATTATTCCCAATCTCTTAACCCAAGTGTATCCCAACACTTACAATTGACTTCCAAGGTGTCAATGGACCTTTACAATAAGAGATTAAACCCAATCTCTCAACCCAAGTGTTTCCCAACACTTACAATCACTCAATGATAGAGATTTAATAACAAATAATCTCTCACACACTCCAAATGATTACAATTGAAATTTTAATGTGTGAGGCAATGACATGAAACACAATTGAAGCTCAAAGAATATTGTTTCTCAGTAGGAAGCTCAAATATCAAAATGTTGGATCTCTATTGTTTGAATTTGATTGAGCCTTTTTATAGTTGGAGCTGAAAACTAGCCGTTATTGACTTTCTGAGAATAATCGGGTTCACGGTTATCTCTATCGGTTAGCCGTTTTGACTTTTCAACTAGCCGTTGCTCTTTCATTTCAAATAAGCGGTTTCCGTTTAAATTATCGGATCACCGTTTAGTTCCAGTAACCTGCAAAACAGAAATCGGCTCTCCGTTTTTTTTGCTAAACGGTTCAAGAGTAAAAACTATCTCTTTATGGAACTTATCGGTTCGCCGTTAATAATAAACGGTTCACCGTTAAGTTCCAGAATGCTCTGAAACTTTTCTGTGAATAAACGGTCCGCCTTTTATAATAAACGGTTCACCGTTAGTAATAAACGGTTCGCCTTTATAATAAACGGTTCAAGGGTAATTTCCAGAATCTATATTTTGTTAACTTTTTGTACAAAAAAGATTTTCCAACTCAAGTTAACGGTCATTAAGATTCTTTAAACATGTTTATGACTTTAAGAAATTCATTTTAATAACTCAAACATTTTAATCAAGTACATATAAGTTTTGTTATCATCAAAATCAATATTATAAGATTAACAATCTCCCCCTTTTTGATGATGACAAACTTTGTATGTAAAGAACACAAAAATTTGTTTTAACTCCCCCTGAAAATAAGCTCCCTTGAAAAATAAACAACATTTTTGTTAACTTCCTTTTTGAAATATAACTGAAAACTATTCTCCCCTTCAAAGATCAAAAGAAAAAAAAAAAAAAAAGCCACGTTTTGACAAGTAAAAATTTTAGTAGAATCTCCCTTGAATATTAAGCATCTCCTCAAAAACTATTACCAAAATTTATACCCAAAAAATCAAAATCAATATTAAAACAACTACAACCAATGCTAAAATCATAGTAAAATCAATGCTAAGTCTCATATATAACACAAGCATTCATAAAAACAAGAAACAATCCATCACACATAAAAGTATCCAAAATATGAGAATATTGTGCGAAATATCCAATACTTAATACATATCTAAACCATTTGGTTGATAAAAAATGTCTTTAAAGGTCAATATAATGCATGATTCAAAATTTAAAAACGCATCCAAAGACAAACAAACATTCGATTATCATATTATAGAAACACAAGGAAGATAGTGTATAAATCATCATGAGTAGATGCACAATCTATATCAATAGTTATAAACGTTAACACACCTCTTTCCAACAAAGCATATATTTTCAATGAGAGTTGAGGAAACTTTACCGACATTACCAATATCAATGATTTTTCCTTTTGAATTATCTCCAAAAGATACATCACCTCCATTTTCGATTTTGGTAAAGCTTGAGAACCATGAATAGTCACCGGTCATATGTCTTGGATATCCGTTGTCCAAATACCATTTATTGCTCTTTCCCTTCTTCTTTGATTCATGCAGAGAAGATCTCAAATTTTAGGTACCCAAAACTCTTTGGGTCCTTGAGTGTTAGTAATGGTTCCTTTTGGAACCCAAACAAATTTAACTCCATAATAAGCATTTCTCTTAATATGACATCTATTTTTCATGTGACCATCTCTATTGCAATAATGACAAACAATTTTATGATTATTCTTGGTAGTAGCCTTAACAAAGTAGCTTTTGTAGTATTTTTGTTTCAAATTAGGTTTATAACCAATCCCTCCTTTATCAAACACACATTTTTGGGCACCAAGTAATTTTTCTAAGTTCTTTTGCCCATTTGTGAATTTAGAAACAATCTCATTTAGTTCATTGCTCTTCTTTTTAAGTTCTTCATTTTCTTTGATCAAGTTATCAATATGTAATTTTTCATGTTCATATGAAGTACTTTGTTTACCTTTTAAAGATGCAATTCTATCATGCAATCTTTCATTATCTAATTCTAGCTCTTTAATCTTATCATTTAACACATCATTACATTTTTGCATAGCATCCTTTTCATTTGAAAGTTCTAATATGTTCTTCTTAAGACATGCATTTTTCTTTCCAATTTTCATCATATCACTATGCAACTCATTAAAAGCATCATATAATTCATCATAAGATGGAAGATCACTTACCTCATCAAGCTCATCTTCTCCTATTGCCATGAGTGCCAAGTTTGACATTTCTTGCGCTTGTTCATCCTCACTTGATTCTTCATCACTATCATCCCATGTTGCCAACATAGCTTTCTTCTTGAATTTGTTGAGAAGGGGGCATTAGGTTTTTATATGGCCAGGCTTCTTGCATTTATAACATATGATTGCTTCATTCTTCTCCTTTTGATTCTTGAAGTTTTTGAATTTTCTTTGTTCACCGGATTTTTGAAAAATTTCGTGAACTTTCTAGCTATCATATCCATCTCTTCATCTTCAAGATCGCTTTCCTCATCGCTTTCAAATTTTGATGCTTTCAAGGCAATGTTTTTTTCTTCTTATCTTCATCTCCTCTTTCACTGTCAAATCTTCTTCATAAGAAATAAGTGAGCCAATTAGATCATCAATAGACAAAATGTTTAAATCTTTGGCTTCCTCAATATGATTCTCTTAGGTCTCCATTCTTTTGGTAATGACCTAATAATTTTCTTTACCTTCTCGCTATTTGAAAAGGTCTTACCAAGTGCCCCAGAGTATTTAC
Organism: Luvunga scandens; assembly: GCA_030449905.1. Lineage (NCBI taxonomy): Eukaryota > Viridiplantae > Streptophyta > Magnoliopsida > Sapindales > Rutaceae > Luvunga > Luvunga scandens. The sequence continues at coordinate 24,753 of JASUUG010000240.1, forward strand.
AATGTCGTAAATCTAGTATACATAGAGTAGACACTTTCATTTTGTTCCATTTGAAACAATTCATATTGCCTAGTGTATCTACTTATTTTAGATTCTTTGACTTGGTTTGTACCTTCATAAACAACTTCAAGTTTCTTCCAAATTTCATAAGCATTAGAACAACTTGAGACTCTACATGAAATTCTTTCTTATCTAGGGCACAAAATAATGCATTCATAGCTTTAGAATTTAGTGAAGCTTTTCTCTTTTCTAAATCATTCCATTCACGTGAAGGTTTAGGAATATCTTCTCCTTCTTCATTTTTAGTTATCGGCATGAATGGACCATCACATACAACTTCCCATATTTCATAATCTAATGCTTGCAAATAAATTCTCATTCTAGTTTTCCAATAGGGATAATCATTTCCTTCAAAGAATGGTGGTCTAATAGTGGATTGTCCTTCCCTAAAACTAGAATCATTTTGGGTTGCCATGGATCTTTTACTCTGCAGACGATTAAGTCCTAACAAGAGAACCAAGCTCGATACCAATTGAAATTTATATAGGCTACCCAAGAGGGGGGGTGAATTGGGTTCTTTAAAAATTAAACAAATAAAATTACACAACAATTTAAAACTAATGTTTTAAAACAATATAATTAACAATGCTTGAATTTAAAGAGATAAGGGAAGAGAAATCAAACACGTGATTTTTACGTGGTTCGGCCAACCGTGCCTACGTCCACGCCTCCAAGCTCACCGGGCTTGAGGATTCCACTAAGCAAGCCTTCAAGGCTTCAATACACTTACACTTGACTTCAAGGTGTCAATGGACCTTTACAATCAAGAGATTATTCCCAATCTCTTAACCCCAGTGTATCCAACACTTACAATTGACTTCCAAGGTGTCAATGGACCTTTACTGATAAGAGATTAAACCCAATCTCTCAACCCAAGTGTTTCCCAACACTTACAATCACTCAATGATAGAGATTTAATAACAAATAATCTCTCACACACTCCAAATGATTACAATTGAAATTTTAATGTGTGAGGCAATGACATGAAACACAATTGAAGCTCAAAGAATATTGTTTCTCAGTAGGAAGCTCAAATATCAAAATGTTGGATCTCTCTTGTTTGAATTTGATTGAGCCTTTTATAGTTGGAGTGAAAACTAGCCGTTATTGACTTTCCGAGAATAATCGGTTCACGGTTATCTCTATCGGTTAGCCGTTTTTGACTTTTCAACTAGCCGTTGCTCTTTCATTTCAAATAAGCGGTTTACCGTTTAAATTATCGGATCACCGTTTAGTTCGAGAACCGCAAAACAATCGGCTCTCCGTTTTTGCTAAACGGTTCAAGAGTAAAAACTATCTCTTTTTTGGAACTTATCGGTTCGCCGTTAATAATAAACGGTTCACCGTTAAGTTCCGAGAACGCTCTGAAACTTTTGTGAATAAACGGTCCGCCTTTTATAATAAGCGGTTCACCGTTAGTAATAAACGGTTCGCCTTTATAATAAACGGTTCAAGGGTAATTTCCAGAATCTATATTTTGTTAACTTTTTGTACAAAAAAGATTTTCCAACTCAAGTTAACGGTCATTAAGATTCTTTAAACATGTTTATGACTTTAAGAAATTCATTTTAATAACTCAAACATTTTAATCAAGTACATATAAGTTTTGTTATCATCAAAATCAATATTATAAGATTAACAATTATTATTATTATTATTATTATTATTATTATTATTATTATTATTATTATTATTATTATTATTATTATTATTATTATTATTATCATTATCATTATTATTTTTGTTTAACTAACATTGCTCACATAAATTAGTTAGGGTTTATTTTGTGTTCAAGTGATGTTACTTTTAATTAATGGCTATTTTGAAATAAAACTGTAATACCTATCAATTAGTTTGTGCATGAATCATAATTTTAAGGCTTCAATTTACTAAACATGCCAACTGTCGTATTTTCAAAATCAATAATACTAAAAATACTCATTTTTCTATAAATTAATAGAACGTGTTTTATATTATTACTACATATTATTTCTTTGAACAAGTGTTTTACATAGCAGTATTCTATCAAAATTAGTTTTAAGCTCATTAGTTACAGAAGAGTCTTCGGTACATTAATTAAATATATATAAAAAAAACAAGTATTAAAAAAATACGAATTCTCTAAACACACAGTTAAAATGAACGAATTAAGTTAAGGAAGTTGTTATGGGAACAACACATGAGGTTAAGACATCAACACATAGATAATGGTTTTTTTAATTTTCGGGTCGGGTTAGGGGACCCAATAAAATCCCCAAATCCAAACCCGAAAATTTTTTGGGGCTTAAACCCATACCCGAAACAAACCCAAATTTATTTTTAGATATTTTCGGAGCCCCATACCCGCCCCAAATTAATCGGGGCCCCGTGGATTTGGGGCCCCGTGGGTAATACTGCCAACACTAGTTTTTCTCTAATATATAAGTTTCTCGTATAAACTCTTGTGTTATATTATTTATTTTATTCTCGTCTAATTTTTCTGCTTAGTATTTATTTGACATTTTTACTTTCAAGATATTCAGTGGGTTAAAAATTTCTCACAATTTTATAGTAAGAATATTTCGGATTAAAAATGAAGATTAACATTAAACTTGAAGCGTGGCTTATAAAAATTGTCACTCCCACAAAACATACTGTCCTGATAATAACTTCAGGAGTGGCTAGAAGCAAAGCCACCTGTATATGTTAGTAAAGCCAATCCAAATATTGACTCTCTTATAAAGACTTTAACACTCTTTCCAACTGTGTACGCTGAAGGAAATAGTGACTGTAAAGAAGGGGTTGTGGCATGCTTACGTCGATATTCATATTTTTATGTTATAAAGTTGTGATATAAAAAATTGAGTTTTAATTAGTTGATTAGTGCTTGGCTATTCAGAGTAACACTGAATATGTGTTACTGGTAACTCGTGGATTTGATAATCTTGTTAATTTTTTGTTATTGTACATTAAAAGAAAATTGACCTTTATTGTTGTAGATTTGAAATTATTAGCTGGCAATTCAAAAGGATATATATATATATATAATTCACTGTGTTATTAAAATATTATAGGAATTTCATCACATAAAAGCAAAGAATGTGAGCGTTTCTCCAAGCTGGTGCTTTTGGGGGCCCTGATCTCCTTTGTGAAGGCCCAATTCGTTGCAGATTTAGGCCTCCTACGCAGGGGTCCATTCCATTTAATCCCAATTTTTTGATCAATTACAAAACAACACGGCTGATAAATAATGACAGAGTAATTTCATTAAAGTATTTTTTGTTTGGTTAAAATTCATATAAACCTGTAATTTTCAAATTCAACTAATTAAATCTTCTTAAAATTCTTTTGTGATGCAGATTCACTTTACTATCTTTCGAATGCTATCTTGGCATAACGTTAAATTGGCTGTTTTATTCTTATATTATAAAAGATTGCCTTGAAAAAAATTGTATATTTAAATTATTTAATTTACAACCGATATAACACAATTGTTTCTTAATATTAAACATCAATATTAATGACTTAATCAATTTAGATAATATTGGAATATTATGTAAGTCATGATCTGGGTAATTTTATCTTTTACTTTAAAAGAATTTCATATTCTAAAGATAATACTATTAAATGATCAAACTTTATTAAAATTTGTTGATTTTTTTTATTATCTTATGATATCCAAATTATAGAACATGATAGTGCATTTGTAGTTTCGAACCATGCAAAATGTGAAATTGAGACTTGAGAGAATTGGGACGCTGTTAAATTTTAAAATAGAAAAAAATTAAGAAGTAGAAAAATGAAAGAAAAAGTGAGAAGAAAACAAGGAAGAGCTTTGCTAATTGGGAATTTTTAAGTTATATCCCGGACTAAAAATTAGATAATTTTCCAAAGTATAAATGATATAAATGTTAATTTTGTTTGCCACCCCAATCCTCAGTGTACGAGCAGGAGACATAATGGCCAACGCCATAGCTCTGCTTTCTTGCAACACCGTTATCATAGCGGCTCAACAGCAGGCACAGCGTAGGGCTAAGAAGCTGAAGAAGCCCAGCACAAAACAAAACAACAAGAACAGCACCAGCACCAGCAGTGGCGTTGGGTTTGGTATCGAGTAAAAGGAGCCTTTATGGCGGTGCGTCCAAGGTTGTGGTGCTTGCTGCAAGCTTGACAAGGGTCCTGATTTTGCCACCCCTGAGGAAATTTTTGATGACCCTTCTGATGTTGAGGTTGGTTTTTTTGTCTATTTTTTAAGACCTCATTAAATGTTTTATGTAGAATCTTTATTTTATTGCTTAGATTTTAATTTTATGAAAATTCAGCTTTACAGAAGCTTAATGGGTCCAGATGGGTGGTGCATAAACTATGATAAAATCACACGCAAGTGCTCCATTTACCCTGGTTAGCATTTTCATTTTGTGACTGATGTTATTGATTGATATTCACAAGCATGTATCTTCAAATTTTAACAATTTGTGGATTTTTTTTTTCATTTTAGAACGTCCATATTTTTGCCGAGTGGAACCAGCTGTGTTTCAGTCACTGTATGGAATTACCAAGAAGTTTAACAAAGAAGCTTGCAAGTGAAGTGAATTTTCTTGTGTGATTTTGATGAAGTTTTATTTGATGGACTTTCTTTATGTTCTAGTCTGGCTTATGCTTGGCTTACTTGCTTTGCAGTTGCTGCAGGGATGCCATCAAGGCAATATACGGTTCACGTTCCAAGGAATTAGATAATTTCAATCGGGCAATATGTAGCTCTGATTCTTCTTGCTGAATTTTGTCTAATTCGAGTGGTGAAAGCTGTTTGGGAATTTTAATGGTGAAATACAAGATTTACTTGAAACGCTTTTGCTTAAGGAAAATGTGCCACAGGCTGATTGTTCATGCTTAGCAGACTATTGCAGTCCGGTTTCAATATTGTTGATGCTTGCTTCACCCATGCAACTCAGCTCAACATGTTAACATCTAACAGGCCTCTTGTGAGGCACCAAAGAAATCCAGATTCTACAAGAATTGACTAAGAAATCCAGATTCTACAAGAATTGACTAATTCTACAATATCTAATGATTTTGTATTGACAGAATGGGAATACAATCTGATTGTACATGCTTAGTTGATGACTTTGTACCAAATGAGATCTATTGGGTATATAGTTCCATCGCCTTTACCTAATTATATTGATTTTTACCTCTGCATAGGTGTCAACTTGTAAAACTTTACCCAAGTGATGAGTTATCTAGTCAAAGCCTACAGAGAGTGATTTTAGCTAGCGTGAGAAGCATTTGCAAGTGTAACCCAATACTTGTACCTCAATTTCTGTTAAAACCGTTATTCAAGATCAAATAAGACAGTGCAAGATTCATTCTTTTGCATCTCATTCTTGGATCTAGTTATTTCTCTTTGAAATCTTCTCCCTCTTTCTGTCTCTTCAATGGAAAATTCACTCTCTTAAACCTTGGCCACTGCCATCCTACTCCTAGCAAACTTTCCTACCACTGAATCCCTATGCTCAGGCGCCATGGCCACTACTCTCTCTTCCAGTGGCGCCACCCCTATGCCCTACAGGCTTCACTCACCTTGCTCCACCGGACAACACTCTCGTTAACCACATACTGGATGCCTCCACTGTGCATGGCCATGTCTCAAAGGACGGAGCCTTCCCTCAGCAGTCTTCGCTCAGCATTCCTCCCAATACCACCCTCACCACTCTGCATAACACCAACCTCTTTGCTCAACATTTCTTTCAATGATGTTCTAGTTGTCCTGCCCAATCTTTACATTGATGGGTCTTGTGTCGTTCATGGTGTCGACAGGCCACTGGTGCCAATTCCATCATCATCATCATCTGGTGATGATCAAAATCTTGCAAAACCAAGAATGGAGAAAATTTCATCTCCTGTCTCTAAAAGGTGTCGTGCAAGAGGGACTCTTAAGGAGTACATGCGATTCATTCTCAGAGCAAATCTTCCTAAGAAGAATGAGGAAACTCGCAGCCCATTAAAAGCTCTGTGGATTCTTGGTTGTCTTTGTTGAGTTCTTTTCTGTCAATGGATTCTTGATTGCTTAACCATGCTTGATGCATGCAGTCTCTTCCAAATTTGTACGCCCATCCTTGCTTTTTGGAGTTTGAGATGTAGATCCTACGTAGAAAAGATCAGGGTTCCGACGTCATGTGCGTAAAATTCTGTATTAATCCAAGGATGTGCTTCATTCCTTTTGCTTGGAGAATACGCTTCCATTTTTATGCTTGCGAGCTATACGATTTTTTGTCATCAGAATCCAGATAAAAATTGCTTATGAACTTTACGTCTTCTCTTTAGAAAATTTGCCTCAATCCCTTCCAAAGGATTCATGCACATATTTCTGTTTGTCTTGCTATGAATGTCTGACTGCTGGTACTAAATTTCACAAATGGAAATGGCATTATTCCTTCCTCTGAATTGTGCGGATGGTTAATTGATGATCAGTCAGTACAATTATCAAGATCCTCAACATTTCCTTAAGGCTACCTGCACACATAAATGAGTAACAATATATCTACAAAAATAAGCAACTTGTATAGTTAATGTCCTCCAATAGGGATGCCTACTTTCTTGTGAATTAAAACCCTATACAACTTCTATGTAATTAAAGCTTGCAAGACGAAGTTTCCGGGAACATTCGACAGAAAAGAGTGGGTGTTAAAGCGAGACACTTTGTGAAAAAACTTTATTGCAGTGACCGAAAAATAATTGCATCAGATTCTCTGGCTGCAGACTCTCTAAAGATGTTCAGCTTCCTGCTGCTTTTCATCCCAGAAAATAAAGAAAAAGAAAGAGATTCGATTCAGGAAGGGTCTCAGGCGGGTGTCACGTCATATTTGGGAGAATTTACAGCTTTTGAATCAAGTTATCGCATCAATAAATTGGATGGTGCTTAGTTGTGAAACCTCCAAAAAGCAAAACAATCAACACTCAAGGCTCAAGCTCTGACTCAAGAAGGTTTATGGAGCATGACTTGAATCTTCCAATAAGGTTCATCTCTGGTCCTGAAATTCAAGGTTCGAGAATCACAGAGGACTATCCCACTCTGTTTGGTGAGAGTTATCAAACTGCAAACACTTATGATGAGCCAACATCATTGTTAGATGCAATATGTCATCCATATCCTGCTTCCGACCACCCTGTTTATTCTCTGCAAGAAGCAGCCTACGAGGGAAATCAGCGGTCAAATTATGGCAATTACAGCTCTGGCCTTGGTGGCTGCCGGGGAGAAAAATCATTCTCTTGTAACTGCAGCAGTGATGGTATTGGCACTGAATATGGTCATCGCTTGGTCCCAACAGAACACGGCCGCCAAAATGAGGAACATTATGACACTTATTTTAGTTACCATGAGAATAATGAAAGCTGGCCAGCTTTTGATTATAATACCTGTTATGAGTCCTGCGCTGGTTTCATTGAGGACATCTTCAACTACGATCAGCAAGAACGCAGACCCATGTATGGCTATAGCCCAGAAGAAATGGAATTTTGTGAAAGCATTTTCAGTTACTGGCCTTGCTTGTTACGGGAAATGCAACAAAGCTATGTTCAACAATAAACTAATCACCAGAGGTGGCAAAATTCTCACTTGGAGAAACACACCTGCAGTTCTAAGAATAAACCCAGGGATGGACTCTCAACAATGGTCGGTAATAAGAGTCCTGGAATTTTGCTCTGGATCTCTTTCTATTTGTAATGTTTATTCTAAAAACAAAGTTTTACGGCTTGCTTTCATTGTCACATAAATCAATCACCTGGCTCAAGTGGTAGCTCTCTATTAAGCATAAATATAACAGAAGGAGCTCCAGCTCCAACTTTGTTCAACTTTCAAAGTTCTATTATATATGCACGCATCTTAATATCAATTTCTGTAGTCAGTAGTTCATAATAGACCATCATAGTTATGTACGACCTGCTATAACTTGCTTTACTGCCATAATCTTCCAATTCATCTATCTAGTTCATTTTGCTTCTAACGGTTAACCTCATAAATATTTTTGGTAGTTTCCATTCCTAAATTGAATTCACCAGCATCACCACCAGCAGAATACTTTCTGCACATTCACCTGCAGTACCACTCTGGTGATTTTAAATCTTCAAGCCAGAGCATGCCAAGTGCCCATGCTGCCATGACAGAGCCCTAGATAGAATATACATGTTGGTTGGTAAAAAGGGCACATCTCTAACTATCTTAGGACAACATCATTACAACATGCATTGGGAATCCAAAATTTCACATAAGGGATATATCTTTTCTATTTTTGTCTCATAAGCAAAATTTGTGTAAAAGCAACTCACTATACAGCATGTATCCAAGTTGTAATCATTCATTATATTACAGTACCAAGGCCTAATTCATCCTCAATCTCATCCCCATCTTCAAATAGCTTTAGAAAACGAGCCTGATCCTGTTGCCTCTTCTTCTTCTGCCAGTACTTGAAAGCTGCCATCAACCCAATTGCAGTAACAATTAAAGCCAGTAAACTGATCAGCACAATTATAGCTACATGCATTCCCTTCCTTCCAACATGTGTGCCCGACGCTGAATTGGAATTTACAAACATTTTAAACATGTCAATGAATATGATTTGGACAAAATAAATCATTTATTAAAGTTAAAACAATGGACTGAATATCACATACAAATGTATATCCAATACAGGGAACTACTAAAGAATTTCATTACAAGATTAAGGTACCTAAATTTTCCAACAACAATGATATGAACTGAAGATGTAGCATCTGGGTTGATGAGCAATATATTCTGCTCAAACCCTTGTACATAGCTAGACACTAGAGTTTAACCAAGTCAAAGATTTTGCTTTCTCAATCCACTTCATGGTCACAGCCATTCATTCTAGTATGTGTCTACTAAATTTTCATTATACTCACAAATGTCTTAACTCATTTGTTTCTTCTAACATACAGGAGTTATTATAGAATGAGAAAAAAAGGAGAAAGAAAATGTAGAAACATTTGCAAAAAGGCATACTCTGGAAAAAAGTCTCAAAAATTGATTGTGATTGTGAGAACCTAAGCGTATATTCAATCGTACACAACACTAGTAGAAACTTAATGTGACAATCTAAAACATCAACACAGACCAGGTTAAATGCAGTGACAGCAAGTGATTTCAGTAAATTCAAATAACAGTAGACTTACCAGTTCTTCCAGACTCGCACTTGGGACACAGAAAAGTAGCATCGAATTCATTCTTCGTTTTTCGAGTATATTTCCCATCATTAGCTGCAAAATCGCCAGGACAAATCTCCCACTCATCAAACACATCATCTGATTTAATCATATCCTCCTCATACAACCCACATCTCTTGCATTTTGTTCCCAAAAATTCTGTCAGAGGCTGTATGCACCCCAAAAAAAAAAATTATACAGTTTCAGAATATTAATGCTAATCCTAACAAAAATTTCTCACCGATTCCAAAAATTTTTATATAATCACAAACAATACAGCAGCAGGTCTTATACGAAGAGCTATACAAACCTGCCAAGATTCTTCGCCTTTGAAAGCATAGGCTATATTTTTTTCCTTGACATCTGGAAGAATCGTCTTGTTCTCTCCTTTACACTTGAAATAAACTGTCGGTTTTCTATCTAACCACTCGTGTGTTGTATATATTTTTATCGAATCCAATGTTACAACTGCCGCTAATACCAATCCTGCCACAACATAATTGACGAATCGAATTTCAACAAATCTTTCGAGCTGTGTAATTCAATTTTCTTTTTCAAAATTAAACGGAAATTTATTATAAGCATCTGTTGTTTCTGGAGATAAAAAATTAAGTTTTACCTGGCAAGCTATTGAGGAACATGCAAAGCGCGAGGAAAACACAAGAAACGCGCGAGTTCAGCCGACGACACCGAAGCGGCATAGCGAGCTGATTTTTAACTGATTGATTGATTTAATTTTAATTGATGAAGATGAGATTAGAGATCACGAGCTGACTTCCGATCGATCAAGAGTTATGGACAGGAGTGCGCACTACACACCTCTCCCCTCTCCTTGCTTCACTAACTTACTGAGATTTGCAAGAAGGCTACGGCGGTTCTTTTCTTTTTCTTATTTATTTATTTTTCGTTTTTGCGTGAGATGAGAGGGAGGGGCAAGGAAAGAAGAGAGAGCTGACCGGTTCGCGCTGCGCGTTGATGGCAATGGCGGCGTCTGGAAGAAGCGGGGTGCGCATTACGCATTGTTTGTAAAATCTTGCCACGTCATAGTAGAATTAAAAGTAATGACGTGGCGTGATCGGATTGGAGCGAAGTGTTAAGAAAGCTCATGACTAATTGTGGACCTTTCAACCGTCGCCCATGGCTGCTGTAAAACTAGAACTCTGACATTATACCTTGAGTAAATTACTTATAATTCTTTAGTATATACGAGAAATTTTATTAAAAATCATAATCTACAGAAAAAAAGTACCAGAGGCTTTTCATTTATATTAATTATTTGAAGACCTTATTTGATTTCTTGTCTCTATATAATTTTTTTTAATTGTAAAATTAAGAGATAAGATACAATTCAACCTTATGAGCTATGATAAAAAAAAAATCATTTTCTATTTATTAATTGTATTTTCATACAAACTGAATTAAACTGTTAGCGAATTTTGTTCTCCAAATTTAGTGTAACATGATGTTATTTTATATAATTTGTTTATTGTTATTAACTGCATTAGATAGTGGGTATTAAAAAGTTCCAATGAAAATTCGTTATCTTCTCTACATCTAGCCCATACATAATTAGTGCAAAAAGTCTGATAACAGATAAATAATCCAATATTTTATGTCCATTCACAGTTGTGTTACTAGCTTTTTGTTAAGAGCGACCGTTCATATTGTTTGTACACTCGAACTTTTTCTATTCTCTACACTACATATATCATATGTGCATGGGGCATCATCTCAAAACATCAACACTTTCCAATTCTTTTTTCGTTGAGAATAAGAGTGAATTGTTAAACATGGCTGCCATTTTAAGTAGTCTCGTTTTTATATTAAGTTTCTCCCCAACAATTGCTGTTACCACCAATGAAATTGAAAATGGTGCAAATGGCTTACAGACCTACATTGTTCACGTGAAAAAGCCAGAGCAGGAGGGTAACTTTTCCATGAAATTAGACTTAGACAAGTGGTATCAGACATTCCTGCCTGATACCATCTCAAAATCAATCGATGCTCATCATCGATCGCGGATGGTGTACGGCTACAGGAATGTGATTTCAGGTTTTGCTGCTAGGTTGACAGCAGAGGAAGTAAAGGCCATGGAAACAAAGAGTGGTTTTATATCAGCCAGTGTTGAAAATATATTAGAACCACAGACCACGCACAGTCCTAACTTCTTGGGCTTGCATCAGAATTCAGGATTTTGGAAAGATTCAAATCTCGGAAAAGGAGTTGTTATTGGAGTTTTGGACACGGGAATAACACCTGGTCACCCTTCATTTAGTGATGAAGGCGTGCCGCCACCGCCCGCAAAGTGGAAAGGCAAATGTGAATTAGAAGGGGCGAATTGTAATAACAAGATAATTGGGGCAAGAAATTTCCTAAACAAAAGTGAGCCACCAATAGATAATGACGGGCATGGAACTCACACGGCAAGCACTGCTGCTGGGAATTTTGTGGATGGTGCCAATCTGTTTGGTCAGGCCAACGGCACCGCAGTAGGCATGGCACCTTTAGCTCACTTGGCAATATATAAAGTCTGTGAAAAAGACCTTGGCTGTCCTGAGAGTATAGTTAATGCTGCAATTGACGCTGCTGTTGAAGAAGGTGTTGACGTGCTTTCGATTTCACTGGGATCTCCTTCCTTGCCATTCTTTGCTGATGCAATGGCAACGGCGGCATTTACTGCTACTCAAAAAGGCATTCTTGTGAGTTGCGCGGCAGGTAATACGGGACCAAATTCCAGTACATTATCTAATGAGGCTCCATGGTTGCTTACAGTCGGAGCAAGCACCATTGACAGAAGCATAGTTGCATCGGCACAGCTAGGAAATCAAGAAACTTATGACGGTGAAACCATTTTCCAGCGGAAAGATTTCCCTTCTAAGCAATTGCCTCTTGTTTATCCTGGAGCGAAGAATTCTTCAGCAGCATTCTGCTTACCAGAAACTCTAAAAGTATTGATGTCAAAGGCAAAGTAGTGCTATGCCAAAGAGGCGGAGGTACACAAAGAACTCGAAAGGGAAAGGATGTTAAGGATGCTGGTGGTGCTGCCATGATTCTAATGAATGATGAATTATTTGATTATAGTACTGTAGCCGATAATCTTGTACTTCCGGCAGTGTATGTAAGTTATGCAGCGGGGGAGAGCATCAAAGCCTATATAAATTCAACATCATCGCCAACTGCTTCAATTGTGTTTAAAGGAACTGTAATTGGCAAGAAATCTGCTCCTGAAGTTGCCGTTTTCTCCTCAAGGGGACCTAGCAAAGCAAGCCCTGGAATCTTAAAGCCAGACATTATTGGACCCGGTGTGAGCATTCTAGCTGCGTGGCCATTTTCTGAGGAAAACATAACAAACACAAATTCCACATTTACCATGATTTCGGGAACATCAATGTCTTGCCCGCATCTTAGCGGTATTGCAGCTTTGCTTAAAAGTGCCCATCCTGACTGGTCACCCGCGGCTATAAAATCTGCCATCATGACTACTGCTGATATAGTAAACCTTGAAGGCAAGCCAATTATGAATCACAATCTTCTTCCAGCTGATATGTTTGCCGTTGGTGCAGGCCATGTTAACCCATCAAAAGCAAATGATCCTGGACTTATTTACGATATCAGCCATGATGATTACGTTCGTTATTTATGTGGCAAGAATTACACACACCAACAGATAGAAGGAATTGTGGATCATGATGTGCAATGCTCAAAAGTGTCAAGTATAGCTGAAGCAGAGCTAAATTATCCTTCATTTTCTGTCAAATTGGGGTCAAGTCCTCAGACATATAATAGAACCGTGACAAACGTTGGCCGGGATAACTCATTTTACACTCATCACATCACTGTGCCAGAAGGAGTAAAGACTATTGTACAACCTGATAAGATATCTTTTACAGAAAAAAATCAGAAGGCAACGTACTCTGTGACATTTATTAGAAATCAAAACTCTAGTGCATCTTCTGCCCAAGGATATCTGAGTTGGGTTTCCGCTAAGCATACTGTGAGAAGCCCTATTGCTATCGGTTTTGAATGACTAGTACGATGAAAAACAACAGGGATTTAGCAAGCATTGATGCGAGGAAGCTCCATGAGTTGTAATTGTGTACTATTAATGATCATGCTATTTCACAATTAATTTCGCGTCATGGATAACTGTAATTCACCTACAAAGCTATTGATCGAATGATAAAAAATGTTATGAAATTCTTTAATAAACTATACAATTATTGACTTGTTATTTTACAAGAGATGTATGATTCTTTTATTTTCTTCACACTCGTAGCCATTTAGATGTCGTAGCCTCTTAGGTATATGATGAGACACTCAGCAAACTACCATTTTGTTTCTTAAAATATTTAAATAGCACTTTATTTTAATTTTTATAACGATGTGTAAAGTAAAATTTAGTTTTTTCAAATTTATTAAAGCATATTCAAGTAAAAGTATGTTCTGAATAAATTTTTACAATGCATCGAATCATGCCATAACTTATTTTTTAGAATGCATCTAATCATACCATAATTTACTTAAAGTTGCCCGTAGGAGTAATTATTTTATCTTTACATTCACCTGTTCTAATAATATAACAAACCAAGAAACCAATCGGACATCGCAAGGTATGTTTCCAAATTTAGTAAATTGAGACACCCTGATAAAACACGTTTTATCTACCGGATAGGGAATGGTTAATCCGAAAACATACCAAGAACTTGTAGACTTAGGTTATGTTTGGCGCACGAGGATTAGTTAAACTAATTATTAAAATTACACTTTGGGTTAGATTTAATTGGATTAGATTAGATTATATAATATTGTCTTATATTTAGTACAGTATTGAATTGGACTATATTAAATTATTTTCGAATGAAATTAAATAGCATTTAAGTTGACTTTTAAATATAAATATGAACTATTTGTGAATATTTAATAATAAAATACTTATTAATATTGATTTAAAAGATAATTAATTAAGATTAAATATGCAGAAAATTAGTTATTGGGTAATCATAATTATAATAAAAATATATAAATTAGATTATGTTAAATTAAATTAAAAATTATTTAAACATTTGATTTAATTTTTATTAAATATTTTAAATATATTTTATTTTATCAAAAAGTTAGCAAATCATATAGAAGCGACCAATTACTGGTATTATTAATTTTCATGCTTAATTTTAATATAGTGATTATTAAATTAAATATTCATTAGATATTCAAGTAATAATTAATTAAATAGACAATTGTTTTTAATTTAATCCTAACTAAACCCATGTTTTGATTGGGATTGCTAATCTCATGATCTTGGGACTAAATTCAAATTTAGTCTCATTATCTAATCCAAAGTGTAGCTCGCCAAACATAAGATAAATAATTAGTCTCAAAATTAATCCAATCCTACCTCTCAAACATAACCTTATAGTTTTTATTTAAACTAGGACACATGGCACCCTATAAATTCTTAAAACCCCTTTAATTATTTTATAATTTTAACCTTTATTAAAATTATATAATAGGGTAATTTCTAATTAAATATCCACTCAAAAGTTATATAATTTTTCCTTAAAAAGAAATCTAAAATTTTAGAAATTAAAAAGGTTGTTTTTTCTTTTAATTTTCAGATGAGGAATTTATCACTAGTGACCACAATAAAGACAAGAAAACTCGTAGACTTTTTCTTTTGAATGGAAGAAACTCTGTTGTTGAAATGAGGTTTAATAATAAAAATAAATAAAAAATAAAAAATAAAAAATAGGGTTTATACTAATAAATTTTGATTAAAGGTAGTTTTGTCATTGATGGGGTTATTAAAATAATTTTTTAATTTTTTAAAAATATTTTAATGGGGTTAATAAAGAAAAGGGTGTTAAGAGATTTTTTAGGGGTTCCAATAGTCCCACTCTTTTATTTATTTATTTATTTCTTTAGGTTCTATTGCATACCAAGGTTTCATTTTCAATATTGACCAATGAAAAAAAATTAAGAAAAAGAAAGGAAGTGTTTCTATAATCAAACAAAAAAAACAAAATTTCAAATAACTTCCATTCTAGAAAGAAAAACCAAAGAATGAACATGTTAGTTGGCATGAGATAAAATTGTTGGATTTTATTAATTGATATACACCACTACGAGGCTAGTGATTACATGCAGAACCCTAAGTACATACAATAAGTTAAACACTTAAAATTTAAGAGTGTCTTAAAAAATTGAAAATTTATAATATAACCATGCCCTTATATAGGCAATCAAAAAATTAGTTACATATTTTAATTTGAACAAATAACTTCCACTAACAGTTTGAAAGTTATGTGTTCAAATTGAAACATTTAAGGATGTATATGGCATGTATAATATATCAATATTGTGATGTATTATAGAGGCCATGATTTCTACATGGTTACCATTTGATCACACATATATTAACATCTCTCACTTGATCAAATGACATAATTTATATTCTTTAGATGATTATAATTTTTCATGGGCACATTCTTGTTGATCATCATCTATCATAATATGAAGACCAAACTACAAACGCAAAGGCATCTTCATTTTACAAAAGTAAAATGGCATCAATATCCTGAGCTAGGATTAACTTGTCCGTACCTAATTATATTTGGTGAATTCACACTAAATGTCTAGTGTTACATAGATTCATCTTTGATGCCTCTAAACAAACTTTGCATACGAAATGATCTATTATAACCCTTGTTTCCTCATTTAGTGCTCTTTATCTTTCATCTTACTAATATATGAATTAGATAGAGTTATATTGATTGTTTTCCCAAGTGTCCCTAAGAATTTTTCAATGATACCCTTATACCACATGTTATGACTACACATCTAGATGAATCTTAAAACCCATTTTGAATTTTTTCAGAGATAATCCCTTGATCATGGGATCAATTACCATCTTGCTGAAGAGAACATAGTCAACTTTTATTTCTCACCGCTCTACTATATCCTGTATATAGTGATAATTTATATTGATATGTTTGCCTTTTGAACTATTTGCTCCATGTTTAACTAAAAAGATGGAAAACTTATTGTTACAAAATAAATTAATAGGTTCTTTAGATAAATCTAGTTGTAGATTATCAATGAACCTTTTAGCCTATACAATAGTGCTAACTGCGGAGCTGCAAGATTTGTATTCTACTTCCATTATTGACTTTGCAACGCAAGCTTATTTCTTACTTAACCAAGAGACAATTATTCCACGAAACTAGAATACATTACCATTTATTGACTTTCTATCATATGTATCACCTCTAAAATCCACATCACAATAGCCAACACGTTCTAGATCATTTAAGCTAAAAGATAATTTCATACCTTTAGTCCCTTTTAGGTGCCTCATAATTCTTTTAATTGTTTGCCAATATGGTTTTCCTAGATTTGATTGATGCCTATTAACAACTCCCACTATATGTGATATATTTGGTCTAGTACTAGCCATTACTTATATAACACTTCCAACAGCCTATGCATAAGGTACATTTTCCATTTCTTTTATTTCAATTTTATTTGTCAGACCCAATTTCTTTTGGAGAATTGTTGCCTTACATATATGAGTGCTAATTGGTTTACAATTTATCATATTAAAGTACTTGAATTTGTATCTAGATAATTTTCTTGATTTAAATATAGCATCCTTGAACCTCTATCTCTAGAAATTTTAATTCTTAGAACACAAGATATTTCACCCATGTCTTTTATTTTAAACTTTGTGTTTAGGTATGATTTTGTCTCGTTAATCATATCTATACAATTACCAGCCAAG
Organism: Luvunga scandens; assembly: GCA_030449905.1. NCBI lineage: Eukaryota > Viridiplantae > Streptophyta > Magnoliopsida > Sapindales > Rutaceae > Luvunga > Luvunga scandens. Next base: position 41,788 of record JASUUG010000240.1, read on the forward strand.
ATACTATATCATCTACATATAATGATAGTAAAAATAATTTATCTTGGCATTTCCAACTATGAACACAATGATCCGATTGGATTCACGTGATATCTTAAATTCGGGATTACTTGTCGGAATTTTAAATACCATCCATCATTTAGACGATTGTTTGAGTCCATATAAAGACTTCTTTAATTATAAATTTTGTCTTAATGCCCTTGAACTAAAAAAACCTTTTGTTTAAGATATATAAATATCTTCATTTAATTCGCCATTTAAAATGTTGTTTTTGTTTTTACATTTAATTGATATAATTCAAAGTTCATTCTTGCAACAATTTTCATGAGAATTCAGATTGATGTGACTTTTGCAACTGGCGAATAAGTATCGACAAAGTCTATTCCAAGCTATTGTGTAAACTAGCATAGCATTATATTTGTCTACACTTCAATTTGCATTTTATTTCTTCTTAAGGGCCCATTTACAGCCTATGAGCTTTCTTCCTTTAAGTAAATCAATTAATTTCCAAACTTTGTTTATTTCAAATGGATTTAATTTCATCACTCATGCCTTCTTCCAAATTTTAAAATCCATTTGATTTATAGCATCTTTGTAATTTTTGCGATCATCATCTAGTTGATTTATTTCTTCAGATGCAAAATATAATGATCTTTCTACCCGTCGTGTGGTTTTTGTTTCTTTTGCTGCCATTAATCTCATCATTGTCATCTGATTGTGTAGGCGATGAAATTATTTTCATCTTTCATGTTAGTATCCATATCATTGATTTTGATTTGTGAAGATGGCAATGACTTATTATTTTCAAGTAGTTTTATTACAACCACTACATCAGTAGTTTCCAAAAATATAACATCTCTACTTTCTATGAGTTCTTTTTTTGAATTATAGAAATGATAACTACTTCTATTGTCAATGTAACCAATGAATTTACATTCCCATATCTTGGCACCCATCTTATCATGTAAGGGTTTAGAAATAAGAACATAAGCTTCACATCCCCGTCTCTTCAATTTGGATAAGTTAAGTTATGTACCTATCCAAATTTCATAGGGTGTTAAAGGTTTAGCTTTGATGTCAATATATATATATATATATATATATATATATATATATATATATATATATATATATATATATATATATATATATATATATATATATATTACGTATAAATACATATTGCTATAGATAATGCCTCTTCTCAAAATTGTTGAGACATTTATGAATAAGACATCACAGATCTCATATATATATATATATATATATATATATAATATGTCTATATACATATTGCTATAGATAATGCCTCTTCTCAAAATTGTTGAGACATTTATGAATAAGACATCACAGATCTCGTAATATATAATAGAGTTTGATTTTTTCTTTCTATAATTTTATTTTATTGTGAAGTGTAAAACATTATGTAGATATGTCTTCTCCTACTTTGTTTGTAGAATCTATCAAAAGCTTCATATTCACCAATGTGATCACTATTTGAGGGTTTAATAGATCAACCTAATTGAGTGTATACTTCTTTTTTGTATTTTTTGAATTTTGTTAAAGCCTCAAAGTTGGGTTTTAACAAGTATATATGCCCAAATTGTCAATAGTTGAAGCATTCCATTTTAGTCTTATAGATCTACATAAATCTAAATGAATTATCTTAAGTAAATCCGATGATTTCTAGTGTTTTGAAAAAGACTTTTTGACAATTTTCCTTTAACACATGGTTCACATATGTTAAATCATTAATATTTACTTGAGACAACATTCTTTTATTTCTCATTTTATGCATTTTATTTTTATTTTGTAACCTAATTTTAAATTCCAAATAAAAGTTTTATCATAAGAATCAAACACAAAAAAAATCAAAAGAAGAAATTTTATTAGTAGTAAAGACAATGGAATGCATATTACCAACTCTTTTTTCCCTCGACATTACAAGACCATCTTTTCTTATGGTTACAAACCCAAACTTAAATCTAATCTCAAAACTTTTTTCTATAACATAGATACAGAGATCAGATTTCTTCTTGCTATTGAAGCAAATGAAATATCTTTTAAGATGATGGTGGGATTGTTAGAGAAAATTTTACAATCCTCTAAGCCTAGTACACAATATGATTATTATTTCCCATTTATAGGTGATGCTCTTGTAGTGCTTTATCTTCAATTTTAATAAACTAACCTTTGTCAGTTCTGACATCCCTTGTAGTACTAGAATCTAGCCACCATCAACCATTAAATTCAGTAAGTGCTTCAGAAACTGTCAAACAACTTCTTTATGGTTTTTGTTGTCTTTTTTTGCTTTGGACATTTTGCTTTGAGATGACCAATATCTCCGCATATGAAACAACCATTTTTTTTCTTGTTCTATTTTTTTATGTTCAGACTTTCATGGGCCTGTGTGTTTCTTCTTCTTATTGCTTGTGAATTTAGTTCTATTGTTGTGGGAGATTTATGGTAAGAGAAGATTATTGGAACGATTCTCTTCTTTTCTTTTGTTCCATCTAACTTCTTCCTTTGCCAAGAATGATGCTCATGCACACCCCTTTTTGCCCGTATATCAAAGATGTTACCACATGATCCCAAGTTCTTGGCAAACTATTAAGAAGAATTGATGCTTGCAATTTTTTTCTAGAATAGGGTGGCTTGCATTGGAAAGATCTTTTGCAAGAATTTCAATTTTTATAATATGATCCACCACATTATCATTTTCAGACATACTCAGGCCATTAAATCCCACCAATCAAATTTGTATATAATTTTTAGATTTTGGCCCATATTTATTTTTAATAAATCTGTGATTTCCTTTGTAGTGTCATGCCCTTCATATAAAAGGATTAAATCATCTTGCATATTATTGAGGATGGTAGCCTTTGCCAAGGCATTATTCTCCTCTCATTTTGTCACTTGTCATCTATGGGCTTATCTTTAGTAATTGTGTACAAAGTTGTTAAAAAATAAGAAATTCTTCTTTTCCAAATGTTAAAATTAACATTATTTAATCTCTTTACTTTAACTGTATCTGAAGTTTTCTTGCTTTTCATGTTCGAGAACTAAGCAAATAAATAATAATAATAATACTATTTATTAATACATATATAGTTGAGAGATTACAATTATAGTACTATGTGTTACACTTATTTAATAACTCATTGATCACTAGGTTTTATTAACCTAGAATTATCTTGATTCAAGTATGAGTGCAAATATGGCCTTGATAGATCTCTTATTGGTACTAGTACTTGGATTTGGCAATTTGATGATTTTCTTAGGGTTAGAAAGTTGGATTCAATTTGATCTAGAACCTTTGTGAAACATAGTGGACTTGGACCTTACATCTACCAACCAAAATTGATTTCCCTCACACTCAAGTCTAGGATAGAAAAGTTGATTTCTTTGAGATTTGGTGGCTTCCAAAAGTATTCAGGAATAAGAGTTCACGTGCGAAATTTTAATGCTTGGGTGCAATTACAAAATTAGTTGCACTTTCTTAAATTTCTGAATCCTAAGTCCTTAAAATTGAATTCTAAGGCTACAAATAACTCCGAACTCATGGAAAACCTTAAGGATGATTTAATGCATGAATTGGATTTAATAAGAACAAACAATTTAAACAAATTGAAAATAGGTCAAGCCGCAGTCTACAAATGCTTTGGTTCATTTAGTCAAACTATAGGATAATAGTGAGTCGAATTGATCAAAAAGCAAATCAAAACTAAATCGTAGTTGATCACCATGCGGGTTTAAACACGGGTCAAGCAAGGGTCGGATCGACTGAAATGAGAGTGAATATACCTGCAACTACGATTGCTACTACATGCGTCTTCAACCTCTAAAGCATGGGTAGTGCAGCGCTTGTAGCCCTCACAAACCAGTCATTGATTTTGGTGATTTCTGCTTTTCCAGACGTCAAAACTTAGTGTTTTTAGACTCTATAAACTCTTTAAGACGTCCAAAATATTTTTGGAATGGAAAATGCAATAGATTTGAATTAGACTAAGATGAACTTCCTCAATTAAACTTCCTCCCACTTTCATTCTTGTTCTGTATTAAAACCTGTACTTTGATACTACTGATGAATTTTATTGATCGATATACACCACTGTGAGACTGGTAGTTACACGCAAAACCCCAAGTACACATTTTAAGTTAAACACTTAAAGTTTACGAACGCCTTAGAAAATTAAAAATTTATGATGTAGCCAAACCTTTATATAGGCAATCAAAAAATCAGTTACATGTTTGAATTTAAACAAATAACTTCCACTAATTGTTTGGAAGTTATGTCTTCAAATTGAAACATGTAAAGATGTATCTCTTGTACGAGACACACCCTTTTATCATATTATATAAGATGTACAATATATCAACTTTGTGATATTTTATATAAGCCATAATTTTTACATGTCACCATTTGATCACACATATATTAACAAAATGAGATAGCTGGTGCTTTCAAAAATGTCTAAAAAAAGAATAAAAAATAAACAAATTGTTTTAGTTTTGTTGTTGCTTAAGTTTACTCTTATACCTTTATCACACTATCGGGAGAGACTCAAAGACATTTAAAGCCTTAGGCGAATTTGTAGTCGTTTGAAAATATAAAATTGATAATTTAATAATCATATGTTACATCAATATAGAATTAATTAAATTAAGTAAAAGAATAGGAATAATACTACTAAAAAATAAAACAATTAAAATGGTGACACGATGATGGTTTTATTTTTGTAAAATTTTCATAATTCTAATAAAATTTTTTATCATTCTAACTTAATTGTTCTATTAAGTATACGTGTTAGTGCTCGTTAAGTATACATATTATTGTTCACTTTCAGTATACATGCTATTGTTTACCTTCAATATATTAATTATGGGGTTTCTAGAGCTTTGTATAAATAAAATCTTTGAAATTTTATATTATTTATTTAAGTAGTTAAATTTTCTATAAATTATGATCTTCCTAAAATGCGAAGCAGCTCTAGTCAATCACATAATTTGTCAGTGTTAGAGCCGGCTCTATATACCACCTCCTTTTTATTCCTCTTGTCATCAAATTGGCACCATGTGGCTGTTTGTTCATTTTTTTTATGGGTGGCATGTTTAAGAGTTTTTTGTTAATTCCATGGCGTTGGTAAGGGGTTTCTCATACCACTAGCTTTCATGCTTCTTGTGAGTTTGTTAACAATTGCCGGAACATTTCATATTAGAACAATATGATTTAGATATGCCACGACTTTAAAGTTCACTTATTTTTAATTTTTTATGCATTTAGTTGTAGAAATAAATGACGTGTGGGTTGAAGCATTCGTTATATTCTTAGTAAGATCTTCTTCCCACGCAGTTCCTCCATTAACACCACCAACATCTTCTTCTCCAGCAACTCCCTATTTTATTTCTTTTGCACCCAGCAACCAAAGCCTCTAATTCAAGAGTGGTGCTAACATGATACAAAACCATAACTACTATTTGCCTCTATCCCTTCCTCAATGTTCTTTTGACTCTTCTACCTCACAATATTCTGCTGCAAGTCTATAGTCCCACTTGGCATTTATCAAAGACAAAATAAACTATAGTAAGCAATCAAAACCTCACTTACTCCTAGTTTTATTATTTAGCTCGTAATGACAATCTTCGCCATATTGCAAATTGAGATCCCCTGAAAATCCCTCTTTCCTCTCTAATTTTTCCCCGTTGTGAAAACCCTAGAAATTTAATTTTGAACCACGGATACCATCAACAAGGATGGTGTTATGATAAGGTTTCTCCCGAAGAACCGAAAGCAAAAGTGCTATGCCAGGATCGAGTAAAAAGCAATACAAATGTTTAGCGCACAGTGCAGAGAGCTCCTTGTTTGACTAGGATGAGCGTAACAGGTTCCCTGTGCCACTGCCCTCCCATTTATATATCCCATACATCACAGTTAACATTTTAACCTGCAGTCAATTTAGTTTCAAAACAATTTGTCCCAATTCCCCACAATTCCCCTATTAGTGTTACATTCATTTTCAGCCGTGAGATTTTAAACTTAAAATCTTACGCTTTGGTATTTATACATGTTTGTTACTTTGTTATATAACAAAACAACGCCCAAAGATACACACACACATCATCATCTATTTCGTACAACTTCATAAAAGTGGAATAAATTGTACAAAGGACAAAAACATCACCCTAAAAGCATCTCTAAAGTTTTGGGTAGCAGGCTTGCGATTAAATATTTACATGTGATTCGGTCCCCTGCACAAGTTGCATTTGCTACTTTTTATTTTGGCATCTTTGCCCCAAGTTGTGTGAGGGTATCAAATATTTTGAGTTGCTTTCTTTTTTTCTTTTTCTTTTCCTTGAAATTGTTATAATTATATAGATATATTACCATTGAAATTTATTGGGATTATATATATATATATATATATATATAGGGCAGCCAGTAAATTTATGGAGTAATAGACTGAAATTTTGACGGAAGGAGATATTGAAGAGAATTTCATATTGTAAAATGGATTTCCTTTTCATTGGTTCTGATTCTCTTGCAAGAAGTAAAGACTGATGGCATCAGCGACAGTTTCAAAAGCAAAGTTCCATACTATCAAAATTCTGGCTGTCTAAAATGCCCCATTAGACCTTTTTATTCAATGGTACACGACTAATAATTGAAGGCCCACAACAACTTTGCCATGCATATAAAAATTCATAATCGAGCCCATTGAGGCTTTACATTACTTTTAAGGGATTGAGCATTGGGAATGAAATTATAAAAGCCTCAATCTGTACGGAAGACATTAGTTTCCAACTGATATGCTTTGGTAAAGAAGGCAGGCCAACAAAGGTATGTAGACATGATGCTGCTAACTGTGGAAGCACCTATAAGCATGTTCATTACAACAATTTGCAGTTGAATGGCTTCCAGAGGAGAAGCCCCTCCCATTATCATGCCAGTCATTGCACCTGGAAGCGAGATGAGACCCACAGTTTTGGCATTGTCCAGTACCGGAGACAGTGCAATGACCAGGGACCTCTTCACCTGCTGTATAGTTGCTTGCCTCGGTGTTGCACCTAGAGCCAATGCCGTCTCCACCTGTAAAAGTAAATCCCCAATTAGAACGACGTCAATGACAATCAATATTGCCAATTCCATGTATCCGAAGGAACTGACACTCGAAATTAGTACTTCTTACACTGACACTTACCAAGTTCAACTGAATCTTGATATCATCTCGAAGCCTTTTCATTGTAACCCCAGTTACTGTCATTGCATTTCCAACCATCATTCCTGCGACTGGGATGATGTATCTTGGAGTAAAGGGAAGACGTTTAGTACCAAAAGCAAAAGCATTGTCACTGCTGTTCCAGCCAGAATAGAAGCTCCGGCGACATACTTACCACGGGGTACATGTTTAGCTCGTTGACCGGCTGTATAACCAGCAACAGTGACCTACAAGAAACAGTGAAACTTTACATTGTAATAACAAAGCTTCCATAAGAGACATACCAATACCAAACAGCAATAACCAGAAATAAGCTATAGCTTCAAAACTCAAAAGGAATTATAAACTTTTTTAAGGAAAAAAAAAAAGGTTGGATGCCACACAAGGGCTTGCATATTGAAATATTTCCTATTTTTTATTAGTGGTGACGCATCTAAGTAACATATTGGAGGATAAAATCATTTTGTCGAATCCCGTGAAGAGGATTCCAGCAATTCTAGACACAGTAATGATTAAATAATACTCTAATCTAAAATGAAGACTGACCCTAAATTAATTCAAATAGAGAGAAAGTGAATCATAACTGAGCTAGAAAATATTACCAAATAACATGCCTAATCCAACTCTAACTACAACGAAAAAAAAAAAGAAAGGTAAAAAGACAGTTAAAGTTCTAAAATTGTCCAGCATGAAGAAGCTATCAGATAAGTACAAATTGCCTATTGTCTCTCGTCCTCTCATATCAGATAAGCTGAACTAGAACACGCAACCTCTGTATATGTACAGTAAAAGTTCCAAATCGATAGCTAAATTATTCCCTGTTTCCAATTCTTTAATTCATTTTCTTTTCTTTTTTTTCATTTGTTGAGCTTATAACAGAAAAATCCAATCAATTATACCGGCAATCAGAAAAATAAAAAATAAATAAATATATAAACCACCGACGAGATGGACTCAGTTTTTTTTTTTTTTTTTTTTGCCCTCGGGCAAACAAACAAATTTATGGTGAAATGAAACACAAAAATATTAGAGAAATGGAGAAGAAATACAAACCATGAAAAGGTAAGCTAAAATAATCCATCCTCTGTTATCCTGACTGAAAATGAACTGAAGAACAAACCCAATAACGGAGAGCTGAAGAAAAGCTCTGACAATGGAGTAAATCATCTCTCCTTCTATCCCAAGCTTCTGTAAAAACGACAACAGAACAGCCAGCAGTACAACCGCAGTGGCAGCCAGTGGCTTTATCATGCCCTTGAGAAAATCAAGCAGCCAATCAACATCCATGGTTCCCATTGAGGAGATTTTGAGTTGAGCAGCCCTATTCGAGTAACTTACGGTGAGCGAATCTTCGTGGGACTTGTTCCCTCTTCAACTTTAAGTTTAAGGTCCCTATCCAGCCAGTCTCACAAAAATGCAAATTACTATTTAATAAGATGAGTGAGTGTCGTTTTGAGAGAAACGACCTGCCTTAGATCAGAACGCTCGCAACCTTGGGGAGTTACTATTTGAAGAAATATCATAAAAATCATATTCATTGAAGCAAAAAGAATAAAATAAAAGCAAAGTTAAATCAGATTACGTGGCAGCTTCTGAGTTAACAAATGAGAGTCGATAGCGCCGAAAGTTAGTGGACGTACGTACGACTTATACGAAACAAGTGTTCTGTTGGGTCGCAGCCCGTGGGTGGGGCCTACATTGAGTAATCATAACTCGGCACTACTTTACTAGCGTCGGCTGGGAAATCAAAACGATTATTCTGGACCGAATCAAACTGTTAACTGTCGTTTAAATATTAAATTATTTTAGATAACAATTAGTCCAATTCAGATGATTATTATTGCGAATTTTCATCAAATGCTCATCGTCCCACACATTATTATGCGGTAGCTTGCCACTAGAGTTTTGCAAAATAAATTTATTGGTAAGATTTTATATCGTGTCAAATTTAAATTAATTTAAATTGGCGATATAAAATAATTATATCAAAAATATTAAGATTCAAATTTAACACAAAAAATTAAATTATTTAATAATTCACTTAATATTTATATATTAAATAAAATTTACATTAAATATTTATACATTTTGTTCATACATATATATATATACACACATACACTTTTATTGATATTATAAAATATATATATCTATCAAAATATTCACATTTACACTATTAAAGTTTTAATTATATATATGTAAATAATATTATTTATCAATATTATAAAATATATATGTCTATAATATTTTACACATTTATACTTTATTCAGGCTCTAAATGTATATAAAATTTTATAAAAAAAATAATGTATTTATATTCATCCTTTCAAAAAAAAAATAAAAGAGAGAATCATCTCTAATATTAACTTTTAATGAAAAAACCTACAAATTATTTTAAAATAAAAATATAATCACGCCATTAATTGGGTAAATGTTAACTTTAACCATAACCCAACCGGAAAAAAATCGTGTCGATTAAATTTGACTATCCATACTTTTCGTTTTATTGGGTGGCCAGTATTCGTGTTAGGTAATCGGGTCCCATCCCCAATTTCATGAAATTTCTCTTACGACCTTACAACAGTAAAGTGCAGTTCTCTCACAAGTTTAGTTTTTAGGTCCCATGAAAAACCCGCAACTAGGCACTTATTCATGTAAGAGGGATGCACTTTGGGATGCTATAAAATAACCCTCTCTATTATGCATGATGATATATATAGGGATGGTAATGGTATCCAGAACCGTAACCGCCCAACCAACGTTAAAAATCTGTCTCTGCGGAGGGTAATTTTGCGGTTCGCGATTTGGTATTATAAATTGAAACCACTAGGTTGAGTGGGTTTGGTATTAATAAAAAATTTGATGGATCCAAGATGGATATAAGCTGAAAACCGCAACTTTTTAATTTAGTTTTAATTGAAGCAATATTTAAATCTAAAAATATAGTTATATACTTATTATAATTTTGATTGAATTTTCTTTAACTTAATGTATGAATTATTTCAATATTATAATTTTGTTCTTCGGATTAATATTTTAAAAAATATTATTCCTTAGATTATTATAAACGTGCACACAAATCCATACAAAAAAGCTACAAGTTATATCTAAAATAACAATTGTGTTGGATTGATGTTTTGAAATTTAGGAATTGTATATGTTATGTAGAATTTTGTGTTATTATTATAAATTTACAATATTGAATATTTATTTATTTCAAATGTAGAAACCTTCAAATCCAATGGATACTAGTATGCCAGGTTTGGTTATTATCAAACAACAATGGGTGGGTTTCTTAAAAAGTGGAAAACGTAGCGGGTTACGGGTGAGTTGGTAATTTAAATTTTGTGCGGGTATGAATTTAGTAATGGGA
>JASUUG010000241.1:0-54880 GCA_030449905.1 Luvunga scandens
TCCTTTAAATATTTAATTTCTTCTTTCACTTTTCTATTCCGCCATAGCGTCGATGTTATAGTGCTTCAAAAGAATGAGAATGTTATGTGAAATCCTTTTGTTTCAAAATAATATCAGCAGGGAGTTCAATCAAATAAAGTTGCTTAAAGCTACTTAATCAAACACCTTTACGTTTCCTTTATTTAGTAGTTATTTCATATCACCTAAATTCCAGTAAGGTTTCCTTTTTCTTTTCTTTATTTTACTTGAAATTATTTACTGTCTCTCCTTTGTTTTTTGTTTTTTTTAAAGATGAGATATCATGATGATTTAGTTATTGTACACGTATAATTGTAGTAAAATTTCGGGTATTTATTCTATAAAATATATTATGAAATTTATTAAGCTATCTGGCCTTTTTATTATCATTAAATTACATGAAAATTGATTGCTTGCATTTACTGCCACATGCCTATATATGAGAGATGTGACTACAAGATTAAAAATTAAAGTGTAAGAAATTTATAACTAAAATATATGTATGTTCAGAATTTTATCTTGTCATGAATTTTAGATAGTTGCTAATTTTTAGCTAAAAGTTGAATATCGGTAAGAAGCTGGAGGCAATGCTGTAAAAATAGATAAAGTGACAAGTTATGGAACTACCGCAGTTTTGTCCTTGAACAGAAGATTCAGTTGAGGTAATAGTTACCAATATAAAAGTAGAGGATGGCATTAAATTCAAAAGATAAGAATGGACACATGATGAATAAAAAACAAAAAACAACAGTGCGGACGCACTTGTCCTAGAGGGAGAGACTGAGACAACCTTCTCACTCCTCAAGATTATTTTAAAATATATTGACCTGCTGCTGCGAACTTTCCAAGTCTTGTAGACTTTTCAAAACATATGGCTGGGTTTGGAAAAATTTATTTCCTTTGAAGAGCCGTAATGCTAGAAGAAATAGAGTCTTTTTTTAACATTTTTCTTTCTTTTGATGAGAAGAAAATTCAGCTTAGTATATATCTACGATATACCTATTCGCTTTTCCCCCTTGTGGTCAACGCTGTGATTATATTTCTTTGACCTCCTACAGTCGTACTAGTGGTAAACTGTGATTGTATTTCTTTGACCTTGTGGCGTGGAATTTTATAAGATTAGTTTGAATTTTTTATCCATCTGTGGGTCCCGTCATTCAGACATGTCGTAATCCATTGAATTTCCCAAATAAAGAGTTGAGCCTTATAGCTTCCACCGTTCAATCGATGGTGTGTTGGGCGAAATGATTTAACTTGGCAACTTGTTAATCCGGAGTGATTAGAGCTGATGTCACTAGTTTAACATGATGCATCACACGAAACTTCGAAAGTTAACAAAAGGAGGTCAAGAAATAGAGTTTGTTTCACACTAGGCAAGACTTTGTTTTCATAAATTGAAATGAATCCGATCTCAAAACAATTATTAGATATTTTCGTCACTCTGTTTTACGGATGGAGAATATTCCATGCCTCAACATCTTTTGTTCTTTGATCTTCTTGTTGAGCATGAAGGCTTCGTCGCAAGCTGATATAGTAACTCGGGCATCACTCATCCGTGATGGTGAGAAGTTGGTTTCATCTTCTCAGAGGTTTGAGCTGACTGCTTTTTCTCCCTGCAAAATCAAGAGCAGGTACCTGGGAATATGGTTCAGCAGATCCTGATGCAGTTGTGTGGGTTGCAATAGAGATAGGCCTATATCCGATAATAACGCAGTATTAACCATCAGCAACAATGTGAAATCTTGTTCTTCTCAACTGAAACAAACGGACTATCTGGTCTACAAACGTGTCAGCAAAGTAAAAAATCCAGCGGCACAACTCAGAGATGATGGAAACCTTGTTGTGAGGATAACTCCAGCGATAATGCTGCACACAAAGCTACTTGTGGCAAACTTCGACCACCCAACAGACACTCTGTTACAAGACATGAGTTGGGCTGGGACTTCAGAATGATCTGGAAAGATACTTATCATCATGGAAAAGTGCTGACGATCCATCTCCTGGGAATTTCACATACAGACTTGACATTCATGTGCTTGCCTAAATTATGTACTTTCAATGGATCTGTAAAATTCACATGTTCGGACATTAAGGATGGAGATGGCTTTGTATCTGCTCTTTCATATACAAACTTTCTTTACAAACAAGTTTTGGTGGACAATGGAATGAAGTTTATTTCAAGTACGAGGCCTACAACCGTCAAGCATAATGACTTTAAAGCTCGAGCCCTCAGGTCAGGTCACGCGTCAAATATGGAACGAGAACAATGACCATCAGTGGGACATTCTGTTCTCAATTCAGACCCATATTTGTTGGCAAATATGGGTATTGCGGTGCTAATACTATTTTGCAGCCTCGACCAGAAACCTATGTGTGAGTGCTTGGAGGATTCAAACTGAAATCACAAGTTAACCTGACTGGGCATATAAAATGTGAGAGAAGCCATTCTTTAGAATGCAGAGTGAAGACCAGTTCATAGAGCTCGATGAAATTAAAGCGCCCGACTTCATAGACGTTTCCCCTAAACCAGAGTATGAATCTGGAGCAATGTAAGGCTGAGTGCTTGAAGAACTGTTCTTGCAGAGCTTATGCTAATTCCAAAGTAACAGAAGGCAGTGGCTGTTTAATGTGGTTCGGGGACCTGCTCGATGCCAGAATGCCAAATAGAAACTTCACCGGACAGTCTGTCTACCTACAGTACCCGCTTCAAAACCAGGTAGAATCTTTGCATTCCTGAAATTGATGTTGCAAGAATTTTTTTCAAGTTGAGTCAAAATGTGTTTAAGCCAACATCTCTGAGGAATTGAATGTTAGAAACAGATTAACAAAACTAAAACTAGGGGTGATTTTTAAGTAATTTAAGTTATTTGCTCACCCACTTGGATTTATTTACTTTCCATTGAATTTCATTAATAACATGTGTTTCTGGATGCAGGAAACAGGGGCTCTCTGGATACTTTAATACTTGTTCTTCCCGGTGGTACTTCTTCCTTCTTTTTACGTATTTTATCGACGGGAAAATCCCAAGAAGGTAATTATTTTTTTTCCCTTTTTTTCCGTATCACTCACTTATATGTTGTATGATAAGGTATGTGATAGAATATGTATACTATTGTCATACAGAAACAGAGAATATGGAAACATACCAGGATCTGTTAGCATTTGACATAAATATGAACATTGCAACAAGAACAAATGAATTCGGTGAAGCAAACGGAGACAGAAAAGATAAGAGCAAGGATTCTTGGTTGCCATTATTCAGCTTGGCCAGCGTAACTGCTGCACAAGAAAACTTTTTCTATGCAGTAAGCTTGGAAGGCGGATTTGGCCCTGTTTACAAGGTAGAATTCTTGATACTACGACTGTCCTTAATGAAGTACTGCTGGTATAAAACATTAACAATATTTAGAATGCAGGGTCGATTACTTAATGGAGAAGAAGTTGCAGTTAAAAGGCTCTCAAGTCAATCTGGGCAGAGTCAAAAGTTTAAAAATGAGATGATGCTTATAGCAAAACTCCAGCATAGAAACCTTGTTAGACTTTTGGGTTGCTGTGAAAGCAAGGCGAAGATTTTGATCCTCGGTACATGCCTAACAAAAGCTTGGACGTTTTCCTTTTCAGTATGTGATTTTCATTCGCAAGAATTAACATTTTCATACTTCGCAATGCTATGACAGATTTTACGATCAGCTTTTTTTTTTTTACTTGTATCGTTCTGGCATAACTACAGATCCAACAAAAGCGTCTAAGCTGGCAAGCACGTGTTAGAATCATTGAAGGAATTGCGCAGGGGCTGTTGTATCTTCACCAGTATTCAGATTTAAGAATTATTCACAGAGATCTCAAGGCTAGTAATATTCTCTTAGATAAAGACATGAACCCCAAAATCTCAGACTTTGGCTTGGCAAGAATGTTTGGTGGTGATGAATTGCAAGGGAAATACTAAACGGATTGTTTGGAACGCAAGTAAGTAAATTTCCATTCTTGAAAAATGTTGTTTGATTGGCCTGTTTTCTTATATCATTTAATATTTTGTTAAAACAATTGAATTTCAGTGGTTATATGTCACCTGAGTATGCTCTGGATGGTCTCTTCTCTATCAAGTCAGATGTGTTTAGCTTTGGAATTTTGATGTTGGAGATATTGAGTAGTAAGAAAAACACAGGTGTCTACAATGCTGATTCCTTCAATCTTCTTGGTCATGTAAGTGCCAAGTCGTTTCACTTTTATTTGATCTTTAATGAATGAATTCTGAAAGTTAATTGCCTCTGTGAATTAAACTAATATGATCTTGATTTTTCTTGAGGCTTGGGATCTATGGAAAGATGACAGGGTCCATGACTTGATAGATCAGTAATAATGCAAGATGAAATATCATTGTCAATGCTAATGAGATACATTAATGTAGCTCTTCTATGTATTCAGAGAATGCAGCAGACAGACCAACTGTGTCAGTTGTTATCTCAATGATTAACAATGAGCATCTTAATTTACCTTCTCGAAACAACCTGCTTTGCAAAGGTATAAACGTGAAAAATTCATCTCATTCAACTAGTGGAACGTCAGAACTTTGCTCAGTGAATGATGTAACAGTTTCTCTAATCTATCCTCGATAGGCATCAATCCTCATAGACTATACTATGCAATATAATTTGTATATTTAGAGGCTAAATATTTTGTAAGCTGATGATTCGAAATTGGATGCATTGGTTAATTGAAATGGCGTCATATTAAAATAGCAACTGACGAAAACTTTTAATTTATTAAATTGCTAATTTATCTTTTTGATTGATAGTTTTGTAGGATTAGCTACAACCATCATCATAAATTTAATAAATTATTAATTTAATACGATAGTCTCCGTTTGGGACTGACAAAAACTATTACTATTTATTTAACGAGATTTTGGTATATCTCATTAACTTTGAAGCCTAATTGCCCTGCTTTTTTTTTTTTTTGGTGGCATTTGAAGGCAAATTGTCTGTAGTCTAATCCAGTCAACAATAATTCTTTATGCTAAATCTTGTTTCCGAAGGAAACATTTTGGATTTTGCCGCTGGGACGGGTAACCCGTCATTTCAGTTTGGTATATGCGTACAGAGAGAGAGTTCTGTGACCATTGCAGTGCAAGCACGTACATAGAAATTTTGTGATACTGGCAGTTTTTAAATAACGATAAAGTCTGTGAAGCTGAGAGTAGGGAATAAGAAATTGAAAAATGGTTAGTTTGGGACCACAAACACCGTCTTTTTTGGAAATTTGGAGAAGACTACATATTCCATAATTTTGAAAATTCAATGGATTTGTGTGACGGATTTGAATTTGATGTTGATATTACTGAAAAAATTATTAGCTATAAATTGAATTTTCCAGCATATTTTTTTTCTTTTATTATTATTAATTTACTATTATCGGCATATTTATTCGGTCCCTTTTAAAGGGTGGGACCAATGCAGCCGTGTTAATACTTCTTTATCAATAAACGACCCACCCTCGTGCGTTGCGATGGCCCGCAAATTCAGGAAATGATTGTGCGTATAGAATTTAGCTTTTGAGTTTATTTTAGGTTTTCTCAATGTTTCCCCCGCCCCCCCAAATTTTAAGATTAGAAGAAATAGTCTACCGTACAGATTTGATGTCAAAAGAGTTAATTAATTAATTATCTTAGTCAATAAATTTATTTTTTATATCTTTCTTATCGATCTTAACTTTCTCATCGTAGAATTATTTACATTAAAGAATCATTTAATTTTTGAGGCAAGGTAATTTTTATCCATCTATTAATTTGGACTTACGTTTATTGAAATAATGTGTAGTGTTCGTCATGACTTCAATAAACGAGATGTGTTTCAGCAATTGACAAGGCGTCATCATTCTACTTATTCTATCCCATTTTCTGCTTCTGCTATCTTACTCGGTCACAAAACAATTTCAGTGAATACAAGGGCACTAATTAAAATTTTATCTTTTAGAAACCTGCCAGCCGCCTCTAACAAAGTAAAATGGGCTCTGATGGAAACTTCTCGAGTTGACTCATTCAACTTGGAAGGCTCGAGATCGCTTTAAATCCATCTCAAGCACCAGCCTCCGGAGACGAATATTGTACGCCAACTTGTTTGTCGTTTTGCAATAAAGAAGCATAATTAATTTTAACGGCCTTTCAAGTGGCATGCGACTGCAATTGAAGAAAGATATCCATCACTTTCAGTAGTTAATAATGCGGCTGTTGCAATATTTTTGGGCCCAGAAGTTGTGGAAGGAAGGCAATTAAGTAAAGTGGAAGGAGCAAAGTGAAATATGCCAAGAAAGCACCGTGCCGTCTCGCGACGTGCGCTTAGAGTCCACAGAAGTGTGTGATTAGGAGATCAAGCGGAGTCTGCAGGCAGAGTGAGGTGTATATGTCAAGAAAGCACCGTGCCGTCTCGCGACGTGCGCTTAGAGTCCACGGAAGTGTGTGATTAGGAGATCAAGCGGAGTCTGCAGGCAGAGTGAGGTGTATGTGATTGCGGTGCGCGCGCGCGCGCGCATACAAATCAATCACGTGAGATGTGCATGTAGCGGAAATCCAAGTAGCTTTCACAGCAGCAGCAAGATTTACTTCGATTTTGAAAGTCATTGGTCAAGGGCTGCTGCTTTGTGTTCATAAATAAATCATGTTTGGCAAGAGAGCCTGTCCCATGGGTAGGACAATCCATCTCCCACGGCCCCAAGCTTCAAATTAATCGTCCCAGACGGGACCAAAAATCCGACCTTCAGGTCAAAAAAGAAAAAAAAATCTATTTAACAATAAGCCTTTCGAGTTTCGACAATGCTCAAAATTCCTTTTAATGTTCTTTTTTTATTGAAATTATTTAAATAACTTAACACAAATTCATTTAATTTATGACTTTGAGTGAAAAATTTAAGACAAATTTAATATTTTAAGATTTATATGCAGTTTAGAAAGAAATTTTTTGGATAAAATTTTATTAAAAAATAATTAATTTTAATATATGAATTTAATTTTTATGAATAAAAATGAGGTATTATTTAAAAAATAATATTAAAAGGGTTGTTGTAGAAATTTTATAAGGCTGTTAAAAAGCTCTCACCGAGGCCAATGCCTTTCCGTTTGGGCTTTTATAACCGTTTCTTTTTTGTCTAAAGTGATGATATTAGCACACTTTTATTTCTCGTATGCCTCTTAGTTTATGTTTACAAATTTGTCCTTCATGCTTTTAATTGTAGAGAAAAGAAAAGTTATTTAATTAAAGTCACATACATTATTTTCTCAGTTTTTTTTTTTTTTGGTTTGGGTACACACTCTTTAAACCTACAATTTTTTAAAAAAAATTAAATTGTAAAATGTAACGATTTAAAGCAATAAATAAATCTGACTTAAGTGGCCTATAACCTTAACAATCTTTTCTTAAATTTTGGAGAGGAGTAACAGAGAACCAAACCTGAGTGGGTAACTCAAGTTGATCTTTTTCCTTCTTAAAAAAACATAAAAACTTTGGCAATCATATTTCTGTGTTTACAAGAACAACTGATGCACCTCTCTCTCAAGTAGTAAACCGTGTCTACATTCCAAAGTCTAAAACTCATGCTTATCTCGTTGTATCAACTTCTACTACCACCATTTTAAGATTGATCAAGTTTTTAATTTCGCGTTGCTTGAATATTGAAGGCCAAGTTTTCCCCCTCTGCGACACTTGTCTTTATATATATACTTAGATTCTTAACAGGTAAGAAAAACAATGAGAGGTAGAGAGATTGAAATTAGAAACTTATGAATCCCAATGTTATAACAAAGAAGAAGGGTTTGAAATGGGAGAGAGAAAAGAGCCCGACAGAGAATTTCTTTTCTTTTTTTTAATATTTTAAGTACTATTGCAAGGGTTTATTAAGGAAGAAAAGCAAAACAAAGATTGTTTTGGGAATTAAAAAGGATATATATAGAGAAGGTGGTTTTAATAGAATACTAGAGGGGTGCTAGAGGTCCACTTCTTCTTTCTTTCCATTTCCGTATTTTAAGGTTGTATGATAAAGAAGTATACCATTTAACCGAGAGTAACACCTAACTAGTTAATTTTAAAATAAGGATTTGGTTATGTTGGAACCGCCATTTCTTAAAGTAGAATATTCTTTTTAACTACGTGATTAAAGTTATAACAAGTTTTACTATTTATTACTTTACATGTGTTGCTATGATTCATACTCTATTTTAAAGCAACTCCCCCAAATAATTATGGCCTTAAAATAAATATATGTATACGCAGATTTTATTTAATGGATTTTTAATTTATTTTAATACTAAAGTTGCATATGCTAAGATTTTATTGAATACGCATAAGATTGATGAGCTTTAATGGAAAAGGTACAAATAAAATGGTGGGCGCATTCCCAAGGATATACAAAACTTCATGCGTTCATTTTCTTGCCAGACCAATAAACAGTCAAAGTTGGTAGTTTTTGGTGATGAAATTAGAAGCAACGAATGGGTTTGAGCTCAACTTTGGTTAGTTGAACTTAA
This sequence comes from Luvunga scandens, assembly GCA_030449905.1. Lineage (NCBI taxonomy): Eukaryota > Viridiplantae > Streptophyta > Magnoliopsida > Sapindales > Rutaceae > Luvunga > Luvunga scandens. Next base: position 8,534 of record JASUUG010000241.1, read on the forward strand.
GCATTAAATTTGTTATTTTGAGGAAGAATTGTAAGATAAATCCTTTGATCATTTTCAGGATTTAGTGGTGATGTATTTTGGTGTGCTGGGTGGTATAAAAGAGATTAAAGGTCTAAGGTAGTAATCCTAATTGTTCAATGAATTAAGAGGCTTGCATTTGATATATTTTTACTGACTATCATTGTACCGTTTTGAAAACGATATATGATGGTTTCACAATCTATATAATAATATACAACATTTTTATGCACACAACTAAGAAGAAGAAGAAGAAGAAGAAAACGAGGGAAAAAAATAGAGAAATTCATTTATTATTTTTTAATGTAGTTCATTGTTTTAATTATTATTTTATTTGTTAAATTACATTTTTCTTTATTTAGGTGTCCCTAATTCATGTTTATAAAATCAAAAGAACTAATAAATTTAATTATTTTTTTTGCCACAAGGTTAAATTTAAAGCTCCATGAGATTATCTAAAGCAATTTTAATAGCGAGCTGGGCCACCGTCACAAATTCAAATCAATTATGAACATATTTAAAATTACACTTCAAAATTTTCTAGAACTGACTGGGGACCGCTATTGGCTGTCATCATCGGTCGCCGCTAACGTCCCTTTTTAACGGCCTTTCTTTTCCCTAGTCTTCAATTCGAGGAACCTCGCTCCAGCTAAAGGACCCTCATGAAGAACCTCTCAGGAACTCAAAACAACCCCTTTCTAACTTCCTTTTGTGTCCAAATGGCTTAATTTCGTATTCACAATCCATTTCCTTATCATAAAAGAACAAGTTTCAGTGGGTGCCAATTTTAGTTCAGTTGATAAAATTTTTTTAGTAGAAATAAGAAGTTTAGGATTCAAACCCACTCAAATGGATCACAGGTAAGGAGAGAATTGATGAATTGCTATTAGGATATAACTTTTTTTTTTTTTAAAGGGATATTAGGATATGACTTTAAAACATAAAAATAAAAAGTTTTTTACGCAGATTGGATCCAGTGCGTGACAGCATGCGTGAGAAGTTCTTATTAGGAGGCGCTAAGCCCTACAGTAGAATTCCCCACTGAGAGCTCACCGCACGTGACGTCGCACCATAACGGAGGCGACAGTGGACACTAAATCAAGCTCCGGTTTTTATATAATAATCTGCTTTCCGTCAAAGTTAAAAATGAGTTAAAAAATATGTTGCTGCAATATGGAAGTGTGTGGACACTATTATAGCAGTGTCCAGTTGTGACGGTACAGATATTTTGAAACTCTTGCTGCCACTATTATAATGATTAATTTTCAGATATATAAATCAGTGCGCCTAAGATTTTGTTGAACGCGCACATGAATTATTTTAATTACTTTAATTATTTTAAAAGTGCATATACACGTAGTAGGATTTCGTTCATTGATTAGTCTTTATTTGAATAATTGTATGAATCATGCGGCGGAAGCATTCTCATGTATATAAATATATCTTTTATAAGATCTCAGAACCGTCATAGTTGGACTTTCAGTGATATCATTTTAAGAAGGGATGTTATTTTAAAGTTGGTTTGGAAAACCGTCAGGCTGGTCTAAGGCCTTAATAAGCTCTTTTTTTTTTTTTATTACACGATACTATTGTTTAAATTATAATTTATATTTATAAATTAGATAATTATTGAAATTAAAATTTACATTACAACTTATATTTATAAACAAGATAATTATTGAAATTATAATTTATAAAATTTGTATAACATTATGCAGATTTTTAACTTTTTTAATATTCAATCATTAAAATTAAAGGAAGAAATTTAAATCCCCACAATACGTTGTGGGGCTCGAATGACGCCCTCACAATTCCTAACCACTCGATTCTTTAATAATCATTTAAAACTAGCTTATTGTCATACTTATACCATCCTTAGAAAAAAATGAAAAAAATATTATTATTCTTGTACCAAAATATTGTAATTTTGACGTTTATCTGTTTTATTTTTTATTATTTTGTGTTATTTGGGTATGACGCACCATATTGAATTAGGAGAAGGAATTGTGTGGAACAATCCAACGGTTTGAAAAAAAAGGTACTCAAAATTTTATTTGGAAAATTCAAAGGGATCACGGCATGTGTGATTGATGGAAACCACTCAAATATACAAAAAGTTCAAACCAACTATTACAGTTCCACACCACAAGGTCAAAGAAATATAATCAGAGTGTTGATCACGAGTAGAAGACTTTGAAAGGAGTTTAAGAAATAGAGTTTGTTTCACACTTTTGTTTTCATAAACTGAAATGAATCCGATCTCAAAACAACTATTAAAAAATTTTCTTTCCTGTTTTATGAATGGCGATTCTTCCATGCTTCAGCATCTTTTGTTCTTTGATCTTCTTGTTGAGCGTGAAGGCTTCATTAGCAACTGATACAGTAACTCCAGCATCATTCATTCGTGACGGTGAGAAGTTAGTTTCATCTTCTCAAAGGTTTGAGTTAGGCTTCTTCTCAGCTGGAAAATCAAAGAGCAGGTACCTGGGAATATGGTTCCGGCAGGTCCCTGATACAGTTGTGTGGGTTGCAAATAGAGATAGGCCTATCTCCGATCTTAACGCAGTATTAACCATAAGCAGCAATGGAAATCTTGTTCTTCTCAACCAAACAAACGGGACTATCTGGTCTAATAACGTGTCTAGCGAAGTAAAACATCCAGTGGCACAACTCGGAGATGATGGAAACCTTGTTATAAGGGATAACTCCAGCGGTAATACTACTGAAAGCTACTTGTGGCAGAGCTTCGATTACCCAACAGACACTCTGTTACAAGACATGAAGATGGGCTGGGACCTAAAGAATGGTCTGGAACGATATCTGTCATCATGGCAAAGTGATGACGATCCATCTCCTGGGAAATTCACTAGCAGACTTGACGTTCATGTGCTTCCTAAAATGTGTACTTTCAATGGATCAGTAAAATTTACCTGTTCAGGACAATGGACTGAAGATGGTTTTATATCCGCTATTTCATATACAAACTTTCTTTACAAACAATTTTTTGTGGAAAATCAAGACGAAATTGGTTACTGGTATGAGCCCTACAACCGTCCAACCATAATGACTTTAAAACTCAACCCCTCAGGTCTGCTCTCGCGTCAAATATGGAACGAGAACAGCAATCAATGGGACGTGTTGTTCTCATTTCCATATAAATATTGTGGTGAATATGGGTATTGCGGTGCTAATACTATTTGCAGCCTCGACCAGAAACCTATATGTGAGTGCTTGGAGGGATTCAAACTCAAATCAAAAGTCAACCAGACAGGGCCTATAAAATGTGAGAGAAGTCATTCCTCAGAATGCATAAGGGGAGACCAGTTTATAAAGCTTGATAACATTAAAGCGCCCGACTTTATAGAGGTTTTTCTGAACCAGAGTATGAATCTGAAGCAATGTGCGGCTGAATGCTTGAAAACTGCACTTGTAGAGCTTATGCTAATTCCAATTTAACAGAAGGCACTGGCTGTTTAATGTGGTTTGGGGACCTGCTTGATGCCAGTAGACCAATTAGAAACTTCACCGGACAGTCTATATACCTACGAGTACCCGCTTCAGAAACAGGTACAATTTTTGCATTCCCGACATTAATGCTTTAAAAATTTTTCAAGTTGAATCAAAATGTATTTAAGCCAACCTGTTTGAGGAATTACATGTTAAGAGTAACAGATGAACAAAAATAAAATTACGGGTGATTTAAGTAATTTAAGTTATTTGGCTCAGCCACTTCGGAATTTATTTACTTTGCATTGAATTCCTTTTAATAAAGTGTATATCTTTCTGGATGTAGGAAACAAGAAGCTACTCTGGATGCTTGTAATACTTGTTCTTCCGCTGGTACTTCTTCCTTCTTTTTACATATTTTGTCGACGGAGGAGGAAATGCAAAGAAAAAGGTGATTTCTTTTCATATCACTCACTGGTATATTGTATGAATACTCACAGTTTTAAAGGTTGCTGTCGAACAGAAATAGAGAATATGGAAACAAACCAGGATCTGTTGGCATTTGACATAAATATGGGCATTACGACAAGAACAAATGAATTCGGTGAAGTAAATGGAGACGGAAAAGATAAGAGCGAGGATTCTTGGTTGCCATTATTCAGCTTGGCCAGCGTGGCTGCTGCTACAGAAAACTTTTCTATGCAATGTAAGCTTGGAGAAGGCGGATTTGGCCCTGTTTACAAGGTGTAGTTGCTGTTACCTCAAATGTCCTTGAGGAAGTACTGCTGGTGTAAAACATTAACAATATTTAGAATGCAGGGTCGATTACTTAATGGAGAAGAAGTTGCAGTTAAAAGGCTCTCAAGTCAATCTGGGCAAGGAGTCAAAGAGTTTAAAAATGAGATGATGCTTATAGCAAAACTTCAACATAGAAACCTTGTTAGACTTTTGGGTTGCTGTGTAGAGCAAGGCGAAAAGATTTTGATCCTCGAGTACATGCCTAACAAAAGCTTGGACGTTTTCCTTTTCGGTATGTGATTTTTCTTTCACGAGAATTAACATTTTCATACTTGGCAATGCTATGACAGATTTTGCGATCAGCATTTTTTTTAAAACTTGTATCGTTCTGGTATAACTACAGATCCAACAAAAAAGCGTCTATTAAGCTGGCAAGCACGTGTTAGAATCATTGAAGGAATTGCTCAGGGGCTGTTATATCTTCACCAGTATTCTAGATTTAGAATTATTCACAGAGATCTCAAGGCTAGTAATATTCTCTTAGATAAAGACATGAACCCCAAAATCTCAGACTTTGGGTTGGCAAGAGTGTTTGGTGGTGATGAATTGCAGGGAAATACTGAACGGATTGTTGGAACCTAGTAAGTAAATTTCCATTCCCGAAAAATGTTGTTTGCTTGTCCCGTTTTCTGATATCATTTAATATTTGTTGAAATAATGAAATTTCAGTGGTTACATGTCACCTGAGTATGCTCTGGATGGTCTCTTCTCTATCAAGTCAGATGTGTTTAGCTTTGGAATTTTGATGTTGGAGATATTGAGTGGCAAGAAAAACACAGGCGTCTACAATGCTGAGTCCTTTAATCTTCTTGGCTATGTAAGTAGCAAGTCCTTTCACTTTTATTTAATCCTTAATGAATGAATTTCGAAAGTTAAGAATTGCCTCTGTGAATTAAACTTATATGATCTTGACTTCCTTCAGGCTTGGGATCTATGGCAAGACGATAAGTTTCATGAACTAATAGATCCTGTAATAATGCAAGATGAAATATCATTGCCAATGTTGGCGCGATACATTAATGTGGCTCTTCTATGTGTTCAAGAGAATGCAGCAGATAGACCAACCATGTCGGATATTGTCTCAATGATTAACAATGAACATCTTGATTTACCTTCGCCCAAGGAACCTGCTTTTACCAAAGGCGTAAATGTGAAGAATTCATCTCATTCAAACGGTGGGACGTCTAAACTTTGTTCAGTGAATGATGTAACAGTTTCATTGGTTTATCCTCGATAGACATCAATCAATCCTCCACGACTGTATAATGCACTACAATTTGTATATTTATAGCTGCATATTTTCTAAGTTGATGATTCTAAAATGGGTGCATTCTTTAATGGAAATAGCGCATCATATTAAAATTTAAAATTAATAAATTAATAATCTTGGGATTATGAAAAATTTGTTAATTGAATAAATGTTAATATATCAATGAATTAATAATTTTTAATTTTTAACTATAGTATCGCGTTAATTTTTATGGAGAATTAGAGGTAGTATAATTAAGAAATTTTGGTAGCTTTTGCTTTTTTATTTGAAATTTTAATAGGTTTAAATGCTATCGAAGTTTGAATAGGTTTCAATGCCTTATGTTTTGAATGATACCTTTCTCTTTTTTTCTTTTTTTTTTTCTTTTTTGATTTTTAATTTTAAGTCATAAATTATTTGTTTTATAAACTCAATACATCTTAAATTTAGTATATTTACATTTATATCCTTAAAAATTTATATATATGTTGGAGTTTATATATTTACTATGTTATCTAATATAATAGTATTATTTACATATTGTGAGTATTTATAAAGTATGCATTAGATATATAGATAAAAATAAATAATGAAAAATTAATTTTGATGGCAAATAGCCTTGGTCCAACCAAGAATTTAACATAATATTTGTATGTAAAAAATTGTTACCTAATAATAAATGAATTTATGTAAAATTAAAATTGAATGTATGTTAGTTATCTATTTTTCATTGGATCAAGTAAAAGTTGAGACCAAGATAATTCTAATATGACATGTAAATTACATATATCATTTTGGTGAGAAGGGAAAAAAATCAAAGGGATTAATTTTTTTTTTTGGATGTAAATTACATATATCATAAGTATTTAGTTTCAAATTTGTTAATTATTAATTTATATATTAATTGGGCTCTATAGAAAAATAAGAATTTTTTTAAAATTTATTATCTAATAAATTTATCAAATTATTAATTTATCACATTAACCTCAAGTTAGGATTGACAAAAATTATTATTTAATGAAAGTTACGAGAGTATTAATTTAACCAGATTGCCTATGGTTCAATACAGTTAACAGTCATTCTTTACGCTGCGTCAGTTTTCCAAAGAAAAGTTTTGGATTTCGCCCCTGGGATCGGTAACGATCAATGCCAGTTTAATACGAATATACATACAGAGAGACAGATTTGTGACAATTCCAAGTTTTAAAATAACCCTCAAGTCTGTGAATTTGAGTACGGAATAAGAAATTTGAAAAAGGTTCAGTTTGGGACCACAAATGGCGTGTTTTTCAGGAATTTGGACAAGACTGCATAATTTCGAAATTTCAATGGGTACTGAAAAAATTATTACCTGCAAATTGAATTTTCCAGCATTTTTTTTTTAACTATTATTATCAGCACATTCATTGGGTTACTTTTGAAGGATGGGCCAATGCTGCCGTATTATTTCTTTAACAACAACCGACCCACCCGCATGTGTTGTTGGGGGCCCTCAAATCGAAAAAAGAGGGAGGAAATGATTATCAGTATAGAATTAGTTTTTGAGTTTATTTTATTTTATTTTATTTTTTTATGTTTTTCCTTTTTTTTTTTTTATTGTTAGTCAGACGTCAGACGTGTCGTATTTGAGTTCTTGTACACGGACGCATTGCTTGTTAGGATTAGAAGAAACAGTCTACCGTCTAGATTCCAATTTCAAAAGGGTTCATTAATTAATTATCTCAGTCAATAAATTCATCTTAACTGGCTCATCGTAGAATCGTTTAGATTACAGTATCATTTAATTTTGGCGTAAGGTAATTTTATCTATCCATTAATTTAGAATTACGTTTAATGAAATAATGTGTAGCGTACTGTCATGACTTCAATAAACGATATGTGTTTCAACAATTGACAAGGTGTGTTCATTCGACTGCTTCAATCCTATTTTCTGCTTCTGCTATCTTACTCAGTCACAAAATAATTTCAGTGAATACATGGGCACTAATTAAAATTTTATCTTTTAGAAACCAGCCGGCTGCCTCAAACAAAGTAAACCATGGGCTCTAATGGAAACTTCCTCGAGTTGACTCATTCAACTGGGGAGGCTCGAGATCGCTTTAAATCCATCTCAAGCACGAGCCCTCCGGAGCAGAATATTGCATGGCCAACTTGTTTGTCGTTTTGCAATAAAGAAGCATAATTAATTTTTAACAGCCTGGCATGCGACTGCAATTGAAGAGAGATACCCATCTCTTTCAGTAATTAGTAATCCAGCTGTCGTAATACTGTTAGGTACAAGAAGTTATTGAAGGAAGAGCAATTAGTAAAGTGGCAGGAAACAAAGGGTGTGTTTGGTGCCCAGCATTGCATGGTATAAAATTTGCACCATGTCACACGTCAATACTTTATCTTCAGTTGTTGATGCAAGCAAATCTTTCATAAATTATCCCGTAAAATTATCATTGAAAATATTTCCCTTCAACAAACATATCTGACATGATTAGTTATAAGAATAATGGTATGTATCAAATCAATATCTTCAAATTGGCCGATAAATTCCTGTAAATAGATCTGTATGTTAAAAAGCATTAATAAGATATGATACTTAATATCACAATTGGATCAAGAGAGCCAAATAGGGTATTCAAGGGTAGCTTTATTAAAAGCATTTTTCAAAATTTATGGATAAAGATAAGAATGAAAGTCTACTCGATTTGCAGCCCGATACAGTGTTTGGTTTCCCTAAACCATTTATTTTCATTTTAAGCCATATCAAGGTCTTGTGCCACACGTAGAGCATTTTCCTCTATAGGACGCAGTGTCATTGTTGGGAAACAAGTCTCATCAACTTTCATTTTTTAGCCGGCATACATGACTTAGTATGTATATATATATATATATATATATATATATATATGTATGTATGTATGTATGTATATATATTAGACATTATTATATGTCAAACGTAATACAAAATAGATGGAAATATAAAAACTTATAAAAATTAATAACTAGTTTTAATTGGTATTAATATCTCTGTCATGGTCAATGAATAAACCTAAAATATCCGGGTGTGCGCTATCACCTAATCAACATAATTTATTTCAACAGTCTTCTATTTTCTTTTTAAGGATGCTTGATACAAGTCAACAAAATGTATGGATGTATGATAAGATCTCCAAAAACGGCTTTCTGTCCCACACTATCACATATCTCTTTATTTTCTTTTTCTTGGGCTTGTCCTGCATCATCATTCTTCCACTTTTGATAAGTTCTATTGTATCCGTCACAAGGTTGATAATAATTGCGACTATAACTATGATTACGGTGAAAAAAACCATAAACTCATTCTCGATTATCACTATGACTGTGTGAAATTGGATTCACTTCAGGTGGTAGCTTCATATTAGTTCAAACAATGGCTTCGTAAGAGCATGATCTGTTATTGAGTTCTATGACTTCTAGATGAATTACTAAGGCACAACTTTTAGCTAAATTATTGAGGCACATGGCTTCTAGCTGAATCACTAAGACAGAATTCAAGATAAATTATTTTCATAAAAAATATTGAGGGGCTTTAAATTCAGGCTTCATCCGATTTGCCATCTTTAATTATTCTTTTAAGGGTTTCAAAATCTCAATATATGGATTTAGAATGTGTAAGAATGTTCAAATTTATGGCTTCATGTAAATGGGTTTTAGCATTGAAGCTTTAAGGCTTCAATCTGAACTTTTTGCCCTTTAATTTTGTTTTGGCACGCTTCAGTCTTAATTTTACGCTTTAGTCTTATACGCTTCGGCCTTCACTTTTAATATCAATAGCAGAAAATAAGCAAAAATATTAATAAGCAAATGAAATAATAAAATGAGATAATATTATACTTTCTGTAATACAGCAATCTAGTGTTGATAACATGTTGTAATATTGTTGGGTACAGGGAGCATTAAAGGAAGAAAAAGTAACTAAAGTGGAAGAGAACAAAGTGAAATATGCCAAGTAGCAACATGCCATCTCACAGATTTATTTTTCAAATCAAAGTCATGATAATGGGTTACAAATGGGCTATTTTTAGCCGGATCAGGCAGTGTGTACTTGAGTCCACCGATCTATGTGATTACAAGATCAAGCAGTATGCAAGCAAAGTGAGGTGTATCTGATTGGCGCGTATGTGCATACAAATCGATCCCTTGCGATGTGCATGTGGTGAAAATGCACATAGCTTTCAAAATAGCAGCAATATTTACTTAAATTTTGAAAGTCATTGGTTAAGAGCTCCTTCTAAGTGTTCATAATAAATCATGGTTGGCCAAACGACGAATCTAGAAAAATAATTTACTAGAGGCTAAACTAAATAATAACAAGATGTGAAAACTGAAACTTGATTATATAAAATTTTTGGTAATACATTTACAATTGTTCTCTACGTGGTTTCATATTTTGAAAATATTGTGCAATAGACTCATTATCAATACTATTAAATACATCTTTTTTCACATAAACAATCACACTATCATTTATCGATTCATCTCCCATTTGATTTCAAAGTTCATTCCTTATGTTTTTCATTGTTGAAAATGTTCTCTCTATTGTAGTTGTGGAAACTGGAAGAACTAATGCTAATGCCACTAACAAATACACTAATAAATACACCTTATCTTTTTTTTTTTTGTCTCAACCATTCTTTTAGTAAGGTCACCGATTCCCTTCAGTCCTGCAAACTTGGTACTAGAGTGCATATCCATTATGTGAGTTTTAAGTTGAGTTTTAAGCACCATAAGCTCTAGTGAAGAAAATCATTTGGATAAAATTGAGCAAGACATACTAGCTTGTCTTTATTAAAAGGAACAAATGAGTTATTTGGACTTAGACATGCTAAACAAAGAAGCAGTTCCATATTCACCTCATTAAAACGATTATTTAGCTCTTGAAGTTGCAAATCCAAAAGAGCAAAAAATAGCTCAACTCGAAAATAATTCATGTTTAGGATCTCTCAAGCCTTACATTGTGATCAACCCCACAATAAAAACACATCATTTATGTTAGAGACATCAATATCGTGTTTCAAACAAAAAGAGAAAATCTCGCAAAGCAATGAATCCCACACATCATCTCTCATCATTTGCAAGTTTTTCATACATAATTCAACCACTTTGATTGCATTTAGAATATGTTGATCCTTTCTTTGAAGTGCTTGTGACAACTCATTTGAAAGTGCCAGTACATCTCTCATCAAATATAGACTAAGTAAACAATTTGCTTGAAATATCTATTTACTAGAGTTTAACTTATCTATTACAACTATCTCAAGCATACTAATTATATATGGAAAAAAAGAGATTATGCAAAGTAACGTACCATAATGTGAGCCCCAAAGTATATCACTAAAACATTTCAATGTACTATCTTGATTTTGGCCTTGCCCACTCGATAGGTCATCATTTTCATGTGCTTCAGCAACTGAAAGTAATTGGTTCTCTCAAAGAATATCTCAACGTTTACATGAAGCCCCAACAACTTTGACAATATTATTAACTACATTGAAGAAATAATTAACTTGATCGTGTTTCTTTGCCATAACCACAATAGCTAATTGTAATTAATGAGCAAAACAATGTTTACAATAAGCACACTCATTCTCTTTCACAATAAGTGTTTTAAGACCATTAAACTCGCCTTGTATATTGGTAGCCCCATCCTAACATTCCCACGCAACCAAGTATATTTAATCCATGCTTAAAAAATATCTAACGCCAAAAATTTTAATAAATTTTAGAGTATAGAATTTTATTTTATTAGAATTTATAAGTGGCATTATTACCCTTACTAATAAGGATTACTCATGGGGTAATTTTAGACAACACATATATTTTCCAAAACCTAATAGGATTTCTTAGGACTCCCTATAAATTCATTCTTTTCCCTCCTCCATAACCCTAAGTCCACAACATTTTCTTCTATTCTCTCTACTGCTCAATACTCCCTTATTGTACCCTAAGATTCAAACCCTTGCTTAGGGGAAAACCTTAAGGATTGGTAAGTTCTACACTCTCTACTCTCCATATATTTTTCTGTCACTTTATTAGGGTTTTTATTAGCATGATTTTAGATTGTTACAGATCGTTATGCATCATTTAGGATGATTTTAAGCTGTGTTTAAGGTTTTGGTTTATTACTGAGTTTGTTTATTAGTTATGGACACAATAAACACATTGGATAATTTTGGACAGCATGAATATCTTGAAATTAACCATATGTTTTATGAACAATTCTTATAAAAAACCTTATATTTATGAAAACTAAACATGCAGGGCTTATTGAATAAATTTTATTTCTTAAGATTTGGTTTTGTTTTCAATTTTATATGAATTTTCGAATTTGACTCTGATGCACTGGAAAACTGTGATTCCAATGACCAGATTCAAAAAATTATTTGCAGGGTCAAATGAACTCGAAAACTTTTGAGATTTTAAACAGAGGTTATTATATGTGTCTAGTGCTTTCAGTATTAATTTCATAGTTTTATGATTTATGTATAATTTTATAAAAATCTCGGAACCCTTACTGTCCAGTTAAGGTACTGTAAGACAGTTTTGAATTTATCAAGATATAAATAGTTTTGAAAATGTTTTTGCTGTCAGATGTTTTTGGAAACTTTATGGGAGATACTCATGCATGTACAGAATAGTTCTACAAAATATTGTGTTATTCTGATTTCCATATTAAGAGTTAAAATTCTAAAAATCAGACTTATACGGGTATAAATTAGAAAATTAGGTTCTTAGAATAAGTTGTTAGCTGTTACAACTTGTATTTTTTTTAAGGTATTGGAGGTGTTTGAGGTTGTTAGAGGTTTATAGAAGTGTTTAGATTATTTCTTTTATCAAGGTAAATACCTTCATTCTTAATGTACTAGATAAGTAAGATTATTTTGATAATACTATAAGTACATGTGTTTTTATAGTTATTTGAAAATTAATTATTTTTTATAACAAAATTAGTTTTGTAAATGTTTTCAAATCTGAAAATAATGTTATTCTTATGGTTTCGACAAAATATTATATGATTTTAAATATGTAATTTATTTTGTTATATGATTACCTTTTATGATTTTGTCTATAAAATATTTTGCAAACTTAGATTATTGTTATTAATATTTAAAAATTTGATACGAATGTTTTGTGTCTATGTATGATTTAAATTATTTATGATTGTATGGGAGTCACCTTTTAAGACTATATAAGGGCCACCTCTCGAGAGTCAAAGAGCCACAAAGTGTCAAATACAGTACAAAGTGCCACGTACAAGTCATTACATATGAAAAACTAATTTGAATGTTTTGGCTCATTATCTATAGTTATTCTGATTCTGATTTTGATCGTATAATAAAATACATATATGTTCTGGACCAGTACTGGGTTTTTATTCTGAGTGTGCACAAGATATTCTAATTCTGATTTTGTTTCTGGCTGGGTCACCAAGAGTATAGATGACACTACGTGACATGAGCTAACCTCTTGCTTTCTGCACATATACTATACTAATTGCTTTTGTAATTGACTATGCTTTTGATATTTTGAATTATTATGAACTTATTGTAATATGCCGTTTTATGAATTATAATATTTGCTTTGATAAAAGAAGGCTTGCAATTATTTTGGTATCATTAAGTGTAGTGTGTTAGGAATGATTTTACTTAACGAGTTGACGGCTCACCTCTCATCATTACCTTTTGTAGATTAAGTATCTTGTTGAGAGATGTGCTCATTATTGGAGTTAGAGAGTGATTTCCTTTTTTTAGTAGAATAAGAGAAATATCAAGTCTATTTATTTTATGAACTTGTAATTGAAAAGTTTTGAGACTTTTGTAATGTTTATGACTTTGCAAGAGATTATCTAATGTCAGACACATGGATTTGTAGATTTATTTGATTAAAAATGTGAGGAATATTGACAATGTTGTGTAAGGATTTTGATTTGTTAATAACCTCCTTCATTGTGTACACCGCACGTGTTGGATTTGGGGTGTTACAAAATAACTGGTCAAGAGCTTCTGTAAGCGAGATACAATAATATTAGTAACATGCTTAAAACTTATAAAATGCTCAATAATAGATCTATTCTTATTTACATATTACAATACAACAACCATATGCTCTTTCATAGATGGATCATAGGATTCATTAATCAAAACAGAAAATAATGCATCACCTATGTCTCTAATAATAACATTGGTAGTTTTAGTAGAGCAAGTCTTTACAAATATCTTTTTGAATTAAAGGTGCAATCAACATGTTATTTCCATAAGTATTCTACAAAGTAGCTTTTTTGATATCTTCATTGTGAGTGATTAGGAAGAAATCTTAAAATTCAAAGATAATTTCCTTGGTTACTTGAATTATCAGGCTCATCGTGACCACGAAATGCAAACCCTTGTTCTAAAAGAAGCTAAACAACATCAATGGATGCGAATAGGCAAGTTTGATAATCTTTTCAATCTTGATCAAAATATTTGTTGAAAAATGTTATAACATGTCGCTTTTGTTTTACTAAATCTTCACAATAACTCCTTGCTTTGTTGTGAGCATTATTAGGACCTCTAATATGCTCTTCTAATCTTTCTAGTTTTTTCCAATTTGGGAAGCCATTCTTTGTAAACGCCTCACCACTTGCTTGCTCACTAGTTTCTGGTTCGAAAAGATAACAACATAAACAATATGCAACACTTTTTGATATACTATATTCTAACCAATATTCATATTTATCGAACCAAGCAAGATTGAATCATCATTGTTGTTGCCCAAATTTCGACTTACAAAAATTATGGAATTTAGATTGGTAAGGACCCATTTGTAAATATGCTCTACGAACTTCATCTCGAACATTAGGATTGTAAGAAGAAGTTAGGGTCATTGTCCAAGATCAGAAGGAAGTTCTGACAATTTTAAGCCAAGCTTATTTTGTTTTTTTGGACGACTTTCATCTCTCTTTGGAAATGGCGGCATCACTGGTTTTCTTTTCAAATACTTTTCCATTTCTACTTCAAAATTATATATGTGATTACTTACATAAAAATAAATTAATTACAATAAAAAAAAGACTGAGGTGGCGTTTGTTTTTTAACTTAATAACTTAAAGTGACTTAACTTAATTAATTAAGTTAATTAGAGGTGTTTGTTTTTATAACTTAATAGGACTTTTTAGATAATTTTGACTTAATAAAAGAAGCCAATTTTTTTAGCTTTTTGCTGAATAGAAGAATCTGAATTAAGTCAATTAATTTCTAATGTAAAAAATATCCCTATTTTATAATTTATTTTTCATACATATTCCAAAACTCACCCATAGACGTTTATCCTACATAATCTCATCTTTACATGAGACAACTTCGAGATGAAATAACAAATCAACTATTTCAATCATTTTGTTAGTTTTTTTTCTTATATTATGTACTATTATTGAGAATTAGTGATAAAATTTAAAATTTATAGTATTTTATATATTATAATTTCAAAATCATTATGTATTCACTTGAATATAATTTTACTTATAAATATTAAAATATTATGGTATTTAGTGTATTATTTATTTGACATTTAAATTTAATAAGGGTACAAATGTAAAAATATATATTTTCATATTTTTAAGTTTAAAAAACAAACAACTTAATACTTATTTTCAGAGATTCAGATAAAAAAAACAAACACATTATTCAGATTCAGACATTCAGATCTATTCAGAATTCAGACTAATTCAGATCTATTCAGATTTCAGACGGAAAAACAAACGCCACCTGAGTCTAAAGTGTTTTCACTGTATTGTTAATCTTATAATAATGATTTTGATGATAACAAAAATAATATGTTCATGATTAAAGTGTTGGGGCTATTAAAAAGAATTTTCTAAAAACAATACACTTGTTTTTAAATTCAAAAATGATGAAACTGGAAATTAACGGTTAACCGTTTACTGGAAAACGGTGAACCGATAATTTACAGTGATGAACATTTCACATGTTCTGGAAAATAACGGTGAACCGTTTATTTAAAACGGCTAACCGATACATTCCAGTAAGTAAAAAATGTTTTAGCCTTGAACCGATTAGCCCAAACGGTTAGCAAAGTTTTGTGTCACAACACGGAAATTAACGGTGAACCGTTAATTAAAAGCGCTAACCGAACAATTCCGGTGAGTAAAAATGTTTTAGTCTTGAACCGTTTATTTAAAACGGCTAACCGATAACTTCCGGTGAGTAGAAGTTTCTACTCTTGAACCGTTTATCAAAACGGAGAGCCGAGTTCATTTTTGCGGAGGTTCTTTGGAAAAAAGCGGTGATCCGATAAAGTTAACGGCAAACCGTTTATTTGAAGTCAAAGGATAACGGCTAGTTGGAAATTCAAAACAGCTAACCGAGTAGAGACAAACGGCGATCCGATTATTCTCGGAAAGTCAATAACGGCTAGTTTTCAGCTCCAACTATAAAAGGCTCAATCAAATTCAAACAAGAGTGATCCAACATTTGATTTTTGAGCTTACTATTGAGAAACAATCTTCTTTGAGCTTCAATTGTGTTTCATTTCATTCCTCACACATTAAAATTTCAATTGTAATCATTTGGAGTGTGTGAGAGATTATTTGTTATTAAATCTCTATCATTGAGTGATTGTAAGTGTTGGGATACACTTGGGTTAAGAGATTGGGAATAATCTCTTTATTGTAAAGGTTCATTGACACCTTGGAAGTCAAGTGTAAGTGTTTGAAGCCTTGGAGGCTTGCATAGTGGAATCCTCAAGCCGGTGTGCTTGGAGGCGTGGACGAGGCACGGTTGGCGAACCACGTAAAAATTCTAGTGTTTGATTTCCCTTCCTTATCCTTTTTAATTTGAGCATTGTTGAATTTATTACTTTTGATTTTGATTAAGACATTAGTTTTAATATTGTGCATTTTATTGGCTTAGTTTTTAAAAACCCAATTCACCCCCTCTGGTAGCCTAAATAGAATTTCAATTGGTATCGAGCAAGGTTCTCTTGTTAGGACTTAATCGTCTAGAGTAAACGATCCATGGCAACCCAATATGATTCTAGCTATAGAGAAGGACAGTCCACCACTAGGCCACCATTCTTTGATGGTAATGATTATCCTTATTGGAAAACTAGGATGAGAATTTACTTGCAAGCTTTAGATTACGAAATATGGGAAGTTGTATGTGATGGACCATTCATGCCGATAACTAAAAATGAAGAAGGAGAAGATATTCCTAAACCTTCACGTGAATGGAATGATTTCGAAAAAGAGAAAAGCTTCACTCAATTCTAAAGCTATGAATGCCTTATTTTGTGCCCTAGATAAGAAAGAATTTCATAGAGTCTCAAGTTGTTCTAATGCTTATGAAATTTGGAAGAAACTTGAAGTTGTTTATGAAGGAACAAACCAAGTCAAAGAATCTAAAATAAGTAGATACACTAGGCAATATGAATTGTTTCAAATGGAACAAAATGAAAGTGTCTACTCTATGTATACTAGATTTACGAGACATTATAAACACTCTGGGGCACTTGGTAAAACCTTTTCAAATAGCGAGAGGGTAAAGAAAATCATTAGGTCATTACCAAAAGAATGGAGACCTAAGAGAACTCGCTATTGAGGAAGCCAAAGATTTAAATATTTTGTCTATTGATGATCTAATTGGTTCACTTATCTCTTATGAAGAAGATTTAGCGGTAGAGAAAGGAGATGAAGATAAGAAAAAGAAAAGCATTGCTTTGAAAGCATCAAAATCTGAAAGTGATGAGGAGAGCGAACTTGAAGATGAAGAAATGGCCATGATAGCTAGAAAATTCAGGAAGTTCTTCAAGAAAACCGGTGATCTAAGAAAGTTCGAAACTTTAAGAATCAAAAGGAGAAGAAGGAAGCAATCATATGCTTATGAATGAATGTAAATAAGGTCATATAAAATCGGAATGTCCCCTTCTCAACAAATTCAAGAAGAAAGCTATGTTGGCAACATGGGATGATAGCGATGAAGAGTCAAGTGAGGATGAACAATCACAAGAAATATCAAACTTGGCACTTATGGCAATAGGAGAGGATGAGCTTGATGAGGTAAGTGATCTTCCATCCTATAATGAATTATATGATGCTTTTAATGAGTTGCGTAGTGATATGATGAAAATTGGAAAGAAAAATGCATGTCTTAAAAAGAATATATTAGAACTTTCAAATGAAAAGGATCTTTATGCAAAAATGTAATGATGTGTTAAATGATAAGATTAAAGAGTTAGAATTAGATAATGAAAGATTGCATGATAGAATTGCTTCTTTAAAAGGTAAACAAAGTTCTTCATATGAACATGAAAAATTACATGTTGATAACTTAATCAAAGAAAATGAAGAACTTAAAAAGAAGAGCAATGAACTAAATGAGATTGTTTTAAATTCACAAATGGGCAAAAGAACTTAGAAAAATTACTTGGTGCCCAAAATGTGTGTTTGATAAAGGAGGGATTGGTTATAAACCTAATTTGAAACAAAAATACTACAAAAGCTACTTTGTTAAGGCTACTACCACTAATAATCATAAAATTGTTTGTCATTATTGCAATAGAGATGGTCACATGAAAAATAGATGTCCTATTAAGAGAAATGCTTATTATGGAGTTAAATTTATTTGGGTTCCAAAAGGAACCATTACTAACACTCAAGGACCCAAAAAGTTTTGGGTACCTAAAACTTAAGATATTCTCTCGCAGGAATCAAAGAAGAAGGGAAAGAGAAATAAGTGGTATTTGGACAGCGGATGCTCGAGACATATGACCGGTGACTATTCATGGTTCTCAAGCTTTACCAAAATCGAAAATGGAGGGGATGTATCTTTTGGAGATAATTCAAAAGGAAAAATAATTGGTATTGGCAATGTCGGTAAATTTCCCTCAACTCTCATTGAGAATGTATGTTTAGTTGAAAATCTAAAACATAACTTGCTTAGTATAAGTCAATTGTGTGACAAAGGTTATAAAGTTATTTTTGATAAATCAAATTGTGTTATTGAAAATGCAAGTGATGGTAAAATTGTTTTTGTTGGAAAGAGGTGTGTTAATGTTTATACCATTGATATAGATTGTGCATCTACTCTTGATAAATGTTTCTCCGCATTGCATAATGATAGTTGGTTATGGCATAGAAGACTAGGACATGCAAGCATGGATCTAATTTCAAAGATTTCCAAAAATGATTTAGTTAAAGGTCTTCCGAAAATTGGTTTTGAAAAAGATAAAATTTGTGAAGCATGTCAATTTGGAAAACAAATCAAAACTTCTTTCAAAAACAAAAATCATATTTCTACTTCAAAACCACTTCAACTTCTTCACTTGGATTTATTTGGACCTTCTAGACATGCTAGTTTAAATGGAAAATATTATGCATTTGTAATTGTGGATGATTATTCAAGGTATACATGGGTATTATTCTTGCATTAATAAGGATGATGCATTTGATGCATTTAAAGTCTTTTGTAAAAGGTTCAAAATGAAAAAGGCTATTTCATTACTTGCATTAGAAGTGATCATGGTGGAGAATTTGAAAATCATGCATTTGAAAGTTTTTGTAATGATTTCGGTATTATACATCAATTTTCATCACCAGGACTCCTCAACAAAATGGAGTTGTTGAGAGAAAGAATAGTCTATTCAAGAAATGGCTAGGACCATGTTAAATGAGAATGCATTACCAAAATATTTTTGGGCGAAGCGTAAATACCGCATGCTATGTTTTAAACCGTGTTTTAATTAGACCACTTCTTAATAAAACTTCCTATGAGCTTTGGAAAGATAGAAAACCCAACATTGGTTATTTCAAGGTTTTGGATGCAAATGTTTCATATTGAATACAAAAGACAATCTTGGTAAATTTGATCCAAAATCGGATGTTGGCATTTTTCTTGGATATTCAACTTCTAGCAAAGCTTATAGAGTTTACAATAAAAGAACCTTGGTTGTTGAAGAATCCATGCATGTTACATTTGATGAATCTAACCCATCCTCGATGGAGAAAGTTTTTAATGATGCGAGATGAAGAAGTACCACAAGGAGAAACTTGAATGCTAAACAAGATTCTTCATCTAGCGAGAATCAAGAGAAGCAACATGAAGAGCAAAACAATGTGGAGCAAAATGAAGGTAACTCTCAAACACTCCCCGAGGAGTGGAGGTATGTATCTTCTCACCCTAAAGACTTGATTTTAGGAGAACCTTCACGAGGTATAACTACTAGATCATCACTTAGAAACACATGTGCACATACCGCATTTATATCTCAAATTGAACCAAAATCCTTTCGGATGCGGAAAACGATGAATCTTGGATTATGGCAATGCAAAGAGGAGTTAAATCAATTTGAGAGAAACAATGTATGGGAATTAGTTCCTAAACAGAACATCAATCCATTATAGGCACTAAATGGGTATTTAGGAATAAAATGGATGAATCGGGTGTGGTTGTAAGGAATAAAGCTAGGTTAGTGGCTCAAGGTTACAATCGAGAAGAAGGAATCGATTTTGATGAAACTTTTGCACCCGTAGCAAGATTAGAATCTATTAGAATGCTTTTAGCATTTGCATGTTATAAGAATTTTATTTTGTATCAAATGGATGTCAAAAGTGCATTTTTAAATGGTTACGTTATGGAAGAAGTGTATGTGAAACAACCCCTGGTTTTGAAAATGAAAAATTTCCAAATCATGTTTACAAGTTGTCAAAAGCATTGTATGGATTAAAACAAGCACCAGAGCTTGGTATGATAGACTTAGTAAATTTCTTTTGGAAAATGGCTTTTCAATGGGTAAAGCGGATACTACACTTTTTATCAAGCATAAGAATCAAGATATACTTATTGTTCAAATCTATGTTGATGATATCATTTTTGGTTCTACTAATGAGTTTCTTTGTAAGGATTTTTCATCTTGTATGAGCAAAGAATTCGAGATGAGTATGATGGGAGAATGAAGTACTTTCGGACTACAAATAAGACAAAACGAAGAAGGAATCTTCATCAATCAAGCCAAATATTTGAAAGATTTACTAAAGCGATTCGGACTTGAAGATGGCAAGATTAAAAGTACTCAATGAGCTCAACAATTAAGCTTGACAAAGATGAAAAAGGTAAAGATGTTGATGTCAAAGCATATCGAGGTATGATCGGATCCTTACTTTATTTAAGCTGCCATGAGACCCGATATTGTATTCGGTGTATGTTTGTGTGCAAGATTTCAATCATGTCCTAAAGAATCTCACTTGCTTGCTTTGTCAAAAGAATTTTTCGATATTTGAAAGGAAGTAGATCTTGGCCTTTGGTATCCAGGGAACTCATTTAGACTTGATTTGTTATTCGGATGCCGATTTTTCTTGGGTATAAGATTGATAGGAAGAGTACTAGTGGAACTTGTTTCTTTTTAGGTCACTCTCTTGTCTCGTGGTTTAGTAAGAAAACAAAACTCGGTTGCTTCTTTCAACCACCGAGGCCGAGTATATTAATGCGGTAGTTGTTGTCTTGCGCAATCACTTTGGATGAAACAAACCCTTAGAGACTTTGGTATTAATCTTGATCATATACCTATCATGTGTGACAACACAAGTGCCATAAACCTTTCAAAGAATCCCATTCAACATTCTAGGACAAAGATATAGAGATAAGACATCATTTCTTAAGAGATCATGTTCAAAGGGAGATATTTCATTACATTTTATCTCTACGGAAAAACAACTTGCTGATATCTTTACTAAACCTCTTAGCGAAGATCATTTTTCAAAGATTAGGCATGAGCTTGGAATGATAAATGTCTCATAATGATTCTTTGCCTTTCTATAGTATGATGATTGTTTTTGGATGTGTTTAAAATTGTGTATTCATGCATTATATTGGCCTTACAAAACATTTTTGATCAATTAAATGATTTAGAAATGTATTGAATGTTGGCCGTAGAATAAAACTTATGTGCGAAATCAAAGTCAAGAAAACGGATTACCGTTTATGGTTCAAACGGTCTACCGTTTAATTCCAGAAACACTAATTTTTTTTTGGATATTAGCGGCTAACCGTTTATTACTAACGGTTAACCGATTATGTTTTCTAGCTCTCTGGACGCTATCGGTAAACCGATATTTTTAAAACGGCTCGCCGTTTTCGTGGGATATAAAACTGGTCCGTTTCTTCTTCTTCGTTTCCAGTTACCCCCTCACCGTTTTCTCTTACCAGCAAACCCTAAGCTCTCTCTCTCTCTCTAAAATTTCTGGTTTCTCTTGCTATTTCTTGCCAAAACACGATCATAGAAACATTCCTTATCATTATTAGACCAGTTTTAACCATTCAAATCATAAAATTTCTGCCCAAACCCGAAATCCCAAATTGAAACCCTAAGCGAACCGAGCAAATTTCTCGATTTTTGACTCATTTGTTGACAATTTCCTACCAAATTGAGCCTCAGAAACCTTTCTCTACTCTTTTTCATTCACTTTATTGGTCCAGCTTTGCTTCATTTTCATCTTTTGACAAAATCCCACATTCTCAAAGCTCCATTAATGGCCGAATCCTCTGTAACCAGCAGAAGAGGAAAGTCATTGTCCCAAAGAGCAACCCCATACCTCCTAAAGAGACAACCGAGTTCCAAAGAATCCATTTTCCAAAAACTCCACCTGGTAAAACGATTTGAAACCCGATTCATGGGTCGTAAGGTAATCGACTCTTACTTTGTGGATTTAGATGATTTTGAGGAGTTGGTTGTTTGTGGAAAAAAGTGTTAAGCGGATGTTGTTGCCATGGGAGTCGGCATTAGACTTAGACGAGAGGATTTATCCTAACCTAGTTCGTGTTTTTATTCGAACATGGAGTTGTCGTGAGAAAGAGTAGATCGAATAGTTACGAGTGTTTGGGGTGTTCTATTGATTTTGATGTTTTTGATTTAAACACCATTTTAGATCGCCACTACTTTGGACATAATATATACACTTCGAGGAAGGAATTATCCTTTGCCGATTTTAACCATATTCGAGGGGTTAGGAACATTTGTAGACGTCGGGATCTCACTAATGAGATATGCACCCTTCCATTTAGAGCCCAACTTTTACCGCAGTTCGGATTCTACACACCATTTTGCAAAGATATTATTACCCCTAGGAAGGGACACTCGGATGAGGTTACTAGGTTGGATGTCGGGATTCTCGATAGTCTTCTTAGTGACGCCGTATTAACCTTGGGTATATTATTTTGCGCCATATGTTGAATACCCCTATTTATTACACATAGGCTACTTCCCGTACGGTAACATTATCTCTAAGCTTTTGCGACACTTTCGCGTACCTCTTCGAGACTCAGTGTATGTTGAGACCAAGAAGATTGGGAAAGAGGCTATTTCAACGATTGGTTTTTCTCGAAGGAGTCGGGATTGGATAAAAACGCCTAATGCGAAAAACCAAGACACCTCGTAGCTCAGGAAGATGCCGGTTCCTCAACGACATCTTTACCTACGATCATTGCCGACTTTCGACTCGGCGCTCGTCCTCCGCCTCCTCGTCGCGGATCTCGCCTCTCACCTCCGGCAGACCGATTCTCGAGGCACATGAGACGGAGCGCTCGACCATCTACTTCACCGCTCCATCAAGCATCGATCATCTTCTTCAAGAGCTCGTTAGCGATATTCGCACACTTTCTCGGCGGCGGCAGCAGCCAGCCTTCAGATCGGTTGCATCCTTCCAGCCTTCCAGAAAGCAGACATCTTTGGATGGACAAAGAACGCATTTTTCTCGCTCTCGCCATTCCTCCTTCCTCCTCTACTACTCCTCCTCCTCCTCCTCCGCAATAGCTTTTTAGTGTTTGAACATATTTCGCACAAACATTCCATGTGTTATGCATTATTTATGTATGCTATCGGATGCTTTTATTATATATGGATGCTTGTTTTCTCATTTTTTATCTTAATCTTATTGCTTGGTTCAATTGGTTGTATCCTATTTTTGATTTATTTGGTGTATATTTTTGGGAATGATTAAAATACGGGGAGATCTTTCATTAAATTTTTACTTGTCAAAACGCATGGCTGTTTTGTTTTCCTTTTTTTTTTTTGATTTGAAGGGGAGAATAGTTTCCAGTTATATTTCAAAAAGGAAGTTAACAAAAATTTTGTTTATTTTTCAAGGAGCTTATTTTGGGGAGTTAAAACAAATATTTTTTTGTCCCTTCACATATAAAATTTGTCATCATCAAAAAGGGAGATTGTTAATCTTATAATAATGATTTTGATGATAACAAAAATAATATGTTCATGATTAAAGTGTTGGGGCTATTAAAAGAATTTTCTAAAAACAATACACTTGTTTTTAAATTCAAAAATGATGAAATCGAAATTAAGTTAGTTTCATGGAAAACGGTGAACCGATAATTTACTGATGATGAACATTTCACATGTTTCGGAAAATAACGGTGAACCGTTTATTTAAAACGGCTAACCGATACATTCCAGTAAGTAAAAATGTTTTAGCCTTGAACCGATTAGCCCAAACGGTTAGCAAAGTTTTGTGTCACAACTTTGAAATTAACGGTGAACCGTTAATTAAAACGCTAACCGAACAATTCGGTGAGTAAAAATGTTTTAGTCTTGAACCGTTTATTTAAAACGGCTAACCGATAACTTCCCGGTGAGTAGAAGTTCTCTACTCTTGAACCGTTTATCAAAACGGAGAGCCGAGTTCTGCATTTTGCAGGTTCTTTGGAAAGAAAGCGGTGATCCGATAAAGTTAACGGCAAACCGTTTATTTGAAGTCAAAGGATAACGGCTAGTTGGAAATTCAAAACAGCTAACCGATAGAGACAAACGGCGATCCGATTATTCTCGGAAAGTCAATAACGGCTAGTTTTCAGCTCCAACTATAAAAAGGCTCAATCAAATTCAAACAAGAGTGATCCAACATTTGATTTTGAGCTTACTACTCTGAGAAACAATCTTCTTTGAGCTTCAATTGTGTTTCATTTCATTCCCTCACACATTAAAATTTCAATTGTAATCATTTGGAGTGTGTGAGAGATTATTTGTTATTAAATCTATCATGAGTGATTGTAAGTGTTGGGATACACTTGGGTTAAGAGATTGGGAATAATCTCTTTATTGTAAAGGTTCATTGACACCTTGGAAGTCAAGTGTAAGTGTTTGAAGCCTTGGAGGCTTGCATAGTGGAATCCTCAAGCCCGGTGTGCTTGGAGGCGTGGACGTAGGCACGGTTGGCCGAACCACGTAAAAATTCTAGTGTTTGATTTCCCTTCCCTTATCCTTTTTAATTTGAGCATTGTTGAATTTATTACTTTTGATTTTGATTAAGACATTAGTTTTAATATTGTGCATTTTTATTGGCTTAGTTTTTAAAAACCCAATTCACCCCCCCTCTTGGGTAGCCTAAATAGAATTTCATGTATAACTAATACTATGGACAAAATTACTAAGAAATTGTAAAGGCAAGAATTAGTCACTCAAACCATCACAATTTTGTATAGAGATTAGGGGTGTTCGCGGATGGGATTTTGCGGATTGGGTATTAATCCATATCCGATCCACGATTTTACGGATTATAAATTTTTAATCCAATTCAATCAATGGATTCGTAAAACTCAATCCAAATCTAATCCATACGTCTCATGGTTGAGAAAGTGGATTTGACCCAATCTATATCCAATCCACCATTTTGCGAATTTTTACTTAATTAAAATTTTTTAATTATTTCCAATCTATGAACTAACTAAATAAAAAAAATAATATAAAAATAACTTTACTACCGATCAAATTCATAATTAAATAAGATTTAAACAAATTAATTATTTGAATAAAACTGGAAAAAATACATTAGAAGTTTTAAATTATAACACAAAAAAAAAATCTCATTTGTTTAGATTAGTACATGAAAATTAATTGTTTAAGAAGATATATTTGTTTATTTAATTATTTTTTATTTTATATTATTATCGATAAGATATAATATGATGTTAATGTAACTATATTTTAATTAATTTATTTATTTATTAATAAGTACTAATGCAATATTTACAAGTTTAATTTTTTAATTAAATAAATATTTTTTAGTTTTTGTGAATTCGTAGATTTTTATGGATTTACAGAAGTAAATCTATAACTAATCCATCAATTGCGTATTTTCAAATTTTCAATCCAAATCCAATCCACAAATCCACAGATCGGATTTTTACGGATTGAATTTCTACAGATTAGACAAATTAAACAGATCAGATTGAATTCTGAATACTCCTAATAAAGATCTATTAAGATAAGTTAAAATTACCATGAAAGTGACATGTGGAAAGGAATAAAATACTAAATTATTAACTTAATTCGAAGAAAAAAAATGAAACGGACATGTTTACCTAATACGGAGATGCTGCGCAAAAACTCACTTTCCCGGTCCCACGCAACCCCACAATAATTAAATAAATTACACCCTTCCTTTGCTTTCTCCCCGAGAATAAAGCACGGAGAAACATGAATAAAGAATAGAGAAGTCACTATTTGTAGCTTGGTTTTTTCCTTTAACACAATCCCTAAACACAAATGTGGTTCCCACGCTCAACAATCGAGAATTATAAATATTTTAGACCGTGGGTTTGATTTTTAAGTTAAAGTATGACTTTTAAATTGTAAAATAGTAGTTGAAAGTTGAAAGGGGCTATCCAATAACTTAATGCGGGCTACTTAGAATTCCTAGTAATTCTTGTTTTTACCAATAGGGCCTTGAATCTGCCTCTCAAGTTGGCAAAGAGCCGATCCCACGGATAGGAAAATCCATAGCGCAATCTTCAACTTAATTGGCTCAGCTCCTTATGTTCAAGCATGGGTGTTTTTCCATATTTAGTTTATTTAAGTGTGACATGTCCTAGTCATCCTATTGGAAATGCCCCCATCTACGAGATTTTAAATTTGAAATAGCCTTTACCTATTCTGGTGTTCACCAATAATTTCTTAGATTAAAATTGATATGGAGGGGTTGGCGAAAGGGAACCCAGGTGATTTGTCTTGTGTTGCTATTCGTGGAGGCTTTAATGGCATCCTTAAAGGTTGCTTTGCCTTGTGGCTTCGCCATCATAGTGCCTTTTTTTATAGAGTTATATGCTATTATCCTATCTATTAAAGGGGCCTTTTGTAATGGTTAGCGCTAAGCAAGGTTAGAGAGTGACTCTTTTGTGGCGCTTTTGTGCCTCACTACTAATCAAGATTTTAATCCTCCTTGGCCTCTTCACAAAATATAGGTTAATTGTCTTCGTTTACTAAAGAGGATGGAATTTAGGTGTTCTTATATTTACAACGAAGGAAATTCTATTTAATAGTAAACCTTTTGATACCGCTCAAAAATCATTTTAACATTTAAATAATCTAACGTAAATTAATTCATCTTTTGTTTTGAATGAAAATTTAACACTTAAATTTTTTTTATAAAACTTTTTACACCTATCTCATTTCATAATTTATATATTTTTTATTTAATTAAAAAATAATTTTTTTGAAGAAATTATAATAATTTAGAATTATGAAGATAGGAATTATCATAATAATTTAAGTACAAACATTTTGAAACTCATGCTCTCACCATTATAATGCTTAATTTTCAGATATATAAATGAGGGACGTAAGATTTTATTAGATGCCGCATACGAATTATTTTAAAAGTGAACGTACATGTACTAGCATTTCATTGAATAACATGGATAAGTATTTATTGAATAATTGTACGAATCATGTGGTGGAAACATTCTCATGCCTGTAATATGTCTTTTTCCATAAGATCTATGAACCTTCAGAGTTGGTGATTTTCGTCGATCTTATTTCAACAAGAGATGTTATTTTGTAACTTATGTATTAAGACAATTTTGATAAGCTGGACTCGGACATTGAATTTGTTTGCTTGGTTTTGGTAGATGATATTGCGAGGTAAGTCCTTGATTAATTTAAGAATGTAGTGATGGCGTACTTTGGCGTGCATAGCTGAGAAGAGAATAACGGAGGTTGAGAATTGGAGTTATAGGAGACCACATGGCATGGCTTCAAGCCTTCAAGCCAAAGATCGTCTGGAAGACCGTCATGCTGAGCTGAGGCCTTAATAAGCATTTAGAGCTGGCTTGTTGTCATACTTACGTCATCTTTAGAAAAAGTGAAGAGGATATTATTTCTGTACTAAGATATTGCAATTTTGACAATAACAGTTTACCTGTTATTGACAAAAAAGACATTGTGACGGACCCTATGGAATTAGGAGAAGGAATTGTGTGGAGCAAGCCAATGGTAAATGATCGAAACCCTCTAATACATAAAAAAAAAAAGGGCTCAAAATATTATTTGGAAAATTCAAAAGGATCACGACATGTGTGAATGATCGCAACCAAGAAAAGAAAAAAATAATAATAATAAAATCAAACTAACTTATAAAGTTCCACACCACAGGGTCAAAAAAATATAATCACAGCATTGACCACGGGTGGAAAAGGCCACAGATGCCGAGCTAAATTTTCATTTCTCATTAAAATGAAATGAAATTTTCGAAGAATCTGGGTTTGTTCACTTTATGCGTTTTGAAAAGTCTACAGGACTTCGAAAGTTAACAACGGGAAGTCAAGAAATAAATTTTATTTCACATCTAGGAAGACTTTTGCTTTCATAATTTGAAATGAATTCGATCTCAAAACAATTATTAGAAATTTTTCTTTCCTGTTTTATGAATGGCGATTCTTCCATGCTTCAGCATCTTTTGTTCTTTGATCTTCTTGTTGAGCATGAAGGCTTCATTTGCAGCTGATACACTAACTCCCTCATCATCCATCCGTGATGGTGAGAAGTTAGTTTCATCTTCTCAAAGGTTTGAGTTAGGCTTCTTCTCCCCTGGAAAATCAACGAGTAGGTACCTGGGAATCTGGTTCCGGCGGGTCCCTGATACAGTTGTGTGGGTTGCAAATAGAGATAGGCCTATCTCCGATTTTAACGCAGTATTAACCGTTAGCAACAATGGAAATCTTGTTCTACTCAACCAAACAAATGGCACTCTCTGGTCTACGAATGTGTCTAGCGAAGTAAAAAATCCAGTAGCACAACTCAGAGATGATGGAAACCTTGTCATAAGGGAGAACTCCACCGGTAATACTGCGGAAAGCTACTTGTGGCAGAGCTTCGACTACCCAACTGACACTCAGTTACAAGACATGAAGTTGGGCCTGGACTTTAAGAAGGGTCTGGAAAGACACTTGTCATCATGGCAAAGTGCTGAAGATCCATCTCCTGGCAGGTACACTTACGGACTTGACATTCATGTGCTGCCTAAAATGTGTACTTTCAATGGATCAGTAAAATTTACCTGTTCCGGACAATGGGGTGGAACTGGTTTTGTATCTGCTCTTTCAAATACAAACTTTCTTTATAAACAATTTGTGACGGAAAATAAAGATGAATTTGTTTACTGGTATGAGCCCTACAACCGTGGTAGCATGATGACTTTAAAACTCAACCCCTCAGGTTTCGTCACGCGTCAAATATGGAACGAGAACAGCAATAAATGGGACGAATTGTTCTCAATTCCAGATCCATACTGTGGTAAATATTTGTATTGTGGTGCTAATACTATTTGCAGCCTCGACCAGACACCTATGTGTGAGTGCTTGAGGATTCAAACTTAAATCACAAGTCAACAAGACGGGGCCTATTAAATGTGAGAGAAGTCAGTCTTCAGAATGCATAAGGGGAGACCAGTTTATAAAACTTGATAACGTTAAAGCGCCCGACTTCATAAACGTTTCTATAAACCAGAGTATGAATCTGGAGCAATGTGCGGCTGAGTGCCTGAAGAACTGTACTTGTAAAGCTTATGCTAATTCCAATGTAACTGAAGGCACTGGCTGTTTAATGTGGTATGGAGACCTGCTTGATGCCAGAAGGCCAATTAGAAACTTCACCGGACAATCTGTCTACCTACGAGTACCAGCTTCAGAACCAGGTACGATTTGCAAAAGTTTTGCATGTTGAATCAAAATGTATTTAAGCCAACATTTCTGAGGAGTTGAATGTTAGAAAAACGTATGAACAAACGTAACAGTACACGTGATTTAAGAAAATTATGCTATTTGGATCATCCACATAGGAATTTATTTACATCCCATTGAATTTCTTTGACAACATTCATGTTTCTGGATGTAGAAAACAAGAAGCTACTCTGGCTAATTGTATTATTTGTTCTTCCGGTAGTACTTCTTCCTTCTGTTTACATATTTTGTCGACGGACGAGAAAATGCAAAGAGAAAGGTAATTTTTTTTTTCCATATCACTTGCTGATATGCTTGTATGATAAGACATGTGATAGAACATGTACACTGACAGTTTTAAAAGCTGTTGTCTTACAGAAACAGAGAATGTGGAAGCAAACCAGGATCTGTTGGCATTTGACATAAATATGAGCATTACAACAAGAACAGATGAATTCGGTGAAGTAAATGGAGATGGAAAAGATAAGAGCAAGGATTCTTGGTTGCCATTATTCAGCTTGGCCAGCGTAGCTGCTGCTACAGAAAACTTTTCTATGCAATGTAAGCTTGGAGAAGGTGGTTTTGGCCCTGTGTACAAGGTAGAATTGTTGATACCGCAAATGTTCCTAATGAAGTACTGCTGGTATAAAACATTAACTATGCTTAGAATGCAGGGTCGATTACTTAATGGACAAGAAGTTGCAGTTAAGAGGCTCTCAAATCAGTCGGGGCAAGGACTCAAAGAGTTTAAAAATGAGCTGATGCTTATAGCAAAACTCCAACACAGAAACCTTGTTAGACTTTTGGGTTGCTGTGTAGAACAAGGCGAAAAGATTTTGATCCTTGAGTACATGCCTAACAAAAGCTTGGATGTTTTCCTTTTTGGTATGTGATTTATCATTCACAAGAATTAACATTTTCACCACTTCGCAATGCTATGTCAGATTTTATCATCAGCAATTTTTTTTTTCATTAACGTGTATCATTTTTGTATTACAACAGATCCAATCAAGAAGCGGCTGTTGGGTTGGCAAGCACGTGTTAAAATCATTGAAGGAATTGCTCAAGGGTTATTATATCTTCATCAGTATTCCAGACTGAGAATTATTCATAGAGATCTGAAAGCAAGTAATGTTCTCTTAGATACGGATATGAACCCCAAAATCTCCGACTTTGGCTTGGCAAGAATGTTTGGTGGTGATGAATTGCAAGGAAACACTAAACGGATTGTTGGAACTTAGTAAGTAAACTTCCTTTCTTGAAAAACGTTGTTTGGATGTCCTATTTTCTGATATCATTTAATATTTGTTGAAACAATGAAATTTCAGTGGTTATATGTCGCCTGAGTATGCCCTGGATGGTCTCTTCTCTATCAAATCGGATGTGTTTAGCTTTGGAATATTGATGTTAGAAACATTGAGTAGCAAGAAGAACACTGGGGTCTACAATGCTGATTCCTTTAATCTTCTTGGTCATGTAAGTGACAAACTTTTTCAGTTTTGTATGATCTCTAAAGAATGAATTGCAAAAGTAAAGAATTGTTTCTGTCAATTAAACTAATATGATCCGAATTTTTTTTTTCGTTTTTTAGGCTTGGGATCTATTGAAACATGAGAGAGTTCTTGACCTGATGGATCCAGTAATATTGCAAGGCGAAATATCATTGCCAATGTTGATGAGATACGTTAATGTTGCGCTTCTATGTGTTCAAGAGAATGCAGCAGACAGACCAACTATGTTGGATGTTGTCTCGATGATTAGTAATGAGCATCTTAATTTACCTTCTCCTAAGGAACCTGCTTTTGTGAAAGGTAAAAACGTGAAGAATTCATCTTCTTCCACCAGTGGAACGTCTGAAATTTATTCTGTGAATGATGTAACAGTTTCACTAGTCAGTCCCCGATAGATGTCAATCCTCCAGAGCTGTATAATGCAATATAATTTTTGTATTTGTAGCTGAATATTTTTTATGGTGATTATTCTATATTGGTGCATTGGTTAATGGAAATGGCACATAATGTTGAAATTATCTCATTAACTTTGTAGCCAGATTTCCCTGGTACTTTTTTGGCACTTGAAGCCGAGTTGTCTATTCTTCAATACAATCAACAATCATTGATTTGTGCTATATCAGCTTCTAGAGAAATATTTTGGATTTTTCCGCTTTATACACATATACACATATTTGTACCTTGTTAAAGAGCGGAAGTTATTATGCATTATGTTATTATACTATGTGGTATAAAAATTTTCTTACACTTTAATAAAGTGCAATGCTGATGATAATAATTGATAAAAATTGAAATATTAATAAAAAATAATTGTTAAAAAATATTAAATGTTAAAATAATAATATTCCTTACATTAATTTCAACCGAAACCGTTATTTTCCTAAAATGAAATCAACGGTTGTTGTTGGATTGCTCTTACTTAGAGCTGATCCAATCCCCAAAAATTATTAACCATAAATTGAATTCTTTTAATTATTTGTTTATTATTATTATTATATCATCAGCATTCATTGCTTCCATTTAAGGATGGGAGTGGATGGGAGCAATGATACCATAATATTTTTTTCAACAATAATCCCGCGACCTCCCTCGTGCGGAACTAAGTTGTGATGGCCCTCAAATTGAAAAATGAAGCAGGATGTGATTATGAGTGTAGAATTAGTTTTTGAGTTTTTTTATTATTAATTTTTTTAATGTTAGTCAAGGTTGAATCTCAAAAGAGTTAATTAGTTATATCTTATCCGATAATTTTTTTTATTTTCTCTTTATTAATCCAAATCGCTCTAGAATCATTTAGATTATAAAGTCATCAAAAGATGCTCGTGACGGCTTTAAATTCATCCTAAACATTAGTCCTCGGGAGAAGAAAATTAAATAGTCAATATTTGTCTTGTTGCAATGAAGAAACGGAGTTAATTTTTATCAGCCTTTGAAAATGATTAAATAACGACAATGAAAAAATTACATACCCCGTCACTGTCTATAATTAGTCATGCTGCAACATTAATCTTCTAGAAAGTCGTTGCCGGGAGTCATTGGTCAGTAATTTTTTTTACACACAGAGTTAATAAATTATCTCTTTTTCGAAAACGATTAATTACTTCAACCAAAAGACGATTAGACAGATATCTACCACTTTCCATAGTTAATATGAGACAACATTAATCTTCTAGAATTGAAGTGTTCATAAATCATGGCCGGCAAGGAGCCCATCCCATATGGGTACGAAAATCCATCTCCCACGCTTTAATTTAATCGGCCCAATCTGATCTTAAGGTCAAAAGAGGCCGGATTTTGTAACTCATTAAGAACAACGGATAGAGAGGAGAAAAAATAGGGAAAAAAAGGGATTAATCTCGATTTTATTATTTGATTTGACATGGATTTCATCTATTTTTTCTTATTTTTTTTCTCCTCATCTCCCTCTTTCCTTTCTTCTCCTTTCATTTCTTAAACGAAAGATGCTATAATGTCTAAGGCCATTCCATTTGGGCTTTTTAACTTTTCTTATCATTGTTTTAAGGATAGTAGTAGAGAACTATAACGTCTAGGGATGACAGAAATTTCTATAAATATGGGGTGATGGGGATTTTTTTTTCAAATTTCCAATTAGGAAAGATACATGGACAAGACGAGAATAATTTGATACTCAATATTTTGTTTGGGGAAGAGACAACGATTAAGCGAAATTCTCGTCCATTCCTTCCCCATTTTTTGTTTTCTATTTTTAATTTTTTAATTTATCTTTTATTTTCTCTAAATTTTAGTGAATACATTTAAAATTTAAATTATAAGAATTTGATATAAATAACAAATATCATAAAATTTATTAAAACGAAGTAAATAAGAGTTAAATGAAATTTGTTACAATTATATTATAATGGGTGATATTTCTACCCCACAATTTTTATAAAACCACCATCCTCCCAAAAAATAATTATAAAATGTCATGTTATTTATAAAAAATACAAATAAGGAAGAAGTTTATACGGTAGAAGAATTGTTAGATAAGCCTTTTGATCAATTTGAGAATTTAGTGGTGGTTTACTAAAGTTTGCTTAGTAGAGAAGAGATTGATGGTGCGTTTATTTCCCGAATTGGGAAATCGGAATTTAGAATTGAATTGATGGCGTTCTTCAGAAACACGTAAAAGAATCGAGAATCGAAATTGAAATCATGGGGTCTACCATTATTTGGGAATAGAGAATGGAGGATTGATTCTAGGAGGTGGGAATCAATCTCCCATTCTTTGGAATTTCTATTTTGCCCCTCCCCAAAATTAAAAATACTCACTTTGCCCTCATTTATAATTAATTAATATATTATTATAATTAATTAATATATTGATGTTAGAAAAGCTATTAGCCAGCAATAAAAATAAAAAGAACAACACAAGATGAAGAATAAAATAAGAGAGCAAAATATTATAGAGTGATTTTATTCATTCCAAAAGTATGTACAAAAATAAAGAGATGAGCTCTCCTTTTATAGTTACATAATGATTTCATGAAATTAATTAAGTAATTATGGATCATAATTCATTGTGAGATAATGGGAGTTATAGGAAAGCTAAAGGTTGTTAGTGGGAGATAGTGGTGAGACAAATAGGTATATGTTATGAACATCCACATTTATTTGAATAAATTCATAACACTCCCCCTTGGATATTCATTACAAGAATATGCCTCATTAAAACCTTTACTTAAAAAAACCTTTATAGGAAAAAAAAAAATTAGTAAAGGAAAAAGAGTACATAAATTATTTTGGAGATATAGAGTTGCCTCATTAAAAACTCACTTAGGAAAAACCCTATGGGATAAAAACCTAGTGAGGAAAAAGAGTACAACATATAAAATTCCCTCCAAAATAAATTATTTTCCCCAACAAGTATACTCCCCCTCATCTTGACATATATTCTAATTTGAAGAAAAATCCTTGAGTCGACCATCCCAATTTTGTGTACCAATTTTTTGAATGTCGCAGTTGGTAGGGATTTTGTAAATAAATCTGCGAGGTTGTCACTTGAGCGTATTTGCTGAATATCTATATCACCATTTTTTTGAATTTCATGTGTAGAAAAGAATTTTGGTGAAATATACTTAGTCCTGTCACCTTTATATAACCACCTTTAATTTGAGCAATACATGCCGCATTATCCTCATATAATATTGTGGGATTATTCTTAATTGATGACAATCCACATGTTTCGAATATGTTGTATCATTGATCTTAACCAAATGCACTCACGACTTGCTTCATGAATAGCAAGTATTTCAATGATTTGAAGATGTTGCAAACCATTGTTTGTTTCATTGATCGCCATGATATAGCACTATCACCGAGGTAAATAAATAACCTGTTTGAGATCGTGTTTTATGTGGATCGAAAGATATCCAACATCTCGCATATTCAATTAGTGCTGATTTTGATCCATTTGGATAATACAAACCCATGTTAATTGTTCCACGATAGAGATAGCGAAATACATGCTTTACACCATTCCAATGCCTACGAGTTGGTGTAGAAATATATCTTGCTAACAAATTAATCGAAAATGCAATATCGGTCGAGTACAATTTGCAAGATACATTAGTGCACCAATTGCACTTAAATATGGTACTTCAGGACCAAAAACTACTTCGATCATCTTCTTTGGTGACGAAATGGATCTTTTTTTACATCAAGTGATCGTACTACCATTGGAGTACTTAATGGATGAGCTTTATCCATATAAAAGCGCTTTAAAACTTTTTTAGTGTATGTTGATTGATGTAAAAGTATTCCACTTGAAAAATACTCAATTTGTAAGCCAAGACAAAATTTTATTTTTCCAAGATCTTTCATTTCAAACTCATTTTTCAAACAAGAAGCTGTTTTTGAAAGCTCTTCAGGAGTTCCAATGAGATTTAAATCATCAACATATACTGCAATTATTGCAAATCCAATTTCAGATTTTTTAATAAAAACACAAGGACAAATTGGATTATTTACATATCCCTCTTTCAATAAATAGTTGCTTAGGCGATTATACCACATACGCCCAGACTGTTTTAATCCATACAAGGATCGTTGTAGTTTCAAAGAATATAGACTACGATGTTTAAATTTATTTTTTTCTGGCATTTTAAATCATTCAGGTATTTTCATATAAATATCCGTATCAATAGAACCATACAGATAGGCAGTCACAACATCCATAAGATGCATATCTAGTCCTTCAGAGGCTACAAGACTGACTAGAAATCGAAATATAATTGCATCCATAACAGGAGAATATGTTTCCTCATAATCAATGCCAGGTCTTTGAGAAAAATCTTGTGCTACTAATCTTGCTTTATATTGCACAATCTCATTTTTCTTATTTCGTTTTCTAACGAATACCCATTTATAACCAATAGGCTTGATATCTTCTAAAGTGTCGTGACTATTGGTCCAAATACTTTACGTTTAGTAAGTGAATTTAGCTCATTGAATAGCATCTTTCCACTTTGGCCAATCATTTCTATGTCGATATTCTTCCACGCTTTTGGATCAAAATCCTCATCATCATTTGAGATATTAAAAGCAATAGTAAACGAAAAAAATATCGTTAATAATTATTTCATTTCGATCCTATGATTTTTTTTGTACTAACAAAACCAATCATAATTTCATTATTTTGTTTCTCTTCAGAGAAATTTATACTTCTTTAGTTGTTGGCAAATTTACTTCTTCCTAAGGTGACGGGATGAATACCATTTGATTGATCAATCTGTTATTTGATTAGTAGTCAATGACTCTTGAGTGCTAATTTCATTTTGTAATTTTTCTTGTGTTTTCCTCTTTCGGGAATTTTATCTTTTGAGCCAATTGGCCTTCCTCGTTTTAGACGACTTTATTTTCATTAGTTTTATCGTGTTGTCCTTCGAGATCTCAACACGTGCGGGAGGCCATTTTCTCTCCGGAATATGTGATTCTACTATTCTTCTTGAATCATTAAATGCATCGTGAATTTGATTTGCAATATTTTGCAAATGAATGATCCTTTGAACTTCAAGTTCACTTTGATTTGTACGGGGATCAAGATAAGATAATGATGATGCATGCCATGTAATTTCACGTCGTTCATTTGTTTTTACTTGTTCTCCCCTTAATGACGGGAAAACTTGTTCATCAAAATGACAATCCGCAAATCGTGCGGTAAAAACATCTCCAGTTAAAGGTTCGAGATACCTAATTATGGATGGAGAATCAAAACCAACATAAATTCCAAGTCTTCGTTGCAAACCCATTTTGTTTCTTTGTGGAGAAGCAACTGGGACATAAACAGCACATCCAAAAATTTTCAAGTGAGAAATATCTGGCTGTTGGCCAAAAACAAGTTGTGAAGGTGAATATGTATGATAAGAACTTGGTCGAATGCGAATTAATGATGCAAAGATGTAGTATTGCATGTCCCCAACATGAAAAAAATAAATTTGATTTAAGAATTAATGGTCTTGCAATTAATCAGAACGCTAATCAAAGTTTCAGTTAAACCATTTTGAGTATGAATATGTGCGACAGAATGCTCAACGTCAATTCCAATAGACATGCAATAATCATTAAAAGATTTAGATGTAAATTCACAAGCATTATCAAGTCTAATTTTTTTAATAGGAAAATCAGGAAATTGTGCTCTTAGTTTAATGATTTGAGCTAGAAATCTAGCAAATGCAACACCGCGACTAGAAAGTAAAGAGACATGTGACCATTTAGTTGAAGCATCTATTAAAACCAAGAAATAACGAAACGGTCCACAACTTGGATGTATAGGGCCACATATATCCCCTTGGATTCTTTCCAAAAATTTAGGAGATTCAAAACTTACTTTCATTGGGGATGACCGAGTTATTAATTTTCCTTGAGAACAAGCAGCACATGGACTTTCAGTTGGTAAAAGAATCTTCTGGTTCTTTAATTGATGTCCATGTGAATTTTTTTATAATACGACGCATCATGATTGAGCCAGGATGCCCAAGTCGATCATGCCAAAGTTTAAAAATCTTTGGATCGCAGAACTTACGGTTCATTGCAAAATTTATTTATATTATTTTATAATTGTATGATACAACCTGAAGGAAGAAAGAGAAGGTAATTTTTCCAATATATGCTTCAGGCATGAAATAGTTGAAGTTATGCATAGAAATTCAAAATTACCTTCACTAGATGTTTCAATATGGTATCCATTCTGACGAATATCCTTGAAACTGAGCAGATTTCTATTTGATTTGTTAGAATATAAAGCATCATTTATTTGTAATTTTGTACCATTTGGTAACATAATATTAGCTCTTGGAAGCCTTCAATTAGATTAGTGAGTAATCAGATATTGTATTAACATTAGCATTAGCTAATATTAAATTAAATTATGGAAATATTTTTTATTTCGCAGAATGTGTGTGTTGTCAAGACTATCCACCAAACATCCATTTTCATTATTCATCAAGTCATTGTTCAAACTCATTGTATATCTTCACATATGCATATAAAATAAGTCAATTGAATATAAAGAATGATCAAGTAGTATAAAGAAAACATTATAGAAAAAGTTTTATTAAAGAAAATGAAAAATTACACACCAAATTTATAAAATATTCAAAATAATAAATAGTCTTGCAACATAAATTTAAACACACCATGATTGTAAAGACACACACCAAATCTTTAAACATAATAGTAATAATAACACACTTCAAAGTGTAGACTTTTTAATCGGTCTTCACACGTCCATCATCAATTAAATGGTCAATTTTACCATTTGGATCTTCAAAAAATCAAACATCCAAATGAGTTATATCAATTAGTCTTCATGATCAATGAAATTTGTCTCAATTTCTTTCCCTTTTGCCTTTTTGGATGCTTGATAAAGATCAACTAAATGTTTTGGTGTACGACAAACACGAGACCAATGTCCTTTTGCACCACATCCGAAGCAAACATTTTCATGATCCTGGTGATTTCTTTTGTGGATCTTTTTCTTGCTTCCTCATTCTTTGTTATTCCACTTTGAGTGGTTTTGGTCGATATTTCTTATTATAGCCACCACGACCTTGATTATTTTTGTAACCTCGGCCCGGCCACGACCTCGATTAGCACTACGATTATAGGCTAAAGCACCATTCACTTCGTGGATGTGCATGCAGATCCGATCCCTGGATGAGACCTGATGGTTTCTCAAAGAAAAGTTCATTATTTTTTTCAGCCACTAAAAGACATGAGATTAATTCAGAATACTTTCTGAATCTTCGCTCTCGATATTGCTTTGCTGCAGAGCAAATTCGAAGCATGGAATGTAGAAAATGTGTTTTCCAACAAACTGCATCGTAATCTCCACTCGCGATAATTTTAATTGAGAAACTATTTTGAATAATGCATCAGTATTGACTAATGATTTAAAATCTTGTAATCGTAAATGCATCCACTCATAACGAGCTCTTGAAGTATAACAGTTTTTGGTGATTAAATCTTTCATTAAGACACTCCCAAAGAAAGGACATATATTTTTCAATCCAAGATACTCACTTTTCAATTGTTCATGAAGATGGTGGCGAAGAAAATCATTGCCTTGCACGGGTGATCGTCAGGTTGACGATTATTATTTTCTTTAATAGTATCTCCAAGATTCATTGCATCAAGATGAATTTCAAAGATCAAGACCAGTGATAGATAATTATCGTAGGAGATATCAAGTGCCACAAATTCAAGTTTTGCAGTAAGATTCGACATTTTCAAATAGCTATAACAAAATATAAAAAAATTAATTAATTCATTATTAACAAATAAATATTATATATATCATATAATTACTCATGGTAATATAACTATAAAATTTTATAATCATCACATTTCATGCTATTGATGTCATGGAATAAATTTTAAATCTTATACCATCAATTTTGCAAATTTTAAGAAAATATAACAAAGACAAGTAATATACATACAACTTTGAGAAGTCAATGATATTGCGAAAATATAAACATTTGATAACAATAATTTATATGACATGTTATTTGTGATTAACAATTATAGTTATATAATAATAAAAATCTAGATATAAGAAATAAAAGAATTAATACCTCGATCAAAGTTTCGTCTGGCCGATAACGTGTTAGAGGGGTGCCTATTAATAAAGAATAAAAATAAAAGGAATAACACAAGATGAAAGAATAAAATAAAGAAAGAAATATTATAGAGTGATTTTATTCATTCCAAAAGATGTGACAAAAATAAAAGAGATGAGCTCTCCTTTTATAGTTACATAATGATTTCATGAAATTAATTAAGTAATTATGGATCATAATTCATTGTGAGATACCCGAGTTATAGGAAAAGCAAAGGTTGTTGAAGTGGGAGATAGTGGGTAGACAACAGGTATATGTTATAACATCTACATTTATTTGAATAAATTCATAACAATTGATACATTATTAACAATAATTATTAATAATTATAATTTTGAATAAATAATCACAATAATCAATGTATTATTATTATTATTAATATAATATTATTATAGTTAATTAATTAATATAATTATTATAACTAATTAATATATTAATATATTATTAACAATAATATATTAATAATTATATTTTTGATTAAATAATCACAATAATTAGTATATTACTATTATTATAATTAATTCATTTATTATTAATAATAAATAATTAATATAACAATTACTATTAATTATTATATTAATACATTATTAACAATAACTATTAATAATTATAGTTTTTGACAAATAATCACAATAATTAATATGTTATTATTATTATAATTATTATAATTAATTCATATATTATCATCAATTAATTGATATAACAATTACTATTAATTAATATATAAATTTATTATTAAAATAATATATTAATAATTATTTTTGATTAAATAATCACAATAACTAATATGTTATTATAATAATTAATAATATACTTATTATAATTAATTAGTATATTATTATAATTAATTAATTAATTTTACAATTAATTAATATATCAATATATTGTTGACAATAATTAATAATAATAATAATTTTTGAATAAATAATCACTATAATTAAAATATAAAATAATGATTATGACAATAATTCATTAAGTATTTTTGGTAATTTATTACAATCTAATTAATTCCGATCATGATTTACTAAGATTGATAAGAAACAACTTATTCGATTCCCATTCCAACCCATTCTCATTCATTCCCATTCCAATTTTAATTTAAGAACGCAACATAAAAGAGTGCGAGAATTGACATGAAAAGACTCATGACACACAGACTTTGGTAGCAAGTAATGTTGAGGTCATTATAATAGTCAGTGGCCGGCAATAAATTACCAGTGGTCCTTGCATTATTCAGCAACTTTCATCAGTAAAGAAATATATAAAGTAGTTTAAAATTCAATTAATGTTAATTATATGTTGAATTTCAATAATTATTAATAAGATCCTAAGATATTTTTTTAAAAAATAGTACATAATTTTTTTTTATTTCTTTACAACTGTTATTTCAAGAGATCAATTATTATTATTATTCTTCAAAAGCAAGCTTATAAATGTAATAATTTTTTTTAGAGAAGATTACAATAAATTTTCTAATGTTAAATAGTTAAAAGTTCTTTTTTCCTTAACTGGAAAGATAAAATTTAATTTTTTTCTTGAAAATCTAATAACAAAGCAATTAACAGTCAGACAATATTATTAATTATGGTTTTTTAATACAAAGGTTATCAAAAGTTGATATATATCTATATATATGTAAAAGGTTATTAAATATAGAATTAATAAAAAAATCTTAGTTGGGGCTATTTATTCAGTTTTATAATACTCATCTCTCTTCGAATTTTTAGTCATTTGTTGAATTTGTCGTGCCCATCTACCCTTTTGCAATCATCAAATTTGTTTAA
The DNA here is from genome assembly GCA_030449905.1 of Luvunga scandens. Classification (NCBI taxonomy): domain Eukaryota; kingdom Viridiplantae; phylum Streptophyta; class Magnoliopsida; order Sapindales; family Rutaceae; genus Luvunga; species Luvunga scandens. The sequence continues at coordinate 50,006 of JASUUG010000241.1, forward strand.
TATTTATATTATTTTGCCAAAAGTTTACTGTTCATAAAACTCCTCTTGAATTCAACTGATAATTTCTTCTTAATACTGAATTCTCTCTAGCACATGCGAGAATGGGCAAGCCCTAGTTTTTTATTTTTTTATTTTTTTTGGCGTTGCTAACATTAAATTTTTTTAATATAATCTTTGAAATAATTTGTGTCAGTACGTTTAAAATTCAAGGGAAACAAAACTACTGTAAAAATAAACAATGAACAAATAAATAAAAATTGGAGTATTGGGTATAATTTCATGACGATTGACAAATAAAAGGCTAGAGAGGATTGTAAAAGGAAGAGATAAAGGAAGGGCTAAGAAATTAAGTTGTGGAAGAAAAAAGGTAAAAGAAGTTACGCTAATTTAATTTAATAATGGTATTTTATGTATTAATGGGGTTTATAAGGTAAAGTTTTAATTTTTTAAAAATTAGTAGTGCTTTTATTTAGTAAGGGTCAGTTTGGTAATATTATACCTTTTTAAATAATTATTGTTAGTTGTATTATAAAAATAATTTGTTGTAAAGAGAATTAAATAAACATTTGGTAAAATTTATTTTTAAAAGTACTATGAGTTTTAAAAACAATCATATGTGTTTGTTAAATTTTATTATTAAATTGTTATAAGAATGTAAATAATTCAATTGAACATAATATGAATAAAATTTAATTAAATATTTATAAACAAGTATATAAAATATAAAATATTTCTTATTATGTACATATAATAATTGATAATTAAAATGGATATTTTATATTTTAATTTCAATTTTATTTTATTATCTTAATATAATTGATAATAATAATAACCTCTTTAAAATGAGTGATTTTATTTCTTAATAAATAAGAATAATTTTGAATTTGTATAATATATATTAGGATATATGTAGAATTGTATTAAATTTAAAAGTGATTTTTAAAATCAGATTTTAAAAAGTTACACGTTCTTTAGTTTTTAAAATTTTTTGTAGGATAAAGTAATTTTGTCAAAACTGATTTTTTTAAAAAATTACTAAATATCAAAATTAATTTTAAATTTTTTAAAATCACTTTTAAATTTTCTAAAAATAATATCAAATGGGCTTTAAATAAATTTTATGAATAATTTAGTGGTTCAAATAGAACATCTAAAATCTTAATTGTTGGAAAAATTTTGAATTGGGCAGAGGACTAAACTTTTCCATTTTTTGGAAAAGTCAATGCATGATGGCACATCTGAACGATCGAAGCCTCGAGTACATAAAAAATTCAAACTAACTAATAAAATTCGACGCCACACGGTCAAGACAAATGAATATTTTGTTGATAAGGAGTAGAAATCTGACAGGGCTCAATTTTCTTCTCACATTAAAAGCAAATGGGTTTTTTCCACCCTGCTAATTGAGTTGAACATTCTACAAGACTCCAACATTTAACATCATGACGATTGAGCTCCAAAAAATAGACTTATTTAACGCTTGGCAAGAATTTTGTCATCATAATAAATTGAATGAATCCGATCCCAAAACGTTTAAATATTTTTTATTTTTCTTTCCTGTTTTATGAATGGAGATTCTTTCATGCTCCAGCATCTTTTGTTCTTTGATCTTCTTTTTGAGCATGAAGGTTTCATTAGCAGCTGACACAGTAACTCCAGCATCATCAATTCGTGATGGCGAGAAGTTAGTTTCATCTTCTCAAAGGTTTGAGCTTGGCTTCTTCTCCCCTGGAAAATCAAACAGTAGGTACCTGGGACTATGGTATCGGCAGAGCCCTGATACAGTTGTGTGGGTTGCAAATAGAGATAGGCCTATCTTCGATAATAACGGAGCATTAACCGTTAGCAACAATGGAAATCTTGTTCTTCTAGACCAAACAAATAGGACTATCTGGTCTTCAAACGTGTCTAGCGAAGTAAAAAATCCAGTGGCACAACTCTTAGATGATGGAAATCTTGTTGTTAGGGATAACTCCAGCACTAATACTAGTAAAAGCTACTTGTGGCAGAGCTTCGACTACCCAACAGACACTCTGCTACAAGACATGAAGTTGGGCTGGGACTTAAAGCATGGCCTGGAACGATATTTATCATCATGGAAAAGTGCTGACGATCCATCCCCTGGAAAGTTTACTTACGGACTTAACATCCAAGTGTTGCCTAAGTTATGTGTGTACAATGGATCTGTAAAATATACCTGCACCGGGCAATGGAATGGATTTGCCTTGTAGGTGCTCCATATTCGAACTTTCTTTATGACCAAATTTTGGTGCAAAATGAAGACGAAATTTCATTCAGGTATGAGTCCTACAACAGTCCAATCAGAATGATTTTAAAACTTGAGCGCTCAGGTCAGCTCACGCGTCTAATATGGAACGAGAGGAGAACTGCGTGGGATCTTTATGTTCTCAGTTCCAGATAAATATTGTGGTAAATATGGGTATTGTGGTGCTAATAGTATTTGCAGTCTAAACCAGACACCTATGTGTCAGTGTTTAAAGGGATTTCAGCTCGAATCACAAGACAACCAGACGGGCTCTATAAATTGTGAAAGAAGTCATTCTTCAGATTGCAAAAGTGGAGACCAGTTTACTAAGCTTGAAAACTTTAAAGCGCCAGACTTGCTAGAGGTTTCCCTAAATGAGAGTATGAATTTGAGCCAATGTCAGCTGAGTGCTCGAAGAACTGTACATGTAGAGCTTATGCCAACTCCAAAACTGACAGGAGGAGGCAGTGGCTGTTTAATGTGGTTTGGGGACCTGATTGATCTCAGAAAGCCAATTAGCAACTTCACTGACAGACCGCTTACATACGAGTATCCGCTTCAGAACAAGGTACAATTTTTGGATTTTGAAGTTCATGTAGCAAAACTTTCACTTGTTTGTCGTTGTAAGGCTTCATCCTAAAAAAAAAACTGTGACCCAACATGTTTCAGGAAATGAATGTTCGGAAAACAGATGAAAAGACTAAAATTAGGGTGATTTAAGTAATTAAGTTATTTGGCTTGGCCACCTAGGAATTTATTTACTTTCCATTGAATTTGTTTGATGACATTATATTTCTGCATGTAGGAAACAAGAAGCTACTTCTGGATAATTGTAATGCTTGCTCTCTCCTGGTAATTCTTCCTTATGTTTACATATTTGGTTGGAGGAGGAGAAATCACAAAAGAGAAAGGTATTTTTTTTTTTCGTATAACTCACTGATGTGTTTGTACGGATAAGGCATGTGATAGAACATGTACTTACAATTTTAAAACTTGATGTCTTACAGAAACAGAGAGAATATGGAAACAAACCAGGATCTGTTAGCATTTGACATAAATATGAGCATTAACAAGAACAAATGAATTCTGTGAAGCAGATGGAGAAGGAAATGATAAAAGCAAGGATTCTTGGTTGCCATTATTCAGCTTGGCCAGCGTATCTGCTGCTACAGAAAACTTTTCTATGCAATGTAAGCTTGGAGAAGGTGGTTTTGGCCCTGTGTACAAGGTAGAATTGTTGATACCGCAAATGTTCCTAATGAAGTACCGCTGGTATAAAACATTAACTATGCTTAGAATGCAGGGTCAGATTACTATGGGCAAGAAGTTGCAGTTAAAAGGTTCTCGAGTCAGCAGGCCAAGGACTAAAGAGTTTAAAAATGAGATGATGTTTGTAGCAAAACCCAACACAGAAACCTTGTCAGGCTCTTCGGTTGCTGTATGTGAACAGGGCGAAAAGATTTTAATCCTTTGAATACATGCCTAACAAAAAGCTTGATGGTTTCCTTTTTAGTATGTGATTTTATCATTCATAAGATTAAATATTTTCTACCATTTTGCAAATGCTATGTCGAATTTTATCATCACCATTTTTTTATTTTATCGTTTATGCTGATCAGCATTCATTTTGGTATTGTAACAGATCCAACCAAAAAAGCACTTGTTAGATTGGCAAGTACGTGCTAGAATCATTGAAGGAATAGCTCAAGGACTATTATATCTTCATCAGTATTCTAGATTAAGAATTATTCACAGAGATCTGAAGGCAAGTAATATCCTCTTAGATAGTGACATGAATCCTAAAAATCTTGACTTTGGCATGGCAAGAATTTTTGGTGGTGATGAGTTGCAAGGAAACACTAAACGGATAGTTGAACTTAGTAAGTAAATTCCCATTCCTAAAAAGTGTTACTAGCTTATCTAGTTCTTGAACTCCTTTAATATTTATTGAAATAATGGAATTTCAGTGGTTATATGTCACCTGAGTATGCTTTAGGAGGCCTCTTCTCTATCAAATCAGATGTGTTTAGCTTTGAGTATTGATGTTGGAAATATTGAGTGGCAAGAGGAGCACGGCCGCCTACAATACCGGTTCCTTTAACCTTCTTGGTCAGGTAAATGACAAATTGTTTCAGTTTTTCATGATCTTTCATGAATGAATTGCAAAGTTAAACATTGTTTTATCAATTAAACAAATATGAGCGTTCAATATTGATCCAGAGCATTTCCTTTATAGGCTTGGGATTTTTGGAAAGATGACAAACTTCATGAACTGATGGATCCGGTTATAACGCAAGACGAAATATCATTGCCATTGCTGAGGAGATATGTTAATGTTGCCTTCTATGTGTTCAAGAGAATGCAGCAGACAGACCAACTATGTCGATGTTGTCTCAATAATTAGTAAATGAGCATCTTAATTTATCTTTCCCAAGAAACCTGCTTTTGTGAAAGGCAAGAATGTAAGGAATTCATCTCATTCCAACAGTGGGACGTCCGAATTTTGTTCAGTAAATGATATAACAGTTTCACTAATCAACTCGATAGACATCAATGCTCCGCAGCTGTATAATGCAATATAATTTGAATGTTGATAGCTGAATAGTTGA